>CM039439.1:5000-605000 GCA_022379115.2 Bauhinia variegata
CTCCCAACCCCAAACCCTAAACCCCTAACCCCTGAACTAAGAACCCCGAACCCTCAAACCCTCAATCCTAAACCAAAAACCCTGAACCCCATAACCCTAAACCCTAAAACCCTCAACCCTAGACCCTAGACCCTAGATCACATACCCTATATGCTAGCCCCTAGACCCAAAACCCAAAACCCCAAATCTCAAACCCTAAACCCTGGACCATGGACTCTTAACCCTAAACCCCGAACCCCAAACCCGAAACCCAAACTCTGAACCCTAAATCCCAAACCCTAGACTTGAAACCCTAAACCCTAAACCCTAAACCCTAAACCCTGAACCCTAAACCCTGAACCCTAAACCCTGAACCCTAAACCCTGAACCCTAAACCCTGAACCCTAAACCCTAAACCCTAAACCCTAAACCCTAAACCCTAAACCCTAAACCCTAAACCCTAAACCCTAAAACCCTAAACCCTAAACCCTAAACCCTAAACCCTAAACCCTAAACCCTAAACCCTAAACCCTAAACCCTAAACCCTAAACCCAAAACCCAAAACCCTCAACCCTCAACCCTCAACCCTCAACCCTCAACCCTCAACCCTCAACCCTCAACCCTCAAACCTCAACCCTCAACCCTCAACCCTCAACCCTCAACCCTCAACCCTCAACCCTCAACCCTAAACCCTCAACCCTCAACCCTCAACCCTAAACCCTCAACCCTCAACCCTCAACCCTCAACCCTCAACCCTCAACCCTCAACCCTCAACCCTCAACCCTCAACCCTCAACCCTCAACCCTAAACCCTAAACCCTAAACCCTCAACCCTCAACCCTCAACCCTCAACCCTAAACCCTCAACCCTCAACCCTCAACCCTCAACCCTCAACCCTCAACCCTCAACCCTCAACCCTCAACCCTCAACCCTAACCCCTAACCCCTAACCCCTAACCCCTAACCCCTAAACCCTAACCCCTAACCCCTAACCCCTAACCCCAAAACCCCAAACCCCAAACCCCAAACCCCAAACCCTCAACCCCCAAACCCTAAACCCCTAAACCCTAACCCCTAAACCCCCAACCCCCAACCCCCAAACCCCAAACCCCCAAACCCCCAACCCCCAACCCCAAACCCCCAAACCCCAAACCCCCAACCCCAAACCCCCAAACCCCTAACCCCTAACCCCTAAACCCTAAACCCTACACCCTACACCCTCAACCCTCAACCCCGAACCCCAAAACTCCAAACCCTGAACCCTCAACCCCTAACCCCCAACCCCTAACCCCTAAACCCCTAACCCCTCAACCCTTAACCCTGTACCCTGAACCCCAAACCCTAACCCCTAAACCCCAAACCCCTAATCTTAAAACCCAAACCCTTAAACCCTCAACCCCGAACCCCCTAATCCCTAACCCCCAACCCCTAAACCCTAAGACCCTTGACCTTAGACCCTAAAACCTTAAACCCCAAACCCTAATCCATAAACCCTAACCCCTAAACCCCTCAACCCTAATCCCTTGACCCTTAACCCCTAAACTTGACCTAACCTTAAACTTAAAACCCCTAAACCCTAACCCCTAACCCCTGACCCTTAATCCCTGACCCCAAACCCAAAACCTGAAAACTAAAACCCTAAACCTAAAATCCTAAAATCCCAAATCCCAAAACCAAAATTCACACACCCCCAAAATCCTAAAATCCCAAATCCCAAAACCAAAATTCACACAACCCCAAAACCCAAATCCCCAACACCCCAAACCCTATACCTAAATCTTAAACCTCAAATGCTAAACCCAAAACCCTAAACCCCTTAACCTTGAACTCTGAACCCATAACCCCTAAACCCTCAAACTTAAAGCCTAAACATTAAACCCCACTAAACCTTAAACCCTATACTTTAACATAAATGTTAAAAGTAAAATAAACTGTAAAAATTTCAAATTTATGAATTATTAAGGGTATTTATAATATTTTAGTTTTATTAGCCGTTGACTAACACCTCAATTAGTCAATTTTGTTAGCGTGTCAAACTTGATGAACCATTACCAAGTAATTCTAATTTAGGTTGATTTAGTCACAAGGATGCAAAAATAATACTTCAAGATCCGTTACGTGTCCAAGGTCTCTTGTTCTTGGCATATGTTATTTCGGCACAAATCTTTTTGGTTCTTAAAAGATACCTGAAAATTAAATATAAGCATTACCTATGTATGTGGATAAGATACCCTAAACCCAAAACCCAAAACCCTAAACCCAAAACCCTCAACCCTCAACCCCAACCCCAAACCCCAAACCCCAAACCCAAAACCCAACCCCTAAGCCCAAAGCCCAAATCCCAAAGCCCTGAGCCCTAAACCCTGAGCCCTGAACCCTGAACCCTAAACCCTGAACCCTGAACCCTGACCCCTGACCCCTGACCCTCAACCCTCAACCCTCAACCCTAAACCCTCAACCCTCAACCCCAAACCTTGAACCTCAAATTTTAAACCCTGAATCCTAAACCCTAAACTAGAAACCCAAAATCTAAAACGTAAAACTCCAAACCCAAAACCCTAAACCCTAAACCCAAAACTCTAAACCCAAAATTCTGAACCCCGAACCCTAAAAATCTTTAACCCTGAACTCTAAACCCTAAACCTCAAACCCCTAAACCCTAAACCTAACCCGAACCCCGAACCCAAAACCCTTAACCCTCAACCCCAAACCCTGAACCCCAAACCCAAAACCCTCAACCCTCAACCTGGAACCCGAACCCGGAACCCTGAACCCTCAACCCTAAACCCCAACCTCCAACCCTCAACTCCCAACCCCAAACCCTAAACCCCTAACCCCTGAACTAAGAACCCCGAACCCTCAAACCCTCAATCCTAAACCAAAAACCCTGAACCCCATAACCCTAAACCCTAAAACCCTCAACCCTAGACCCTAGACCCTAGATCACATACCCTATATGCTAGCCCATAGACCCAAAACCCAAAACCCCAAATCTCAAACCCTAAACCCTGGACCATGGACTCTTAACCCTAAACCCCGAACCCCAAACCCGAAACCCAAACTCTGAACCCTAAATCCCAAACCCTAGACTTGAAACCCTAAACCCTAAACCCTAAACCCTAAACCCTAAACCCTAAACCCTAAACCCTAAACCCTAAACCCTAAACCCTAAACCCTCAACCCTCAACCCTCAACCCTCAACCCTCAACCCTCAACCCTCAACCCTCAACCCTCAACCCTCAACCCTCAACCCTCAACCCTCAACCCTCAACCCTCAACCCTAAACCCTAAACCCTAAACCCTCAACCCTCAACCCTCAACCCTCAACCCTCAACCCTCAACCCTCAACCCTCAACCCTCAACCCTCAACCCTAACCCCTAACCCCTAACCCCTAACCCCTAAACCCTAACCCCTAACCCCTAACCCCTAACCCCAAAACCCCAAACCCCAAACCCCAAACCCCAAACCCTCAACCCCCAAACCCTAAACCCCTAAACCCTAACCCCTAACCCCCAACCCCCAACCCCCAAACCCCAACCCCCAAACCCCCAACCCCCAACCCCAAACCCCCAAACCCCAAACCCCCAACCCCAAACCCCCAAACCCCTAACCCCTAACCCCTAAACCCTAAACCCTACACCCTACACCCTCAACCCTCAACCCCGAACCCCAAAACTCCAAACCCTGAACCCTCAACCCCTAACCCCCAACCCCTAACCCCTAAACCCCTAACCCCTCAACCCTTAACCCTGTACCCTGAACCCCAAACCCTAACCCCCTAAACCCCAAACCCCTAATCTTAAAACCCAAACCCTTAAACCCTCAACCCCGAACCCCCTAATCCCTAACCCCCAACCCCTAAACCCTAAGACCCTTGACCTTAGACCCTAAAACCTTAAACCCCAAACCCTAATCCATAAACCCTAACCCCTAAACCCCTCAACCCTAATCCCTTGACCCTTAACCCCTAAACTTGACCTAACCTTAAACTTAAAACCCCTAAACCCTAACCCCTAACCCCTGACCCTTAATCCCTGACCCCAAACCCAAAACCTGAAAACTAAAACCCTAAACCTAAAATCCTAAAATCCCAAATCCCAAAACCAAAATTCACACAACCCCAAAATCCTAAAATCCCAAATCCCAAAACCAAAATTCACACAACCCCAAAACCCAAATCCCCAACACCCCAAACCCTATACCTAAATCTTAAACCTCAAATGCTAAACCCAAAACCCTAAACCCCTTAACCTTGAACTCTGAACCCATAACCCCTAAACCCTCAAACTTAAAGCCTAAACATTAAACCCCACTAAACCTTAAACCCTATACTTTAACATAAATGTTAAAAGTAAAATAAACTGTAAAAATTTCAAATTTATGAATTATTAAGGGTATTTATAATATTTTAGTTTTATTAGCCGTTGACTAACACCTCAATTAGTCAATTTTGTTAGCGTGTCAAACTTGATGAACCATTACCAAGTAATTCTAATTTAGGTTGATTTAGTCACAAGGATGCAAAAATAATACTTCAAGATCCGTTACGTGTCCAAGGTCTCTTGTTCTTGGCATATGTTATTTCGGCACAAATCTTTTTGGTTCTTAAAAGATACCTGAAAATTAAATATAAGCATTACCTATGTATGTGGATAAGATACCCTAAACCCAAAACCCTAAACCCAAACCCTCAACCCTCAACCCCAACCCCAAACCCCAAACCCCAAACCCAAAACCCAACCCCTAAGCCCAAAGCCCAAATCCCAAAGCCCTGAGCCCTAAACCCTGAGCCCTGAACCCTGAACCCTAAACCCTGAACCCTGAACCCTGACCCCTGACCCCTGACCCTCAACCCTCAACCCTCAACCCTAAACCCTCAACCCTCAACCCCAAACCTTGAACCTCAAATTTTAAACCCTGAATCCTAAACCCTAAACTAGAAACCCAAAATCTAAAACGTAAAACTCCAAACCCAAAACCCTAAACCCTAAACCCAAAACTCTAAACCCAAAATTCTGAACCCCGAACCCTAAAAATCTTTAACCCTGAACTCTAAACCCTAAACCTCAAACCCCTAAACCCTAAACCTAACCCGAACCCCGAACCCAAAACCCTTAACCCTCAACCCCAAACCCTGAACCCCAAACCCAAAACCCTCAACCCTCAACCTGGAACCCCGAACCCGGAACCCTGAACCCTCAACCCTAAACCCCAACCTCCAACCCTCAACTCCCAACCCCAAACCCTAAACCCCTAACCCCTGAACTAAGAACCCCGAACCCTCAAACCCTCAATCCTAAACCAAAAACCCTGAACCCCATAACCCTAAACCCTAAAACCCTCAACCCTAGACCCTAGACCCTAGATCACATACCCTATATGCTAGCCCCTAGACCCAAAACCCAAAACCCCAAATCTCAAACCCTAAACCCTGGACCATGGACTCTTAACCCTAAACCCCGAACCCCAAACCCGAAACCCAAACTCTGAACCCTAAATCCCAAACCCTAGACTTGAAACCCCAAAACCCATAACCCCTAACCCCAAACTTGAAACCTTATACTCGAAACTTGAAACCCCAAACCCTAAACCTGAAGCCCCAAACTCTTAACCCCTAAACCCGAAACCCTAACCCCGAACCTAAAAAAATCCTAAACCCAAAACCTTAAATCCCAAACCCCCAAGCCCTAACCCCTAAACTCTGAAACCCCAAACCCTGAAATCCCAAAACACTAAACCCCTAACCCAAAACCCTATCCCCCAAACCCCACACCCTAAACCCCTAAACCTTAAACCCTAAACTTGATCCATAATTGCTCTAAAGATATAAAGATAATATTCAAAGATGTTTATTATTATTTTCATGTAATTTTAAAATAATTACAATAAATATTAATTACTTCAATATAATACAGTATTTGTATCATTTCATAAAATCTTCAATAAATATTACTCGTTTTTAGTTTTTTTAAAGGAGAGTCCAGAGTCCAAAACGTTGTGGAAAACCGCAACTGTGCCTTGGCGACATTTTAAACCCGCGTTAGCTTGAATCGCTTGGCCAAAGATAACGACGAGCGGTGCAAATTTTTGCAGGGCTTTCGATCGAAACGTCAGCGAACTCTTAAATCCATTTGAGTTTTGTGAGTGTACAAAACAACGCTGCGGAATGGCACTAAACCCTCAACTGTTTCTCAATGGGATGCCTGTTCCTTTCTTCACTGAGATGTTTGTCTTGGCCAGAGATGGCGTCGAGTTCGAGGTCGATAAGATTCCCGGGTGCGTAAATCTTGATTCTCGAACTCAAATTTCTTGATCCGGATGTAGTTTCCCAATGTCACATGTTATTTATTTCGATTAAGAAAAGATCTGATTTTACACAATTTGCTTTCTTTCTTTTCTTTCTTCTTGGCGGCGGGGGAGGGGGAATTAGATCAAATTAATATTAATGTTGGAGAAACCATAAAAAGTAAGTGACATCAAGCCAATAAACAGTTTGATGGAAGATTTTATATAATTCTTGTAAGTTTTAAGGAGCAATAATTGTTAGATTAATGCGTTAAAAGATAAGTAGCAAATGATAGAAACCAGAAGTAATATTGCCGCCAAAATCCCATCTTGGAGGTAAGTGCACGAGCTGTGAGTTTTATGGACTGGCTTCTCGAAACAATGAAGTAGACAAGGAGGACGGAGATAATTTCATGGATTCTTAATTGGAAGAATTGGAAGAATTCGAGGAAAGGAGAGTGGTATTAGCAAGCGATGATGATAAAAGAAGTAGTCATTCCTAAAATCATCCAAGTAACAGGGATTGAGAGTTTAGATGAATTGCTTGGATCAATTTATTTCCTAAGTTGACTTAACGGCTGCTCATCACCAGATTGGGACAGATCCTACAAAAGCTTATAACGGCATTTGAATCATAAGTAGGTTCCTACAAGTTCCTAATGATGCTTTGGGTTGATTAATATCCAGGCTACCCTTTAGTGACTCAGAAAATAAAGTTTCTACGTCTTCTTTTAGGAAGTATATTCTAATATTTTCCAATAACATTTTTGCATATACTACTTTGTGGACTACTGGACTGCTACTTTTACTGGAAAATGTAGAAAGAGCAAGTATGTCTTCAGGTTTATTTGATTTTTCCCTAAAGAAGTTGCTACTATAGATTGAAAGCTGCAGTACGTGCAGGGATAGGAAACCTAGAAGTTGTGTCCTCGGATAGAAATGGTTTCCTGTAACCGTCTACCTTTTGTCTTAAGTTAATTGTGTAGCAAGAATACTTGGACAAATTGGGTTGGTTGTTTTTCCTTATTCAAATGAATTATCTTTGTAAAATTATGAAACTTCCAATGTAACTGCAAGTTCCAGCTTGGATCATTCTTGAGCTTTTCATGAGGAAGATGGATACAAAAATAACTAATGCAGTTTAGATTCTTATGTGGCTATACTGATGGTTTTGGCCTTCTGTGCTCTGTTAATTTAAGAAGTGTTGATTTATTCATCACTTTGTTATTAACTCTTGGGTTTATGATCAGAACTCATGGGGATCATGTCAAAACAAAGGGAACCATCTATTTGTCAAATATACGCATGGTGTTCGTTGCCAGAAGACCTGTTGGAGACTTTACAGCTTTTGATATGCCTTTGGTATGTGCTACTGCTTCTAGCACTGTTTTTCAAATATACATGTGGGTTAGATTCTTCCGTTTTACCTAATTTGTTTCTGTTCCCTCTTTCGTTTTGGATAAATGCATTAATTCTAGTGTGAGTCTAAAGAAACCCTTGAATTGCTTCTGGTTTTTTAATGCATGATTTGTTTTGTGGGACTGTGGCACCCTTAGTTGTGGCTTTCCTGAGTTGCTTTGCGGAATCATTGACAAGAGTTACAAGGCTAGTGTTACTTAGTAGATAATTTGATACATGCTTTAGACATAAGCTAATTCACTTGGGGGATCTTATGCTGTTTTAAATTTGCTCTTGGTTTGAGGAAGATAATCATCCGACATAGACCATGTTTTTATATACTACATTAAGTCCTTCTTGATCCATTGAATTTTTCAATATGCAGCTTTACATCAGAGGTGAGAAGTTCAACCAGCCAATTTTTCACTGCAACAATATTTCTGGGCTTGTTGAGCCTGTAAGTGTCACCGGGTTGGTTTGTTTTGTTTGGTATCATGACTCCGTATCCTTCGTTTAGTTTTTCAGAATCTTTCTACAACCTGTGTTGTATTAATTGGCTGTAGGTAGTCCCAGAAAACCAACACAGAGCTCTTTACTCCACTCATTCGTTTAAGATCTTGTTCAAAGAGGGTGGATGTGGAACCTTTGTCCCTCTTTTCTTCAACTTGATTGCATCGGTGAGACAATTCAATCAACATGCTAATTCAGGGGCAGAGTCCCGTCTTGATCCTTTGCAAGCAGCTCGGACTCCCGTTGATGAGATGATGAGACATGCGTGAGTGAATGGTTTTGCCTGCATTATAGTTTCTAACTTTCTAATTTTTAAACCTGTAGTATTGTTGACTCCTATCTTTTTTCCTCAGGTATGTTGACCCTAATGATCCGACTAGAATATTTCTGCAGCAACCCAATCCAGATTCTCAGCTCAGGCGCCGAACTTATCAGCCCCACTCAGTTGAAGGGCGCATATAAATATCAAGTACTTCTTCGAATTTCTTGGAGGGCCCCCCCATGGTTGGGATGTTAATATGTGAATTGTGCTAACTGCGTATTGTATTATTACTATTATATCGAATAAAACCTATTATTACTATTATATCGAATAAAACCACATGATGTAGAACGCAAGCCGCTGAAAGGAATGTGGCTTTGTTTAAATATATTTCCTATGATTCTCAGTAAAAAGGAAAAAATTTCCCAAGATCAATACTGTTAGTTTTCTCCTTTCCCATAAGTCACTTGAGATGAGTAGGAGTCTCTCGAATTGCTGAAGCATCAGGTCTTGAACTTAAAAAAAAAAAAAACATTTGTGCGAACATTCGAATTGGTATGACTAAAATATCAATCATCCTTACGATAATTTTGAATCTGCGTTCAATATTGTGTATGTTTCATTTTAATATTACAGCGTTATCATAATTATTACCTTTTTTTTTTTCTTAAAAATAAAATTTGAAGCCATTGGCAGTAAATAATGTAAACTGAGTCCTCCGATTGGGTTTGTATTTAAGATTATAATATAGCAAACAATATACAACATTTTATGAAGTTTCAGTGTGTGATTTAAATTAAAATAAGATCATTGTATCTCATCCTACTGACTGACCGAATATTGAAAATATAACCTTGGGTCATGCTCTAAAGAATTTATATAGCACGATACATTATATTTCTTGACGGATTCTAACTTATTTTCTTCTTGGAGGTTATTGTAAGAATTTGCATTTGATGCCAATTTTCAATAAACATAAATATAATCTTATTCTATTTAAGATTTAGCGGGACTAGTTTTACGTGTCTCTGCAAAATAAACAGTAGTTATGCTATATTCGGTTGTTCTAGCGTCTAGGATGGGGTTTTTTATGTCTTTGCAAAGATTTTTTTTTTATGGTGTCAGTTAGGTTGGGAAGGGATCAAAGGGTCTTCTTCTGTCTATCATCGTAGAGGCAATACCCATGTTGTTATTTTATTTTTTGGTTACATAGCCATGTTATTATTGGTGGGACCCTTTTACACCAAACTCCCAGGCAGAAGATAACAACATGGGTAGTCTTTAAGTAACTTGACAATGATAACAACAATCAATTAGTGGAACAACAACCATTAGCTTGTGGCAGAAGATACAATAGAGTCGCCAGTCCACTCCACTTAAGAAGTAGTATCATGATGCTGGTTAAGAAGGGGAGAAAACGGTAAGATGTCAAATAGATCATGATTAGTTTTGAGTGGGAAAGATAGAAAGGACTATGATAGTTTTTGCGGATGATGGAACCGTTTGATTAGCTTCAAAGACAAGGAAAATCGATAAAAAGAATAAGCTAGTTTTCTTTTTCTTCCTGCTGAAATCTGCTGATATTTTTGACGGGCTCAACTGACTAGTGGTACCAGCCACATTATATTCCATTTCCATTCCATGCAATTGCAATGCAGATCCTTTGCTTGCCTTTGATCAAATGAGGTGTACGTAGCAATTTGATTTCAACTTGTGGTAGTAGATTTAATAGCAAGCGTCAGTTGAATCTTAAGATGGCAATCTTGATCGGCATGTTGTTGTTTCTGGGATTATTTTCTGCTGAAATTCACCTTATTTCCTCCTTTACAGATCCTCAAGACGGTAATGTGATATGCCATGTCTTCTATTATTCAATTTCACATGTCCTTATTGCTAGATGTCCTATTAATTATCATCCTATTCAATCCCTTCCATTTCCCAAGTGTTTCCCTAGTAATGGTGGTCTTGTCTTCTCCTTATTTATTTGCAGTTGCATCTTCACGATTATATTTGTTAGTTACATAATATATAATCATTGGTTTTCTGAACTGTCGTGATAAGCTGTCACGGTACGAACTTCTGTTTTTTCTGTAATTTTTCTTTTTCTGTTTTGAGAAAAAAAAAATGCATTCAATATTCTCCCTAAAATGACCAGCTTTTAGTATTCTCCTATAAGAATTCAATCCCTAGTAGAAAACAAATAATTCCTGCCTGCCCAGAACAATGCTTCTTAAAATCTCCATTGTACACGTAATGTTTAAAAGAGGTTGTCCACAGCAAGTTAAACTTGATGTCAATGTTAAATTTTCACTAGCACCCCTTTTTCTGGACACGACAGAATCCATAAATCCTACTATTCTTGGTTGCCGTCTGAGGCCAAACACAAAAGGTTCTTGATTTTTTTTTTTTTTTTTTCTTTCAACTTCCTCTCAAAGTTCAACCATGGTAAATGACTTCGGAGGGAAAATGCGCAAGGTTTCGGGATAACCCTCGTAAGATAGGAAACTTCCACTCCAAAGGATAAAAACAGGCTTGTAGAAATAGCATCTCTTCTCTTTCGGTACTGATTATCGGAAATGGCTAGTTCTTTGTGCAAACACAATAAGCGATATCAAAACAAGCCTCTGGTGTAATAAACGGAAACGAAATTTTACAGAAAAGTGATTTCCAAGCTACAAGAATATTGTGGAGTTTTCATTGGATTCAGACCAAGCAGAAAATTCTGTAACTTTGTTGGTTGGTTAACATTGTCTTTCCTAATCCTGGATGGAAAGTACTAGGGTAAAACAAAGAAAATTATATAAGTCACCACCATCTCGGACGTCTGTTTGCGGTATTCTGTATACAGTAACTTCTTTTGACATGAAATGAGCGTTTTGTTGGTGCAGCTGCGGTGCTTCGATCTTTAAAAGATATATGGCAAAACACACCACCGAGCTGGGACAAATCAGATGACCCCTGTGGAGCACCCTGGGAAGGAGTGACCTGCAACAAATCAAGGGTTACTTCATTGTAATATTTCTTCAATTGTTCCTTAGTTGATCCTATCAACTTGATGAGCTTCCTTACTTCTCAACTTAATAATAATTGAAGTAAAATGATTCATCATTTGTGTTATAAATAATAGGGGATTGTCCACCATGGGCCTCAAAGGTAAACTAAGTGGAGACATCGGAGGACTAACGGAACTGAGATCTTTGTAAGTAACGCTGGTTGTATCAAGTTATCTGTCTGTCAGAGCAGACTTCCACTATTTCATCAGTTTATTTTGTCATTAGAGAAGAAAACAAGCATTGCATATAGCATGACTTGCACTCATTAACTTTGTCATTTTATTTAACTGCAGGGACTTGTCATTTAACAGAGGCTTGACAGGTTCTCTTTCTCCACAGTTGGGCGACCTAAAAAAGCTAAATATTTTGTAAGATCCAGAAAAAATAAAAGAGGAGATAATTTCTTATGTTATTCCTGTAAACAGCTTATGTTATTAGAAAAAATGCATGAGATTTTAATATTATATATCTTTCAGGATTTTGGCTGGTTGCAGCTTCAGTGGCAATATTCCGGATGAATTGGGCAGTCTCTCAGAGTTATCTTTCTTGTAAGAATAACAATGATAAAAACATTACCGCATATAATAAAAGAATAATAAATGACTCTTTGAACTCTTTCAGGGCTTTGAATTCAAACAACTTCACTGGCAAAATACCCCCTTCATTGGGTAACCTCTCCAAACTGTATTGGTTGGACTTGGCAGACAATCAGCTGACGGGGCCTCTCCCCGTTTCAACCCCGACTACCCCTGGATTAGACCTCCTTTTAAGGGCTAAGCATTTGTGAGTACTTACTATAGTGCAACTAAAATGTATTCGAACAACATCTCTTTTGCCTTTTCTTTCAAAAGGAAGTTCCTACAGAGTATCGTTATCTAACTGTACAATGCAGCCATTTCAATAAGAACCAGCTTTCAGGATCCATTCCACCAAAACTTTTTAGTTCTGAGATGGTACTCATACACATGTAAGTTGACATTTTACATTTTTATTTGTTTATTCAAGTAACTACTCTCAACTACAGTGCTCTTTCATGGCAGATTATTTGATGGAAATCGTCTAACTGGCAGCATACCTTCAACAATAGGACTAGTCCAGACAGTCGAGGTTCTGTAAGTAATGCCTTCCTTCATACTTATCTTTTTATTGTATTCAATTCCATTAAATATTTATTCCATTTTCTTAAACTGTACTATATACCATGCTTTAGTAACCTCCTCTTTCATTACTCTTCCGATCTACTACAGTCGGCTTGATAGAAATTACCTGACGGGGGAGGTTCCATCAAATCTCAATAACCTTTCGAACATCAACGAATTGTGGGTAACAGTTTTGAGATTTAGACATTTTAAAACAACAGGCAACCTTATTGGAGATCAACTTATACACTGTCGTTCTCTTTCAGGAATTTAGCCCATAATAATTTCACAGGTGCATTGCCAGACTTAACTCAAATGGATACCCTCAATTATGTGTATGTAACTAGAGTGGATTGGTTTTTTGAAACTCTTAGCTTCCAAATTGATCTTATCGTTCTAATGTCTCAATTTAATCTACAATCTTGGTCAGGGATCTTAGTAACAACTCTTTTGATCCATCTGAAGCTCCAGCTTGGTTCTCAACTTTACCATCACTAACCACTTTGTAAGTCTTTACCAAGCATTTTCCTTTTATACCTAAACTTCCAATTACCTTATTATCTAACGAGATATCAATCTGTGTATCAAGAATTATGGAGTTTGGATCACTTCAAGGTCCTCTGCCGTCAAAACTCTTCAGCATTCCCCAAATACAGCAAGTGTAGGTCCTTAACTTTAACACAATATATAAGTAGTTGTTGATCAGAATATATCACAAACAATATGAATGGTTATTATTTTTTTTCTTTTCATTCCCTGTCAGGAAACTGAGGAACAATTCATTGAACAATACATTGGACATGGGTGATAGCATCAGCCCCCAACTGCAGCTCGTAGATTTGCAAGACAACCAGATTTCTTCAGTTACACTCAGTTCTGGATACACAAATACATTGATGTGAGGAAGTTGACTCCTTAATTTCATACTTCGGATGTTCTTTCTTTTATATGGTACTTCTTCTGATTTCAATATGACTTTGTGACTTTCAGTCTGATAGGGAATCCAGTGTGTCTTACTGCTCTCTCAAATACTAACTACTGCCAGCTTCAGCAACAGCCTAAAAAACCCTACTCCACCAGCTTAGCTAATTGTGGAAGCAAATCTTGTCCTCTTGACCAAAAGCTCAGCCCGCAAAGTTGTGAATGCGTCTATCCATATGAAGGAATAATGTACTTCAGAGGACCCTTGTTCAGAGAAATATCTAATGTCAATATGTTCCATTCACTTGAAATGACCCTATGGGTTAAGTTGGGTCTAACTCCTGGTTCAGTTTCCCTGCAAAATCCCTTTTTCAATAGCGATGATTATCTTCAAGTCCAACTGGCACTCTTTCCACCAACAGGAAAATATTTTAATAGGTCGGAGATTCAAAGAATTGGATTTGAATTGAGTAATCAAACCTACAAGCCCCCACCAGAGTTTGGACCATATTATTTTATTGCATTCCCTTATGGATTCCCAGGTAAAATTTAAATACAAAGCAGTTACAATTGCACCTTCTCCTCTGTGCAACTGTTTAAAATGATAAATAACTAAAAAAGTAAATCATTTCAGCCTCCAACGCAGAAACTTCTATTAGACCAGGTGCTGTTGTTGGAATAGCAATTGGCTGCACAGTTCTGGTTCTGAGTCTCATAGGGCTGGGGATATATGCGATTCTACAAAAGAAGCGTGCAGAGAAAGCCATTGGATTAAGTAGACCATTCGGTAATTTTTCCGTGTGTTCCTTATCTTGTTAATGACTTGCGTATTATAAAGAAGAATCGGTATGTAGGAGAGGTCCAACATCAAAAATCTGTCTGCTACTTTGCTTATATTCATCTGTGTATTTCAGCCTCATGGGCACCAAGTGGGAAGGACAGTGGAGGTGCACCACAATTGAAGGGAGCAAGATGGTTTTCTTATGATGAACTCAAAAGGTGCACCAGTAATTTCTCCGAACGCAACGAGATAGGCTCTGGAGGATATGGCAAGGTATTTGCTGTGGTTTATGTTGGAGTATGTAACGATGGAAATTATTTAATAGTACTTTTATCGGTTTTTTAGGTCTATAAAGGGATACTCCCCGATGGACAGTTGATTGCAATCAAACGAGCCCAGCAAGGATCAATGCAAGGAGGACTCGAGTTCAAAACCGAAATTGAGTTGCTTTCACGAGTTCATCACAAGAATCTTGTTGGCCTTGTAGGATTTTGCTTTGAACAAGGAGAACAAATGTTGGTTTATGAATTTATGTCCAATGGAACACTTAGGGAGAGTCTGTCAGGTCAGTTCACTATAAGTAGTGAGTTATGGTTCCTCTCAAGTCTCAACCAACAGAAGTCAGGATTTATTTTAATATTGACTAACTTTTTGATATGTCAGAGTAGTGAGACAGATTTCATTGGGCAAGAAAATTAATTGTTTATTAACAGTGCTTCAACATCTAACAGAATTTGTGCATCAATATGAGTTGCAGGTAGGTCTGGCATTCATCTTGACTGGAAGAGGAGACTCCGCGTTGCTCTTGGTTCAGCGAGAGGACTTGCATACTTGCATGAACTTGCCAACCCTCCCATAATTCATAGAGACGTGAAGTCCACGAATATATTGCTGGATGAAAATTTAACAGCAAAAGTTGCAGATTTTGGCTTATCTAAACTTGTATCAGACAGTGGGAAAGGGCATGTTTCCACTCAGGTCAAAGGCACATTGGTGAGTACTATTGCATTTGCACCATCTCTCACGATGCTTGAATTACTATTTATTTATTGGCAATAACAGCTTGTTAACAAAAGCACTTTCTTGCATTTGCAGGGATATCTAGATCCTGAATACTACATGACCCAACAACTAACAGAAAAGAGCGATGTGTATAGCTTTGGAGTAGTTATGCTTGAACTAATAACTGCCAAGCAAGCTATTGACAAGGGAAAGTACATTGTTCGTGAAGTGCGCATGTCCATAAATAAGAATGACGAAGAGCACCATGGCTTAAAGGAACTCATGGATCCAGTGGTTAGAAACACCCCTAATCTTGTAGGGTTTGGGAGATTCTTGGAATTGACAATGCAATGCGTTGAGGAATCAGGTGCAGATCGTCCGACAATGAGTGAAGTTGTAAAATCACTGGAAACTATTTTACAGAATGATGGGATGAACACAAACTCCACTTCTGCATCCTCATCTGCTACTGACTTTGGAGTTTCTAAAGGTGCTTTAAGACATCCATACAATGATATTTTGACCAAAAAGGACATTAACGACAGCAATGCCTTTGATTATAGCGGAGGATACACACTTTCGGCTAAAGTTGAACCCAAATAAAAGTTAATTTCTGTTTTCATTTTGTTTTAGACTTGTGCTATATATATATTCCCACCAATACTTTGTTTTTGTATTCTAGGTTCCTTAGCTAATACTATCTTTTTACTGTCACTTGTATATCTACGTCATAAAATACATTTAAATTTTGATAATGTTAATCTTTCATATCTTAAAAGTAAATTTCTGAACTGCATAAAGTATATTTTTCTAACTTCTTTATATTCTTTAATTCACATGGCATATCTCCCCTCCTCCCCCCCTCCCAACAAAAAAAAAAAAAAGCACACACACACATCAACTAGAAGTGCACAAGAGAGTATAAAAATTAAAAATAACCCACACCACATTCTTACACAAAAGAGCATAAAAACTCCGGAAATTTATCCCTTAGAGGAGTGTAAGCTATAGCCATTTTATCTTATACACATTGTCGACGTAATTTAAATTTTATTAAATTTATTTAACTTTATTTTTTTTTTTGCTAAGAAATTAATCCAACAAAATTTAAATTATAAGGAACAATTTTTTTTTTCATAGGAATTACAAATACCAATCTTAATGTAGTTGTAGTTGATTTTGCCGTTTGGCTAGGGGCGTCCGCACGCTCCCCCTATTTATCCTTGCCTCCCCCTCCGACGCCGAGTCCAACTCCAAGTGAAGAAAGCGAAGAATCAATACGCATTCATTTAAAAATTAAATTCAAAGGAAAATGCGTGCACACGTCTTCTCAGCCAATGGTTGCGTACTGCGACAGGCTCTTCCAGTTTTGTTTCAACCGCGCAAGTCCTTCGTCTCTCGAACTGGATCTATCTTCTTGCAAGGATCCGCTACCGGTCGTAAACATCCCCAGATTCTTATCCATGATAATCGTCTCCCTCTATATGACAGATTATTCACCTCCACTCCTTCTCGTAAATTTACTACACGTGCCGCCGATGTCAACGGTGCAGGCTCCATCGACTCGCCTCTCATGCAGTCCATGGAGAACAAGGTCGTATTATTGTTGTTGTTGTTGTTGTTGTTATTTGACAGGGTAAAGTTTGGGAGGAAGGAGAGTATGGAGCAATCTACCACTAATTTTCACCCTATAAAATTTGCTGTTTCTGAAGTGATCAGAATATCACTAAGTCTCTCTTTTCCTGCTTTGATCTATAATTTTCCTGCTTATGTTTTCAATTCAATCTTGCTTGAACAGATAAGGGAACATCTCAATGCAGAATCAGTCACTGTAAAAGATGCGTACGGTGACGGTCGGCATGTAAGGTGAGCAAGTTTGTAGCCAAGTTTCTTTCTTTCTTCTCATAATCATCTTTATATTATGTTGTTTACCATTTTCACATATCATGACATATTTGTTGTAGAAACTGGTTAACTATAAAAGTCCCTCAAAAGTTGTATTTAGGTAGGACCATTCAGCATAATCAATACCAATTACCATCTGCAGAATCGCAGGGACATAAAGCTTTATGTCCTAATATGTGTGTGACGTATAAATCTAATTTAGAAACTGCTACCCACCTTTTTCTACATTGCCAAGCTGCTACAAATATTTGAAATGAGCTTTAAGTGTTTTTATTGGAAATTTGGGTTTTCCGTCACTCGTATCATCTTCTCTATATTTGTTTGAGGTTCTGGTAGTAATAGAAGGAAGGAAAATTTTCATGGTGATGGGCCATGTTATATATTGTTTGGTGTGTTTGTCTAGAGAGATGCATATATTTTCAGGGAGAAATATTGATCACAGAGTTACTATGGAATAGGGTCATATCCTTGTCTCTTATTGGTGCATGCACACTCTCGGTCTTCAAGGGGATTTCCTTGACTATATTCAGAGTGACAGGAGAGCCATTTTATTTTGAAGTCTTTGTTTCCTGTTGCTGTATTTTTTGTTTAACGAGGATTTCTTCACCTCCTCTACCTTTGTTTGAAAGTGAATGTGTCAACTGACTGAAGTTCAACTAATTTTACACACAGTTCTGACTCTGACTGTGTCAGACTAGCATAATTGGTATAACCTGAATTTGGCTAGATCTACGTATGAATTCTGAAGAAATAAAAGCTCAAGTGGATCCGATGAAATCCACATTGTGCCTAATGGGGCGTCAGTGAATTAGGAATCAGAGTGAGTCAACCCTGTTCACAAGCCACTTATGGTTTGATTCACTAATGGTTGAATAAGCTGTAATGTATATGCTGTACTATTATAGACTTCTGTATGATTGTATGAATCCAAGCAAGGTTCAATCACCCAATCACCGAAACCAAATAGTTCCACTACCCAATCATCCATCATGCCAACTCCTAAGTCCTATCTCCAAATCGAAGCAAAGGTCTGATGATTGCTGACTTAGCTCGTGTAAGCCCAAAAAGGTTCATTTGATTCATCGATTGGATCTTGGCCCTGAGATTGAGCCTCTTGTGAGTTGAGTGATCCAAGTTTGAGTTTTGCAAATTTTGATCAATTCAAGGTTGGCTTTATCCAATTTTGATCTATAAAGCTTAATCTAAGCCTAGCTTAGCTTAGCTCCACTCAAAACCATGTGTAAAAGAGCTAATAGGACTCCCTTGTCTTGTGATGCATGAGCAACTAGCTTCAAGAAAGCTAGAGTCCAAACAAATATTTGACTACGGGGTTAATTGTAACTTTTCAGAGATGTTTTTGGTAATTCGTGCTATATTTATTGATTTTTGTTTTTCCAGTTTGTGTTTTTTGAGTCTAGAGTTATGTTATTTAGTGTAAGAATATTCATTCCAATAACAGGAATCTCAAACCCAGAACTAGCACCACTGCACCACTAACAGAAATCTCTAACCCTAATAAAAGCTTATTTTTACTTTTTCAAGTCCCTGTTTTGCTGAATCCAATACTTGTCTATAATATATCCTTTATGTAACTTGCTTTTCTAAGTTGGGAAAAACCAAAGATATAAAATTGAATATTTGTCCGAGATTTTTGCCTGAAGTTCATTTCCCGTGTTTCTTAAAGAAAAGTCATCCTTCAGACAAGTATGAAACTTTCAGCGGGATGCATTTGGTATAACACCATAGCAATTCCTTAATGTCATCATGTTTTATACATTATCATTTGCATTTGGCACTTAGGCTGCATAGCTTAAATGGCACCTAGCTCTCATTTCGGAGTTGATTTTTTCAGCATTGATGTTGTATCCACTGCCTTTGAGGGACAATCAGCTGTAAATAGGCAAAGGATGGTGTACAAAGCCATATGGGAGGAGCTTCAGAGTACAGTTCATGCAGTTGATCAGATGACTACCAGCACTCCTACCGAAGCAGCTGCACGAAATGACATAAAAATATGAGAACATGCAGCCTTGAGTCCTTATCATAGGCTTGAGTACTTGCCCCCAGAAAGAATTTTCATGCCACTTCAGTTTTTTATTGCAGCTCTTCCCCCAGCCACCCCCCCTCCCCGTTTTTTTTGGTTGTACCGTAGCAAATACAAGAATACATTGTCACTAATGTTGTTTAATCATTGCTTGCTTTCTGTGCTACTCACATTTATCTTATAAATGTGCACCCTTATATACATCTCAAAATTTATAGTTATGTGCACAATCAGTTATGTACATAGCACCAATGTTTTGGTGCAATCATTTTCTTCCGATAAATTAGATCAGCCATTTGTGCTGTTTGATTTGGTTATCCATCATCAAATGGGAATAACTTAGTCAAATGTTAAAGGAATTTATTTTTAAATATTAAGATTTATAAATCATAAAAAATATCAATTTTAAAGTTTATAAATAATAAAAATTTTAAAATGTGTTTGATTAGTTTTAAATATGTATTAAAAAAATTAAAAATATTTTAAAGTGTCAAAACTTTTCTATCAAAACTTTTTTAAAATTAATATATATATATATATATATATATATATATATAAAATTTAAAAATAAAGAGAATACAAGTGAAAAAAATAATAATGTAATTACATAAAAAGAGTGTATTTTTCTCTTTACTTTTCAAAACAAAAGTTCGAGAGAATTATTGTCACCTCCAGCAAAAAAGGATTTAATTTCAAACTCAAACATGAAAAATGCTATATATTTTAGTTAGATTTTGTATTTTGATATTAAAATTTAATTGAATTCATGAATCACTATCTATACATTATTTGACCGCGTCTTGGAAGAATATAAAGGAAAGAAAGTGGACAAGCATATGTTACAATAGGTAGGTTTAAACCCTTATCTTCTTAAAAACTAAGACTTTTTTTTTGGTGGGAAGGAAAGACTTTTACCACTAGACCACTTAAATTAAACAAACATCTACAAATACAGCACAACCCCTCCCCTCTCCCCCAAAAAATATACAGCAGCGAAAACCATGACAGCACATGTTTGCTTGATGTTTTATGCTACTCTTGGCAATACTAGCTATGGGAAGGTAACATTGGATTCGTCCCAAGTCCAGATCCTCCAAAACCACCTGGTTCCGCATGCTTCACCCTGCCAAAATAGCGGATGTGACGCAGAAGCCTTGCTAAGAATGTATTGTGGCATATTGTTGAGCTATCGCATACGACTGCTACATGTTTCCGTGCCCTTGTGATGGCAACGTTGATTCTTCTGCTATCCCCAAGGAATCCAACAGCACCTAAAGTGTTTGAACGAACCTATTAAAAGGAGGAAGAGATATGAGAGACAACATTCGTTAATATATAAGACGAGTACTATATACAACAATAACAAGACCCTTATCTCAGTGAAATAAGTTACATGTATCACACAATACTATTGATTCTATCAATAGAAGTGAAAATATAAAAATATTTCCTAAACTAAACAAGCCCCAATTATCAGAAATGTTTACCATTAGATCTCTTTTTTTATAACTTGCCTAAATGTTATTTTTCACCAACCTCTACACAATTTTTATGCAATTAATATCATCTCGAGGAGATTGTCAGAAGGCAACATCAGAAATGGAGTAACTATGACCTTTCTTTCCAAATTTTGTTAAACTTCAGAAGACTTTCAACTCACCAATATGTACTAAATAAGTTTTTTTGGTATATGCAATTGTAGGGTTTGTATGATGTATGATGTCCCCTCAGTGAAAAATCACTAACCATGAAAGCAAAAGCTGCCGACAGCTGAAGCACAGGAATAAAGAATTTATCTTAATCATATAGCAACATAATCTACATAGACTAATGATATCGAGTTTCAGAATTAAAATGCATTTATGGACTCCTGTTAGTTCTTGTCCCTATTAAAGGTACACTTGCATCCACTTCCAAATCTAGACAACCATTTCCACATATTTTTGAAAGCCTCCTCCCGACAATTCATTTTTTGCAGTTCTGTATATTTTCTGCCAAATAATGGAAACAGATTATCGAAAGCCAGAAAATAGTGCTAAGCCCATGAGTATGTTCTCTCTTAGCTTCACACAATAATTCTCCCCATTGTGCAAGTCTGCCCCAGTCTCAACATCTAGTATCAAAGCCGATGGTTCAGCTTTGGTAAAGAGAGAAGCTTTAGGGAGTTTCACTTCTAACTCTGGTAGAAAGAGCCTCTGGGAGTGTGGATCTAGTCAAGGATCTATAGAAAGGCTAGGTAGGAAAAGCCCAAATGACTAAGATGAAACCCAAGTCAAGTTGGGTGTGCAGTAAACCCAACCTATGTAGACTCAATCGAGTCAGGATGACAAGCTCTCAGTGATCGCAATACTTAAGGATTCCCCTCTAGGGAAGAATGCTCAAGCCTAATTTGTAAGAGATTCACACTTGGGGGGATTGTTTGATACACAAGTGTGTGTTAAAGTTCCTTATTGGAAGAATATGAGAGACATATGAACAGAAAAGACCCAATAATCTAACATCTTAAGGTTTTGGATTGAGAGTGGCGTCAACTATCTCACAAGTAGGTTCATGCAGTGCTTCTCCCTAGTGTGCAAGTCTCCCCCAGTATCAAATACAACGAATATAGTCTGGCTCATGACTGGTCACTGGCATAAAGTGATCAGAATCAAGTATCAGAATCGATTTCAAGGCTTCAGGCCTCTCTGAAATAGATGACGTATGATATGTTAGATCATGAAAGTATTGGAAAATTGTTAAAAATAGTTTCTCCCTTCAGACAAAGTTATCTACATGGCACACTACTAACGGTGCTCCATAAGGTGGATTTGGTTCTTGGATTTTAGGACTCCCAGGAAATCTATGTGGAATTTTATGATTATTATGTTTGCTTGAGATTTTAAATATCAGAAATGCTAAATTTCTCACGAGAAGCTGTTCCTCACAACATGTTGAAAATTAATTCCGTCCATAATCATGAGATGTTTAACTTTTTAATTATAGTTTTCATGACAGATTATACATTAGACGATATGCCTATATCAAACACCTCATAAATCTGACAAACTTCCAACTATAATATAGGGTTTGTCATGTTATCTTGAGGTAATGTCATATTCTATCATCTCATTATATATATATTTGTGTGCGTATGTATAAGGCAACTAAACATTACATTGAAATCATACCATGGATATAATTACTGCATCGGCTTCCCGACCTTGAAAGCTATCAATAGTTGCAACCTCAGTACCTGCGGCCTCTGGCAGCTCATCAAGCCTGTCCCTTAAAAGTTGCACCTGAGCGACATAAGGAGATTGCACTACTATAGCAGTAGGACTAACACCTGCATTTCAGATTCAAATTGACAAAGAAATATTATTTCAGCGAACAACTAATAAGTGAAAAATATTAGAATAGCATATACAACCAGCAGTGACGTATAAAAAATCAGGTGGGAGGGAAGAAGGATAAATGACATAAAGCATCAATAAGTAAGCAAGCAGTCTGACTTTGCACTGGTGCGTGTGTGTGGGTGTCTGATTTCTTTTGCAGTGTTTCTTGTGAGCTGATGTTTCCTTTATTTTATTTGTTTTTGCCTGTTTTAGGATGTCTGCATTATCGAACATCGTATTTCCGAAGTGTGGCAATGGTCAAATACAAATAACTTGATTTTAGCTCTTATATGGAAAACTTCCCTCAATAGAGCATAATTTCTAGGCGTGATTCTTGTACAGATCATCTATAAAATCAGAGAAAATGCTCTTCTCGGGCATAACAAAGGCAGTGTTTAACACGCTGGTCCTCACTCCTCATTCTATGCATTCTTCTTTGACCAATAAAAAGACAAATATAGATAAGAAAAAGAGAAAAGGAAGACACTATTAATCATGCATGGGTTACCTATGGGCATGAGCAGTTATTTTTTAATTATATATTGGTGTGGGGCAGTTATCTTTAGATGGAAGTTACAGTATTGATAGGAAGCAGATTTGTGCAGGTATTAGTACGTGTAGTGGGAGTTTTCTGATTATTCTGGTTGTTTTTTAAAGTGTTTGGGACAGGAATACTTCCTGTAAGAGCATCTGCTCTGAGTCACCATTGGTGACAGTGTATAGTCGTGTCCTACCATAAATAACAGGCCAGACAAGTATATTTAGAAAAAAAAAAACAACATCTCCAATTGCAACATGAATAAAGGCCACTCTATCCAACTTGCAAGCGCAGATTGACTTCAATCCTCAGATGGTACTCGATTTAAATCTAATTATGGTTGTTATGTTTCAACAATTAATTAAAGCAAAAGATTCAAAGTTTGAATACTTAGGCAAGATAGGCATCACTCCATAGTTTTGGTAAGGTTGGTGTTACCATTTATTTGTTGGTACCAGAGTTCATATTATCATGAAAGTAGATGTTAGAAACTATGGTGGAAAAAAAAAATAGCAACTTATATTCAAAAGACAAATGTAATTACCTGCATAAATTAGGGAAAAGACATGCTGCACGACAATATCAGCTTCCCCTTCATTGTAAAATGAGCCTGTTCCTGCTGGATCTAGATGCTCTTCACAACCAACAGACAAACTTCCATATGGCATTCTAGTATCAAGCAATAGCAGAGGGCATTGCGTTATCCATGTTGGCTGCAGCATTAACATACACAAGTTTTCCCATTCAGAGATCATACAAAAACATGCATTCTTGGTTAAAATAGGTAACTCCTAATGTTACAGGAAGTTAGAAAGACCATAAACAGGAAAACATCAGAGTTATTCATTACTCTTTTGCTTTCTATACTTAACTAATGAAAAAAGGGCTTTATGAAGCCTACAAAATAACTAAATAATTGCAAAAACTGCCAACTGCGATAAAGTCTTGCTCTTGCTTACAATACTAACAGATCCAAACTTAGAGTATCACCCAATTCCCACAAGAAATGCCTAAAGTATTATTCCAAATAGAAGTGACTGCAAAGAAATGTAAATAAATGGACAGTTGTTTGGAGCTAGACCTAAACATACACTCATATCAGAAGAAAGAGCTCCATGGGGTATAGAAACCTACATCTCATTAGTGGTGACCTTGAACTGGTTAATAAAACTACTATTTCACATGAATGTCTTGTGTCTTAAAAATCTGTAGCATTAAATACTGTCTGAGGAATATTGAGAAGCTTATACCACTCATATTGCATCAATTTCTTATGAGTTGCCAGGCCACTGTCACCTTGTACTTATGCCCAATCCTCATTAAATAGAATTTCAATATCTACCTTAACCCCTCCCTGTTTTTCTTTCCACCAAAATTCTTCATACGGGTCCCTCAAAATATGACATGTTTAGACCGAAGATTCCATCTTATTGACCATCAAACAAAATGCAACATTTAAAAAGAGGATGTTTGTTATGATTCCCACAATGGTTCCACATTTCTTTGTTAGGTTTCAAGTCCAAGAGGAGAGCTAACTCAAAAGACTAGCCTATTGGGTGAGAGAGCTTCTCAGACTAAAGTAACATTCCACCTTTCTTTGTGTAACTGATATGGGACTTGTAACATTGTCCATCCCTTCAGAAGCTATACACCTACAAATGGCTCTAACTCCAGACTCTTCTCATCACCAAGTAACCTTTTTTCCATGTAGCAAAAACACTCAATGAAAGCACTAATCTAGGTCTCAAGCCAAGAGGAAAGCTACCCAACAGACCAGTGTATTAGGTGAGAGAGCCTCTTGGACTTAAGTACCATTCCACATTTCTTCTTGGAACCAATGTGGGACTCTCAATAATGTTTATGGCAGCAGTTTCTCAAAGAATTACTTTCATTTTTTTATTTTTGAGTTGCATATACACTTCAGCCTATAGTAAGACACAAAAGGGAAAGGGAGGAAAAATTATGAAAAAGTAGATATCACTTATAGGCATATTACCTTAACAAAAGGAGAGTCTACTAGAAGATGAGAATGCACAGTCTTGGAGGACTTCAATGATCCTCCATACATCTCCTTTGACGCCCAACCGGCAATTGCATCATTCATTCGGTATTGTGTTGTTAATTTGGTGGTAAGAATCCCTTCATGCAAAGTTGCAGCTCTCTCTAGTAAAGATATTCCAAGACCACCTTCTAAAGCCTTTCTAGATAATATAACTGGAGCAAGTTGGCATTGGTCACCAGCAAGGATGCAACGCTTTCCCTGCAATATAGGAATCCAGCAAGAGGGCTCAATTGCCTGTCCAGCTTCATCTATAACAACCAAGTCAAAGGTATTTAGCCTTCGAATCAAAGGATCAGCTGCTCCGGTATTAGTTGCAAGCACAACCTGAGCACTAGATAGCACTTCATTCATAGTCTCCTTTTCCTTTTTCTTCAGTGATCTTCCCAGATGTTTTAGAAGTTGGCGTATTCCAGCAGCTAGAGAATCATCCCTTAAACAGTGTCTTAGATCTTTTCTTAGATCTGACTTCTTCCTTTCATACTCTTCTCGAAAGCTTGCAAGCTTAGCATTTACAATTTCTCCCAACGACAATGATCCCACAGTTTTTGAGATGCGAGCTGGATTGCCAACACGCACTATGTTCAGTCCAATATTTGAAAGCTTTTCAACCATGTTATCAACGGCTGCATTAGTAGGTGCAGTAACAAGAACCCTTTCTCCTTGCTGAACAGCATATGCTATAAGTTGCTTGAGCAAACCTGTCTTCCCTGTACCAGGAGGCCCTTGGATAACCAATACAGGCCTCTTCTTATTCAAACCCATTGCTATTGCTCTTTTCTGTGATTCATCAAAAGTTTCACTTCCTAATAGTCCATTCAATTTTTCATCAGCCCAATCAGCCAAATCATTCTCCTTAAGCCAAGCTATGTCTTCTCCATCTCCAAACAGTGTGGCCACAACAGCAATAGAAGGATTCTTCTTTTTTAAACCATTCCTTTGAAGCAGCATTAAGGCTTCACAATTGCGCTACAAAAGACAAAGATCATAGAAGCAATAATAGTAGGATTATATGAACCCTTAAAACTATCACCGCTTAACACAGCAATAATAATCTGTAGGATAATTTTTCAGCAGTTGAGCAGTTATCAGTGCTATCGCGGTGCCTAAACTTTATGTCACGAGGCTAGTAATGCATCTAGCAATGGTACTCAGCCCCACAAAAGGTTAAGTGAATTCAATACTGCCAAATCAAGATGTGCTAGTCAATTTATTCAGATAAAGTGAATATAAATGCCACTAGAAGATAATAAATCAGAATTTAACCATGGACAGATCTTCTTGAATCTGGAAGATGAAAGATTGAAAGGAAAAACCCAGATCTATGCTTTAAGGAATAGGAAGGGTTGCAAAACAAAAGAGAACATAACAGTTAACCACAATTTATCGAGCAGAAGAGAAAAAGAAACAAAATGAGTAAAATATACCTTTCGTTCTCCTTAAATTGGAGGAATCAAAATGGTCCTCCTTGAATTGGAGAGATCAAAATGGTCCCTCTTAGATTGAAGTGATCAAAATAGTCCCTCTTAGATATAATGAGAGATCAAAATAGTCCTTCTTAGATTAGAAAGATCAAAATGGTCTCTCTATTATAACTCTGTTTTAATAATGTAACACTGTGGCACATGAAGCTTTGTTGGTTTTATTTTAAGAAGTGGACACAGACTATATAATGGCATGTCTGATGAACACCGTCCAGTCTATTGTATTTGGGGTTCAAGATAGTCCCTCTTGAATATGTAAGAACCAAAAAATAAAAACTAGACCCGTCATCACTCAATTAACATTTTAGACAGTAACCGCATATACAAAATAAAGCCAACACAGCTTCACATATCACCTATTATCCTGCATTACCAATTTTTTAGCTGAGTTATAACAAGGGGAATATTTTGATATTTCCTCATATTTAAGAAGGTCCATTTTGATCTCTCTTCATATCTAAGAGGGACCATTTTGATATTTCTAATCTAAGAAGGACTATTTCGATCTCTCATTATATCTAAGAGAGACTATTTTGAACACTTCAATCTAACAGGGACCATTTTGATTCCTCGTCAATCTAAGAGGGAACAGAAGTATATTTTACTCGAAACAAAATATTAAGGACAAGAGAGCTAAACTATTACAAAGACTGAACTTGTTAATCATTTCACTGAAAAAAATGACAAATGCCATTTTATATATATATTTAGAACCATAAAATGTTTCTGCTCTTTGAAAGAATTTCAGATGATAGATGCCAAATACCTCGTAGGTAAGTGTATCAGCCAGTCCTTGAATACGGTCAATCCGCACAGTCTTGCCAAAGAGCTTAGAGAAGGTAGGATCACCATGACGTGACTCTAAAGCAACACTGATACTACAACCATCATCCCCAAGATTGTTGACAAAGCCTTGCACGCAAGAAGTTGTTCCTGCACCCCTGTTATCACATGTCCTCACGCAAACCATGTCTCCAGGTGAAAGTGTAGTAGGTGGTAACCGATGGTTCCCTTCTACCTTGAATAACACCAAATGCATTCCCCCTAGTCCTGTTTACAATCAAATGTTATCATACATGACTGAGTGAGGCAAACAATAGAGTATGACCATACACTTATTCAAACAGAAATCTGAAAAGACAACATTGTTATTATTCTTCTTCTTCTTCTTCTTCTTCTTCTTCTAGATGAATAGTTGAAATGAAACATGAAGGAATAACCAAACTAACTTAATAAATGTACCAAAACGTCAAGTAAGTAATAAATGAGAGAAAATAAGTATTCATTAGAAAATAAGGAAAAAACTCAGACTTTCTATAAGCTTGCCAGCTTAATAACTACTGTGCAAAATGTCAAAAGCAATCTCTAAGTCATACTCCCCCTACAGTTTAAACATGGAATCTTCTCTCTCGTACAGCTCTTACAACTAGAAACTAAAAGAGTTATGCTATATGTATGCTTTTTTGTGTACACCCGCTTTTTACACCTATTTTTCATTTTCAATCTCTCTTACTTTTCTATTTACGCCTACAAACAACTACAAAACACATGGTGTAAAAAAAGGTGGACACCAATTGGTGTACACATAGCATTTTCCAAACTAAAATAAGCAACATAAGATAATATTTGACATGCTAGATTATGCAGTCAGGTACACAACATGTCAAAGTCCTTGCTGAGGCTCGTAATGCCAGGCCAATAACTGAAATTGAAATTGATGAATCAGAAGTATCATCATCATTATTAACTACAGACCCCGACAGTTCTACTATTTTTTAATATATGTGCTCATTTGGAGCTACTATTATAACTTTTATACAAAAGTCACCAAGATGTTTAATATAAGCCATGTCTGCAATACAATGAATTTACTGTACTTTAAGCAAGCTTGCAAATATATTCATTTAGACAAAATAAATTTCTAAGCATAAGAAAGCGATAAATAAATAGAAGAGACAGAGGAGAAAAGGAGACCTGTGGATGTACTAATAGCATTTAAATTACAAATGGTGTCACAGAGTTCTTGTTGAGCCTGACCATGGCTAACCAAGAACTCAATCGGTTTAGATGAATCAGAAGTATCATCTGGTCTAGGAACAGCATCCAATTCTTCCTGAGTAAACTCCAACTCCGCATCCCTTTCTATTCGGAGCAGTTCTGACATTTTCATGGTGAATTCATCAATCCTGTGCTGTATTGCCTTGGCCTTGTCTATGTCCATTCCCAAAACGCCTTGAACAGTCTTCCGCTGGGCTATCTTTCTTGCAATTGCCCTATGCTGAGCTGTAAATGAACCATTCTGAATCTAAATCCCTGCTTACTCTTGTTGGAGCAATATAACAAAATAGAACCAAAAATTGCGCATGAGAAACCTCAACCTGAATTGGCGAGCTCCTTGAGCAGTTTCCAGGACTCAGTTTCACGCCAGTTTTGGACCAAAGATTTTCGCTCGAGGTGTTGGAGAACATCTCGAAGCTCCCTCTGAAAGTGGTCGAACAGAGTAGGATAGTGGGTAGAGGCTTTCAAGCAGACAACTTCAAGTCCAAGGGGCATGGGAACGGCGTTGAGATAAGGCTGAGCCTGAATAACAAAAGTAAGACCCGGACCCATGCGCTGCCTCAGCTCCGAGAACTCTCCCTGTATCTCAGCAGAAGCAAAATCAGATGCCATGGCCCTCATACTATGACAAATCCACCTCACCACGCTCGTCCCAAGATCCTTCCACCCTAGCGGATCTCCATTCTGATGGATACCACCCACGTTTATGCTACCATTTTCTCTCTCTCCTCTGACCCTGTTACTGTTACTGTTACTGTTACTGGGTTCAGGTTCTTCTTCTTCTGTTAGGGGCATGAGCAAGGGCAAGGGCAAGGTTCCCCCTTTACTGGTTGTCTTTGTTTCACCGAGCTTAGCCCTTCTTCTTCGTCTTTTGGTATAATTGGGAGACTTGGTTTCACTGCTACTACTACTTGTACTTTTAGTGCCGTTTCGAATGAGCCCAAATGTTGGGGACGAACTGCACCAGGCATATACATTAGTACGAGTAAATAGGCAGAAGGATCCAAATGAAGACAAGGGCACATTAGAGGCATTACAACTTTGGAAACGCATACGCGTACGTGGCGTTGGAGCCAATTTTCTAGGAATTCTGCCACAGAAGAAGCAAGTCGCTGCTGTGTCCATTGACACTGCCATTGGCAACGTTGAGAAATTGGAAATTCAGGCTCAATTTCTCTTTACATGAACGTGAAGGAGCCGAGTCATTTAGTTTAGTTTAGATAGTTTATTTCTTTATCACAACTCACAAGTGAAGCGAGTCATCAAAGACAAGAGCAGACCACGACCGAGATAGCTTACAGTACATAGGTTGCAGATTGTGGACACAACAAGATACTTATATTTTTCCGGTACACAAATCACAAACAAGGGCTTTTGAATTTGAACCGCGAGCTGCATTTGAGGCGAGGAGGCTTTGGCGTGCTCTTTTTCTTACTACTAGCAGGAGATTTTTTTGAGGGGAAGTTAAGCACTTGTTGAAAAAGAAAGTGGTAAAAGGCCGTTATCGTGCACCAGTACCACTGGCACAAACAAGGTCCCAGCTAGAGCGGAGAAGATCCATCTTTGATTGGCTACAGGTGATTTCGTGGTTTGGGTTCCTTCACCCCTTCCTAACTGACGTGCTCCGTTTCTGTTCTATCCCTCCCCGGGTGCTACGCAAAGCGATGTCGTCCAGAAATTTTCTTTTTTTTTTTTTTTTTTTGGCGTACAACAAAAACTACCACTCGTGAAAGATCTTAGAGCAAATATCACCTAATTTTGATAAAATATACAAATGAAAATAATATAAAGTAAGTTTATCATAAGTGACTCCTAATTAAGTTTTATTGAGATTATTTTAGAAAAAAAAAAAACTTATGATTCAAATTTACAATTATAATAAAAAACAAAAAATTAAATCATATATAATTAGTATCAATCAATCAAAAGGTCGTTTCTTTTTTCTTTTTATACCTGCTTGGTACTTTGCATTCCTTATAATTTGTCTAACTCAGATATTGAGCTGCTGAAGGAGCTGCATCTCTGATATGCAATAGGGCCCCACAAGTAAATAGTTTTGTTTCTAGGCTTTCAAATGGAATTATTGCAAGTGACTGCCCTTGTTCTAAGATAGAAGCTCATTGTTTCCAAGGCCTCCATTCTCTTTTATGCTGACAAACTGAATGCCAAGTTATAAAGCTTTTCTTACTATGATCCTTTGCTGACCCTAAAATTTTTAAGCTCAAACTTAACCCATAGCACATTAAACAAGCCAGCTCAATTTTTATTTTTTTTTGTCTTGATTAATTAAAAGAATTTCACATTTATATAATAATATTAAAATTCATGTGGATATTAATTTTTCTATTAATCTTTTCCTTTCTTTTTACATGAAAATTATATTAGAAACTCATGTAGATATTAATTTAAAATTAAAGAACAAATATGAGAGGAAAAGGTAAATTTAATCCATCATCAACGTTAATATCCTATCTTTTGAGAAGTAAAACACAGACACACCCATTGCTTAGTCCACTTTCGTAGACTTAAGATGGAAGCATAACAAAATGCCCCCTCCTTACATATTATATAGCGAAAACAAAACTTGTAACAAGCTTATGGGAAGGCCACTAATTAATGGTTAATACAGGTCTTTCAAGAAAATATTTGCCTCAACGTCTTAGAATAGAAAATTGATATTTGAGATTTTCTTTCGATACAACATTTTGATGGGGAATTTCAAGTCTTTCAATGTTCCATTATGCTATCTTCTTTTCAGGAAGTCAACTTCTAGATACATACTTCCTTTCTGTATATTTACATTTTAGGACGTCCATGATGGGTGCATATTAATGTTTCAACAGCATGGTCTCCATCTCTCTTTTCTTCGCAGCAAGTTTTAGTTTCTCCAATGCAACAAGTCCAACTTGCCTTACTCTTTCTCTAGACAACCCTATCCTGCAGATGAACGAAATACAAAAAGTGAAGACTTGTTATTCAGCATGCATTTCAGAAAAAAAAAAAAAAAAAAAAAAGGTGAAAGAGAAATACATACACATCATCATGCAAAACTTAATGCAGACAACTTGACATTTTCAAGCATTGAAATTCAAAATTTTGCACAAGGATACAGAGCTGACAATTGAGGTATAAAAAAACATGTATAGTTTTATCAAATACTATAATCCACAAATATTACTTTTGACTGTCAAAAGCAATTGAGCAAGCAAGTAGCCAGAAGACATATTCATGGCTAAACTCACCGTTTACTAATGTCTTCCCATGTAAGGCATTCTTTATCCAATCCATAATAAAGACGAATGATTTCCTTCTCTCGTTCCCCAAGGGTCACATTTATGAGTTTATTCACTTCATCCTGTAATATTTTTACAAGTTAATCTTTATGGCAGTTTAGAATGTAAATACAGCATCGAAAATTTCATTATACTACATTAAAATACGAGCTATAATGCTGCTGACTTACCTAAAATTGATATCATTGAATGCGATGTATACAATTACAATTCATTGAATACAAAGAAAGAAAATATAAGCTTATCAGGTTACTTTAGGTAACAGTCGTCCATAAAATGGGTGCCACATAAAAAATTTCCGATTGACCCCTGTAGTGTATAATGGTAAAAATAAAGCAATAATGGAAACTTGCTGCTATTGTCCCTATTTAACAACGACATAGGATCCAAACTAGAATTATTCGGACTTATTAGGTGTCATAATCTCTACTAATTACAACAGTGGCTTTCATAGATGCATAGGAATTATCAGAAAGAGCATTTTAATCATGTTGCCTGCGTGAATTTGTCAGTAATGAAAACCTTACGTCTATTACTAGAGTGAGGTATCATTAAAAAGGGAAAAAAAAAAAATGTTATAGATACCTTTAGTGCCCACTCATCTACCCCATTCCATGGGATATTCTCAACACGATTATCTGCAATATACTGGGAGAATAAAGAAAGCAAAGAATGAATGAGAGACCGTTGATATTATGGGGGGAAAAGCGCAAGCATTTCGAAAATCTTCCTCGAATGGACTTAACAAAAAGTGTTTCAAGAAACACTAACACTGTGATGAGTTTCTCCTGGAAGACCATTCAAAGAGGGAAATGCTTCCCTATCAAGTGAAAAAACTCTACTGATTGCCTGCAATTTGTGAGCACATGGTGAAAATAAGGAATGGTAGGATATCATCTATAACATAAAGCATGTAGTTGTCAATCATTCATTACCTCAGTAGCATTCCTGACTTTCTTCTGAGACATATTCAGGCATTTGGCAATTTTCTGCAAAATGGATGGAACAGTTCAGGCAGGTCTAGTGATACATTTAGAGTTCAAAGATATTTGTTGGGAACTGTGATTGCTATCTTTCAATATTTGGCTGACTTACATCAATAGTTGGAGTAATTCCTCTTTCTTCAAGTCTAACCTTTGCATTGCGGATTGAAGCTAATCTCTCATGCAAATGAGTGGGCAATCTCAAAGTTCTTGAATTCTCAACCAAAGCTCTTGACACACCCTAGGAGCAAAGAAATGATACAACGTAAAAGATAATTTATATCAGTTATAGAAAAGAAACAAATGAAAATCAAAATGAATAAAAATGATGGAGAAGGAGAAGATGAGCTATGTAATCCCAAAAGTTGGTCATTTCTGCAGAATTAGCAACTTGAAGACAAGAGGAATTAATTGCTTAACCATATATACATATACAGACACAGCAATGGTAAGAGTGACAGTTGGGGATTTGATACTGATTGGTGAAACGCATTCTTCATAAATTACAACAAATACGATGAAAATAAAAACATAGGGAAACTATTTAAGAGATCCAAATGGAAATATCTTCCCACACGTTCTCTTTGTTCCCATTGGTTTCAAAAATATAGATTACGTCAATCTGAAGAAATTGTTGTATCATTAATGAAGTTGGACTTCAGACACTTGAAAGATAAAATAATAGCAATAACTTCGAGTACAACTACTGTTTTATCATAGAAGCATGTCTGGAGAATCATGACGTAAGCAAGCAAGCCTCACCTGACGTATCCACCAATAAACATAAGTTGAAATCTTAAATCCCTTCGAAGAATCAAACTTCTCAATCCCACGAAGTAGTCCAATCAAACCACCCTACACAAACATAATGAGCCTTTTACGAACAAGGGACTTAAGAAGCTAACTAGATCCGGAGATAAGACAAGGATGTATGTCATGTCATTATCACCTGAACAAGATCGGCCATTTCAGCACCCATGTTATCATATCTTTGAGCAATAGACATAACCAAGCGAACATTGCTCATTGCCAACTTCTCTCTTGCCAAAGAGCACTCTATCAATTTCGCTCGTAGTTCAGCAGAAGAAATCTTCAATGAAGTTGCAAGCTGATCATCAGAGGGTTCACATCCTAATCTCTGCTTCATTCTGGAATTCACATTACAAGATTTAGAATTTTGTATATCAAGATCTTTCTCTTGCAGGGACAAGGAAATCTGAAAGGAGTAAGTTACAGAGTAATTTGGGAAAAGCTCCATCAAAGAATGTGAAAAAAATAAAATAAAATAAAAAATAGATGCATTAAGAAAAATGAGTAGTTATCTCAATACAACAGGTGGTAATGCCAAGTTGAGGAAAATTTCATTATTCATGATTTTCTATATTCATTTATTTATTTTCTGAATCCTTTGGAGGGATCTATCCCAGTCAACTTGTCAAAGAAAAAACAAAGTTTGCTTCATTGACTTGTAATCTATTGTTGAAAGCTAAGTACCAAAGTGAAGGATTTAGTTTGAATGCTCATTAAAAAAAAAAAAGAAACCCTCTGTATCATCTCCTGATAAGATGAAATAAAATGCTACAGAATGGCTCCATCAGATTTCCAAGTTGTACCAGTAAAAAAGCACGTATCTTCAATATTATACGTAAAAGTTCCTAAAATTAGGAATAAAAATATAGTGATAGAGATGGAGTTGCAAAAGGATAAAGCAGATCTTTTCACTACATAAGTTAGAACCCATCTTTGCTTATATAGTTATTCTAATACCCAGTCAAGTTGTTGAAAAAGTGAAACACTATACTTATCAATTGGGAGTCAAAACAGAAGCAACATATCGACTTGTTAATTGACCTGGAAATTTTCTTCAATTTGCACCATTTTTCTTTTTGGTAAACGAAATTATAAATGACCAGAAAATTCCTGGAAAAAGAGAAAAGTAAAGTTCTACGTTGTTTTTTATTGGACGAAAAAGGTAAAATTACCTGGATTTGTGCTCCTCTAAGGAAAGGCCAATTTTTATTTTCTCCGATAGGTTTACAACTTCTGCGTGAGAGAGCAATTCCTCGCTCACTACTCCTTTGACATAGCCCTTGAGACGGTTTGGAAGCAGTTCTGGGCTGATAACTGACTTGAGCTGCACAGCAGCACAAGATTGCATCATTGCGGAGCCAGTTTTTGCCAAAGTTTTTCTCCTAGTATTCATTCTCCTCTGCCTTGCAGACAGCCCAGAACAAGTGACTGCAACTTTCTTGCGACTCTTTTCTCTTCTGGAATCATCAGTTTGCGCTTTCCTTTCAAAAGAAAGGTTCCATTGCTTTTCCAGGATTGACTTCTGCAGCAGAAGAAGAGCCTCCACAGAATAACCCAGATCAGAGCTTTCCACCTCTAAGTCATTGGAATTGTATCTCTGGAACCAGGGTTCTGTAGTGGCACGAGCAGGGGCAGGGGCAGGGGCACTGGTAGTATCAACATGTTCTTTAAGAACCTTGATAGAATTAGACTGTATCTGCCGATTGGATGTTGCAAAAGTTGGAGTATAACCTGATGATGACTTTTTACCGATTATTATAGTTTTGGTTGGAGCAATCTGATAGTGTGTGGATCCATACTCATTAACACACAAATGCTTCTCTGTTAGATCAGAGTAATGGTAAGATGAATTTAACAGCCTCTTTCCTCCACTAAGTCCAATAACTGCTGCTGTTGCCATCATATCATATGCCTTCCTTTCCACTATGTACCAATACGATTGCAATACTTTCCTAATCACACCAATTAACCTTGTCTTGTCTGCTACTTGCTACTATTTCTTTCACAGATATAATTCTTCCTTTTATCAACCTTCTGGAAAATCACGAGGAATAGATTCTTCAGAATATGCCGGCTTGTTTCTTTACAGTACAATTTTATTTTTATTTTTTAATGTTTGAACAGTTTTCACAAAGAAAACAAATGGGTTTCAGGAAAATTTATTATTTTTTTATTTTGTAATGAACAAGAAGAGAAATATGAACACGATAACTGGGATTGGAAAATCAATTGAATTGCAACATGAAAGTGAAAGAGAAAAAAACAGAAAAGGAAAAATGAAATTTCTATGGGGAAGGTCTGTTAATGGCGTACCTGAACAAATTACAATGAATGATGATATGGAAGAAGAGAAAGCTAACAAGAAGACGATGATTGTATATGTAAGAGTATTTGGTTAATATGATTCAATCAGCTGTAGAGGAAAGCCATCACTGACAAAAACTGTTGAACGAACAGAACCTATGGGAAATAACGATACCAGAGTGTGTTTCTTTTTTTATTTATTTTTTATCAGAATTAGAAAGCTGATATTATTTATCATTTCACTGTGATGAGATTATTCGAGCGAGAGAGAAATAAATTAAGGAAAATAAAACAAAAATTGAGAATTAGAAAAGAAAAAAAAATGAAAAGATGAAGATATGGGGGAGAGAGACGCCATTGGCTGGAAGAGATATCCGGTCCTGATTTGAGTGGTCTATACTGCATTGCCTTCTCCGCTCTCTCCATCCCACGTATTCCTTCTGATTCAACGATCTTTTTTTGTTTGGTGGACACCATTATTTTTTTAAAAAAAATTCTCCTTATATTCATTATTTATTATTTATCCTTTTAATATATCCTCAGTGATTGTTATAATTATAAACTAACAAATATTAAGCAGAATATTCGGTGATAGAGAATCAGAGATGACAAAATAGGCCAGTTTTAGGGACTAGCTTATATAATTCTCACTTAATATGCTCTCAAATGATTGACCCACAATAATTTGGCCAATCCGTATAACTTGCATTTTGCCGGTTGAAATTTTAAGAAGAACATCGATCGGGTCTTTTTGATTTAAACTCTGAATTTAGGATATACTTTCTGCCACTTAATATTTATGTTGTGATTAAGTGTAGTGATTTCTTTTTCCACACCCAATTATTCTATTCTCACCTCTATTTTTACAATAATACCAAATTACCCTTTAAAAATTTAGCATTACTAGGAAACAATTCTTTTCTCCTTCGGATTTCGCTCCAAAATCGCACCCACCACCCTAATCAAAACAATTCTTTTCTATTCTAACTCCTAGCCCCTTTTTTTTAAATGAAAAATTGCACACCTGCCCTTATTATAACATAATGTCCTTTCCTCGTTCTTTCACCCGTCCTTGAACGAAACTTTCACCCAAAAATGATTTTCTCACATTCAAAGTAAGCTTGAAAATTTTGCGAACGTGAAGTAAACAAGGGAGTGTAAAAATACACATACAACAAAAATAATTCCAAACATTTAAATTACCATTACATGGATTTAACTTAATTCATAACTCTGGCCACTAATTTGGAAGCTCTATTTTTATAAATCAACAAATTTTCATATGAAGTTATTTGAATTCCCCTGGCCTTTTTAAATTACCATTACATGGAGCTTGCCAAATATGTATAGACTTTGCATTAATATATTGGATAGACGGAACTTAGTGCCTCTGAATTACCATTACCCAACTAAATGATCAACAGCATTCAAACCATAACCATAAATTATATTTATGCAAGCACAACAAATGATCATGATTTGGACAAGACAAGGGTCTCCCTTTTCTCTCCTTCCTGGCACAACCGCCTGTACTAGCGAATCATTTTTTATTTCTCCCCCTCACCCTCTCTTTCTTTCTTTGATTTCTGGATCCTTTTTCGCCCCCTTCTTCCTTCCTTTTCCTTTGCATGCCATCACTCCGAAATGCCAAGCTGAACCAGCGCTAGTCTATCCTTGCATAGTCTTTTCTTGCACGGGATGTAGGTGGAATGCTTGTGACAGGATGATTGCCCCTTCGCCCTATACAAAACATACCACACAAGTTAGATTGATTGACATCCTTACATCATAAGACTCCATTCATGTTTAACATATAGATAAATATACACAAATGGAGGGAAAGCAGAAGAGCTGATATGCTTGGACTAACAATACATTTGAAAATAGAGCTCCAAAACCAAGTAAGAGAATCTATAAAGAGGATGAATGGATTTGATAGGGGCGAAAAGCATACCCCATGTCATAGTATTGTTGAATGAGTTATTTCTTGGAGAACGTGAGCCTCCACTGCTGAAACCAGAAGGAGGAGCCTGGACCTTGATTTGATTCCACTCACCACTCCGAATGGGTCTACCATGACTGAACCGTTGAACAGGTTGCTGTCCAAAACGGCTGGGCGAATTTTGTAAAATCCGAGGCATGAGATGGAAAGGCTTGCGGTTATACCCTCCTTGAGTATCGTGAGCTGGATGACTACCCATTTCTACGTTAGAAAATGCTTGTACTGGTCCATTTAGTCTGAAAAATGCAGCCAAGTAAAGCATCAAATCTTATAAAAACACAGGCAGGACAGTGAAAAATTAAACAGGAAAAATGAGGGGAAAAAATCCAACTTGCAAGTAACCCACCTGTGCATGGATATGGGAGAACTTGTGCTTGAGGGATGGTTAACCCTTCCAACTCCAACCAAAGGTTCTGTCGAGCCAAGATTCATATTTCTGTCAAATTCAGTTGTCAAGCAGCTTCCATCTGAACCATCGTCTTGCAGAAGAAGTTCATCACTGAAATCAAATTGAAACTATTGGTAAGAACATCAACATTAATTTTTTGGATAAAAAAGAATAGCAATATCGTTATCATACGAGGATATGTCAAAAGGTAAAACAATGACTATATGATTTAATCTCATAATTTAGAGTCTGCAACATGAATACCCTTGATCAAAATTAGTTAAATTCCTCCACACAGATTCTCTTGCGTCATTTAGTTTTAACTAGGGAAACTGCGTATATCTTTATCCTCTCTATACTTATCTCATGCTTTTTTGCTCGAACTCTTTTCTTCCATCTTTTTTCTGTCTTTGGCACTTTCTGTTCTACAAGCCACATTGATTTATGGAAAGATTAAACTCCTAATAGCATGCTTTTCCTATAAAAGATTATAATCTTTTCAAATGAGGTTACTAATCCCTAGAAGGCTAGAACCCTAGTTCTTTGTTCCAGTCTCTACTATTCCTTACCCTAATTCAGTCCCAATTAGCTGTTCATCCCTTTTTCTACTGCATCAGTAATGGTACACAAATAGTATATTTCGTAACATAGCATACCTCCTCTTAAGAAACACAACTGACACAAAGTCTAGGCAATACATATATTTGGTATATTATTAAAAACAATATTACTTAACTCTGAATTTCTAAATCATAAGACTAACGCAGTGGGGATTGAACTCTAGGGAACTTGGCTATCATAGCATGGCAGAAAGCCCCTTTAACTCAAAGCTGAATGTAACATTGGAACAAGCGGGGTCTAGATAACTCTTGATAGAACCATTGCACAAGAGGGAGCCAGACCAATGTAAGATTGTAATAAGAATAAGAAAACGGTATGTGTTTTGGTTCTTCTACATCTGGGTAATCACATGACAAAAATTTTCAGTAATAGAATATATTTGGTGCTAAGAAAACCTAACCTATCATGATTAGGGCACAAGCCTCACATATGACCCTACAATAAATTCAATTTCAACCAGAGGTTCAAACATACTCATAAAAATTGAGCAATTATAAGAGTCAAAATTTGTATGCCATGTTGTACCCCAAACATCAGAATAGATGCCTCATACTTCATAAACATGTATAATCATCATCGGCTAGGAAAATGGAGACAAAGTCAAAAAAAAAAAAACAAATATGATAACAATCTTAATATCAAATGAAATAAAATAAAATATAAAGTTTTTCAGAGCTAAATGTTTACCTATAATTAGGATCCCAATCTCCAGGATCAGGTAGGGATAAACCTGTCTCCAAACTGTCATGCACCAAGTCTGATGCTTGCAAGTTCATATTAGAACTAGTCATAAACAAGCTTGTCATGTTCTGATTAGCAGTATATCCTGCAGGTATCCCTCCCCCTCCTCGCTGCTTCCAGCTTGCAGCATTAGTATTTGAGTGCAGATAAGACGGAGAACCACTAAGAACTTGGGATGTTCCCTCAGCGAGGCTGGAGCTGTCAGGACATTGACCTTGCCAATGTGAAGAAAGTGTTGTTTCTTGAGTTTGATGACCTACAGAATATCCCAAGTTTTTTCTTCTATTAAATTGGCCAATTGCAGCTGTCTTCCCCAAAGGTGACCCATGAGACGTGCCTCTCGCAGGAGAAGTAGGTCCATAGTGTCCTGGAGATCCGGCTGAAACTTGAGTGTAGGAACTTGGAGGAGTAAACTGTGAGGGACTAGCACCAAGGTGCAAGGGGGCAAAATTTGCAGCTGATGGACTAACACCCAGCCCATTACCTGGCTGGTATTGAATAACTCTTCTCCGTGCATCAGGACTATTTCCAAGGATTGATGTACTGCTCTGACCATGCAAATGCATCCCAGAGGGTCCAACAGGTGAGTAATAAGCAAACATGTTACTGCTATCTCCATAACTTCCATAGCTGCTGCCAAGCCCAATATTATCATTATAGCTACCATGGCTTCCAACACTACCATAACTATTAGCAGGGGGATATTGCACCAACTGAAAGTGTGGACTGCTATATCGGGAAGCTACGTTTTTGCCAGGAACCTTCAAAAGCAAAAAAAAATTTACCAACAATATTTGAGTTATGTCAAAGGAGTTCATGTCTTTCCAGTATGATAATAACAACATCCAGGGCTAAGCATATACAAGGCTCTTCCACTTTTATAAGATATGGGCTTAGAAGTTGGAGTATAAAACCTGTACTCCCTCTGTTCCCTTTTGAATGCCGCTTTGGCGAAAAAAAAAAAAAAACATTATGACTGTCATTTTATAGTACCAATGCACAATTAAATGTTCTTTTACTTTTTCCCTTAACAAGCAATTAATTTGTGATTTTTGGATGCTTAAAAGGGAATTATGGGAGTATTTATTACTAAGGATAATTTAGTAAAATTGTGCCACTGATTAAGTTATTTATTGTCTTTCTCGCCAAACCTTAGACAACAATAAAAAGGAAGAGATGGAGTATTTTAGAAAACCAAAATTCCTCTTTAGCTAAGAATCAAGACGTTAGCTCATCCTAGCTGTGAACTTTTCTTTAATATAATTATTTCGTCCTCTTGGTAGCCAAAAGGTAGTCAGGATTCATACTAACCTTATCCACAAAGTTTAAATCTCTTCGGTGTCTTTCTAATATATGTTATTCTCATTTGAGTTGAAAAAAACAAAAACGAAAAAGCAATTACCATCGAAGCACTCAAAGTCCCCAAAATTAAGTTTAAGCGACTAGTATTTACAGGAGCAGCAGACTCACATTTGGTGACAAACCAGCAGCAAACCAGTGCCCTCCACCAGGATGATGGTCCACTTTAATGTTTTGAACAACCGGCTAACATTTGACAGAGAAGTTAGACAGATATAATCTCAAGAAGAGATTCAAAATCAGTAACCTATTCAGTAACTGACTGCCATAGCATTAAAGCAACTAGTAAATAAACTAAACTAAATGAATGATTATAAAATGGCACCAAGACAACCAATCCAAACGAATGGACATTGTAGGGCAGCAGTAAGTAAAATTCTTACCTGTATTCTAATGTTGATAAGCTATCACAGTTAATAGGGAAAGGAAGAAATCCTTGTTTGTAGTGTTGATAAGATAATCCTGACTAAGGCACTCAATACTCTAATGTTTCTTCAAGATGCAAAGTCAACTTATATTGGAACATTCTCTCTCCTTTGGAACAGAAATTATTGATAATTATATTGGATGAAAACATCAACCTAGAGACCCAAGTTCATCCTAATACGTTATTTATGCAAATCAATAGATAAAAGAGCACAATTACAATTATCCATCAAGATGTGATCCTCATGAGAGAGGCACATTATTCCATTGAGCGTTTATCGCCGCAAAGACCCACATCTTTAGCTAATCCATTAATATCATGACACTAAGATACCAAAATATTATTTTACAGGAGGCATGGGCAGTGAAGCGTTCAAGGCAACAATTAAGGGACTACTTCATCTTTGCATAGAAAATATAAGCTAAATCCGAACATGCAGGCAATTTGAAATAACAATTACTTACCACACGAGGGGTCTCAGGGGGAGGCTTGTATGGGTATGTAAAAGGTTCCCCTGTCACAAAAGGGTGTTTTGAAGCCTGCAGGTGCACAGATTTAATTTATAATTCTACCTACCTAAAGCTGAAGATTTGCACCAACATAAGCAGAAAACAAGTTTGGAAAGATGTGACAATGCTGACAATAGGGCAAAGCATTTACCTGGAAGGGAGACCATCGTTTTGCAGGATCAAATTCCACAAGTCCTCTCAAAAAATCAATAAGAGCCAATCGTATTTGACTTTCTGTTATAAGGTCAGTACATACAGCATCAATTAGACACTTTGCATATTTGTTAGGGAGATTCACTTAAAAGGTCATGAAATGAGAACCAAATAACAAGAGTCTAAAAAAAATCCAATCCCATGAAGCCTAAAGAGAAACAGTATCCTTAAACCACGGGCATTTTTCCATGGCTAAATACTCTGACAGCATAAGTAGCACACTGCAATAGTGTGCCAATGTAAAAATATGAAAGGTAACCTTTGACAATATCTTCCTTAGGCAAGTTTTTCCGGTAGGGATAGTTTGTCACAATTGCTTCAAGATTCATATGATTAAAATACTCTTTCCCAATTGACGGCTTTTTCAACTCTCTCTGTGGAGAAACCAGAAATATATCAATCAAAGAAAGTATAACATCATAAAGAAACAACAAGCACAGAAGGATTTGATCACATATTCTGAGAAGAAATGCCACAATATTTGTCCTGGATAGATATCTTACAGAAGCACACACACACTATCTGAAACTTACAGATTCGTATTCTTCCTCAGTCAATGCTTGATAAGCACTTCTTCCATTTGTGGAGACTTCATTGCTCTCTATGTTCTGGACACTCCCAATGCACTTAAAGAATTTACTTGTGTTTTTGGCATCCCTCAGAACATAATCAGGTGGCTGCCCTCTAAACCATTTCCACAACAAAAGGAAAAGTGATTCCAAATCAATACTAATTAAATTCTTAAACTACTCAGAACCTAATTTTTTGACTTTTTCTTTTTCTTTCAGGAAAAACTTCTCCCATAAGTAAATGGAAAAATAAGACTATAACACTATAGTCTAAGATTTTTTTTTTTATATATATATAAAAAAAAAAAAAAAAAGGCTCTAGAACCCAAGGAAGTAGGTGCATATAGACTAACAATTAAAAAAATAACAAATGGTTTAAGAAAACCAAAAAAATAATTCATATTAAAATTGAAAATCTAACAATTATCCTTCAATTCTGTTTGAGGGAAAAGCCAAGAAGGTTCCCAGGAGTGAGATGTGGGAAGGTCAATGGAGAAAGAGGGCAATACTGACATTTCACAGACAAAACCTGCTGTATTATTGCCTCAAAAAAGCAGTCCATATAACCTCAAATTTAATGTAAATGTTTCGGGATTGGACACAGCACATAGAAGTTAACTAAAAATTGTTAAATAGGAACTTCCACAATAAATAAGACTACTCATATAATAATATGAAGTACATTGACCAACTATTTTTATTTGTTCAGCAAATGAGTGGGCAGTGAGTTAAGTCTGTTTAAGTCAAGCTGGGAATAAATGACATATATTCTCTAGTTTGAAGGGGAATTCTATGGAGAGCATTATGAAAGTGTTAAGAAGTGTATTTAGCAATTGAAAGTATAATATGGAGTTTATTAAAAAAATACATAAAATAATAGTAGTCTTAAGTTCCTGTAAATGCAAGGTTTATATCAATATGGTTAGTATACTCTCAAAAAATTTCTTTGCAAAATTGATGCACTAGCATTGATCCTCTTGTCAATTTCCTCCCTAAATTTACAAATTGGTTACATAACTGCAATAGAAACTATGACTTAACCATTGGTTCAGACAAGGTACTTTGTGGAAGTGTCCACTAAATTTGCTGCCTCATCACCACAATTTTACACCCAAAAAGAACTCCACATCCACAGAGGAAAGAGCTTCTTCTTTTTTTTTTATCACTGCCAACTTTATTATTCAACTTGATGAAGGACTCCTATGTTGATGAAAACATTACATAACTGGAATTAATCAACGTATTTAGTGAAAACAACAAAATAATTGCTGTTGTCAGAGAAAATATTGATGGAAAAACTGAATAAAACTTGAAACCTATGAAATGAACTTAATAAATTTATAGCAGCAGATGTGAAGACATCTAAGAGTGCATAATACACTTTTGGAACATAAATTTTTCTTAAAAGAGAGACACGTACCCAAGTATTTCAATCATCCGCCTCAAAAGATCAAATTCTGAAGCCCCAGGAAATAATGGTAAACCAAGGAACAATTCAGCCACTATGCACCCAAAGGACCACATATCGATAGCTGTTGTGTATCTTAAAAGGGCTAAGGACCAACCAGAAGTCCAAGAAAACATTCCAAAATTGTTGTAAAAGAACTGAAATTACAATTAACTTTCTAACCCAATATACAAAGGGGCAAATTAGAATCTTCCAATCAATTCCCATGGAGAACATATACTCTATGGAAGGCACAGATATGAAGATACATAACAATTAAACATGGGAATGTAGGATACTAAGGAATTCAACATCTCCATATTCTTGGTATCCCATGCATGTTCAAAAATTTCCAAAGAAATCATAAAACATGCAATCTCGAATTTCTGTACATGCAAGATACAGAAGTATCATACATTCTATTAAGTTTCTACTACCAATGAAGTACAGCAGAGTAATCAAGAAAGCATGTAGGGGTCAGCACAGTGCAGTTCGATGTGGTTTTTAGCAATATTCTAAACCAAACCACTCAAGCATTTGCAGTGCAGTTTGGTTCGGATTTTGGAAAATTTCAAAAAATAACCAAACCAAACCATTTTTGGTTCAGTCAATTTGAGCAGTTTAATGGTTTAATAAAAAAAGTTAAAAAGTTTGACATGTTAACACAAATGTAGAGAATTTTCACATCATTTGCAGCTCTATCCCAATCTTGTGTTTAAAACTTAGCTTTTCCACTCTAAGAAATTAAACACAGATTAGTAAACTCCAAATGCAGTCATCATACTCACACAACCAATATTAGACTAATAGAAAACCAAGAGAGAAATCATACTCATATCATAATATATATTTTTAATTATGTTATGTGTCGTCTTTATATATTAGTTGTCATTTATGCGAGTGTTTGCATAAATAATATATTTTTAATTATAATAAATAAGTAATACATGTATAAAAATTTAAAATATACACATATATATTATGTATGCAGTTCTTTAGCAGATTGAAAATCATCCAAACCACAAACAAAACCATAGTAAGCGGTTTGAGAAATTTTCAATCCAAACCAAACCAAATGTCATGCAAATTGGTTTGGCTTGGGTGGTTTGAACGGCTTGGATCAAATTTTGATCACCCCTAAAAGCAAGACCTTTCTATAGATCAATCACTTCAAACCTCTTCCTGCTAAGATACCCTTACTCCTGCTCCCACTGCCATGAAAAAGAGCAATAAAAAAAGAATGGAAGAAAAAAAAGCAGTGGCTCAAGGTTCAATTGTGGTTTATACAAGTTTTCTGTAAAATTCAATTGACACTTAATCCAACACCAAGTTATGCCAGGACGAGATATAAACAACTCAAATCAAACTACAGTTCGAAGTGCTAAAACATAAACCTTAACATCAGCTAAAAGTAAGATAGAATGAGAGATCATTCAGCAAATCCCATCTAGCTTGCAGTACAGCAAGATGATCAGAAAAGAAAAAGAAAAAAGGCAAAGCAAGATAAATAAAACAAAATGATGACCTCCTTCTGAAAAGGAAAATGAGAAGTTTCCAACTACTCGTTTGATTTACTAGGATACTGATATCCAAGAAGAACCTCAGGAGACCTATAGTATCGACTCTGCATAAAGAAAGGGGGGCGGGGGGAATTTAATTATTACACCCCATATAAGTATAATAGTGTTTTAAAAACATACATCCAACAGTAAATGTGAACCTGAATGTAGGAGTAAACAGTTCTGTCTTCCATGCATGCAGATCCAAAGTCGATAATCTTGACTTCTGCTGGTTTCACACTGTAACATAAGACATAATAGCGTTATATTCTGACAAAAGAGTTGCAAGACACAGTCCTCCAGAAACATTTTAATGTAAGAAACAAACCTTGCACATAAAAGAATATTTTCTGGCTTCAGATCACAATGAATAATGCCAGCATCTTTTAATAGAGCCAATCCGCGTAAAATCTTTAAACAAGTAAAATTTAAGTACATATATCACATTAAGATATCAAAACAAATGAAGGACCAAACAACTCCAGAATAAGATTTGATATACCTGCTTTGAGAACAACTGGACAATACTCAAAGATAATCCTCGAAAATGATTCATTTTGATTAGCTCATACCTGCATAAAAATGAAATACGATTCATTTCAATTAGCTCATACCTGCATAAAAATGAAATATCAGCACCGAAAACAAAGGTAGGATAATAGTATTGCAATATCATGCTATATTTCTTGTTTAAATGAACTCAATCAAGACCAGAAGTGCATCTTACATGACAATGGCAGCACAAATGTTAAAAGGCTAAAAAAACTCCATAACTTACAAGTTTGTATCGAGTAGTTCAAAGCATATACACAAATGTCGTTGATATACAAAATAATCATATATACGAACAATGTGATACTTATCCTCAGGATCATACTTCTTATTTAACTGCAAGGAAAAAAGAGTATTAGTGACTTCTCAATGTTTTGGCCAAAAAATTCTCAGTATCGCGCAACCAAGGAAATTATTAGCTTTCCAACAAATAAAAAATAATACCGTTGTCAAAATAGATACTTCAACCAGCGCCTGTTGATAGTATGCAGGTTGATTTTTAATGATCTTCACAGCAACAAAACTCTTAGTATCCGAAACCCAACATTTGGCCACTTGTCCAAACGTCCCATGGCCAAGGACATCTTTGACAATATATCTGCAAAATATGAGAGCGCAAAACTTTTAAAGCCAAAATATGCATCCCCCCACATGCTTCTAAAAAAATAAGGTATTTTGGCTTCTAGAAATGCTTTTGCATTTTTCAAAAGCCAATCTAAATATTCAAAAATTACTTAGAAAATGCCCTTTTTTCTGCTAGAAATACTTCTAGCAAGGAAAAAAAATCCAAATGGGCTCTAAATGACTTGTTAGGAAGGAAGTTGCCTTTAGGTAAGATACAAAGAACATTGATGATGCCTTGTGCAGTAAGAATTCAGCATAAAACCAAAAGAAAAATTAGAAAAAAGAAAATATGGATCCCATGAAGACAGATCAAGAGGAAATTTCTATATAGCTTGACTTTTTGCAATTTCGTACTTCCTATTTTCAGCCTCCTTTTCAATGATAAAACAAGAAAATGTATCAAAGAAAGAAAAGGTTACAAGCAAGGAGGGCGAGTCACCCTCCAATAAATACAAATATAAAAGGAGACAATGAAGAAATTAAAAAGAAAAGGAAGACAAATAATTCAGAATATTTCTCCAATATCTTTATGTTCTCAAGTAACTTGACAGATCCAAGATTCCTCAAACGTAACAACAATCTGCTCCAAACAGCTGGGAAGCTAGGCATTATAAAACACATGACTAAGAGCCCATTTGAATTGGCTTCCAAAAGTGCTTTTGAAGTGAAAAAGTAGAAGCAGAAGCAAAAAAAGCTTTTTTGGCAACTTGAATGTGCTTTTTTCATGAACAATCTACAACAATCTACATTATCTTGCCTTCTAGAGGTGCTTTTGCTTTTTTTGAAATGCCAACCTAAACACTCAAATTACAAAAAGATACTTTTCTTTTCAGAAGCACTTCTGGCCAGAACAGAAAAATTCAAACAACCCATGTTTTTATCACTCCTTTCAACAACCCTCTTGCCTAATTGCCTTCCCCTCCAAATAAAAATTCTGCATCACCAATATAAGACTCCAACATACTGGAAAACACATATATAGTAGCAAACATAATAAAGAAAGGCCAACATATAGCATGCTAAGTAAAAATGACAAATTGAGATAAGATTAGAATAATTGACAACTTTGACCCTAGATTAGAAAGATAAACAAAAATCATTATACACAAGATGACTAATTGTACTCAAAGGACAAGAAGGATGTCTCCTATCCATTTCCTTTACAAAAAAGAACCTTGGACTGAATTATATCAGAACATAATACAGCAGAAAATGAAAAGGCTTTAATTAATAGATCAAAAGAAACCAGGAGATATATACATATAAATAATACAGGCAATGAAATATGAATGACAAACCTTCTATTTTTCTCTAAATTGATCAAGACAAAGTTCACTGTCAGAATAAGATCTGAGTTTACGTTATCATAGCCATCATTAAGCACTCCAACTGATGGACTGGTCAAAAATCTTTTTGGATTTAGCTCTTCAGAATACTTAAACTGTGGATTGCATAATTGGTATGTTTCAACAATTTCTTTGGTCAATCTTGCCACCAACTGCAAATTGGAAGCCGAGAATCAGTTAAATTCAAAAATGCACTTATGGACTGCAAGGTCCAAACTTTCTCAGACATGAAGTTTCACACTGAAGTGATATGAAATTGCAATCAAATACTGAAGGATGCTAGATAGTTATTTATTCAAAAAGAAAAGGACATGGAACAGATATAAATAGTACAGAAACAGCAAGCGAAGGCACAGAAAAACGACTGGGTGATTCCCATCATTGCCCAACTGGTAAAATCAAGGAGTTTCCGTTTGACTTCCCACAGTTGAACCTTCTCCCTCATGAAAGAATTGCACATTGAAATGATACGAAAATGCCATAATATATCAAACTAATGCTAGACGCTAGACAGTTATATGGCCGAATAGAAATGGAAAAGGATAAACTATGTACAGAAATGAAAAAACAATTGGCATGCACTATTGAAACTATACTAAAAGATTCACAACTAATAAAATCAAATCAAGTCCATGTACATTAGCATTCTCCAAGATTAAACTCCTTTTTTTCTCTTCGAACTTATGAATTATTTATTCATAAATGGCTCGGTGGAGGACAAAAATACTTCAGACAAATGCAACAACTTTATTGTTGTACATTGTTTCAAAATGGTAGTGACCAGCATAGCCAAAAAGGGAACTAAAGAGATGAAGACCAAGGAAGAAAAGGTTAAAACGGATTAGCATTGTTTGATTTGTTAGCAGTTCACCAGAGAAGCCTTTGCAAAATATGCTCTTTTATCACATCAAGGAGCAAAATTCAGATCAAGCAAATCAGACTTGTTACTTATTCTCTACCGGAATATAGAAAATTATGTCATAATTCCACAAGTGATGATTTAAACTTATACACCCTCCGAATTTCCTTTATTCTTTTTTCCAGGTTTTGCTATGGATATCTGAGGTGAAAAGGATAAGCAACGAACACGCAACATTCTATACAGTCTACAAACAGAACAGCTATTACTTTGTGTCCATGTTAAATCCACTGGGAATATAATCATCCAGAATAAATATATGAACCCCACTAGCATGCTCCAGAGCATGTCAATGAAGATTGAACCTTATCATATGGTTTCAAATCCAAACATGCTAAAGCCCAATGCCTAAACTCCAAGGAGAAAACATCAGACAGTAACTAGCAAATTAAAAACATTTATTATCAGATAATATTGAATATTTAGATTCTATAGAAATGATAAGTCATGATATTTAGCATCAAATGCAGAAAAGAACTTACGGGTCTCCTCACAACGACACGCAAAGTTTGCGACTTCTCAGCACTTTCAGACTGTGGGACGTACGGAGTAAAGACAAGCTTGCTCGGACGCCATCCTAAACCCATTGATGGTGATGGTGATGAGGAGTCGCCCGCATAGCCCAAGTCTCTGGACTGAGGCTGCTCGGCTTTATTACCAGGGCCGACCTCATCCATGACCAGAGCCAGACCTTAGATATAGCTCCAACTCAGACTCAGAGATTAACTTTGCCCAATTTCTCTCCCATTTATGCATAACATAGATAAACGAAGAAACAAAAAAGAAAAGGTGACCCAATTAATCAACGGTTGAACTCATCCGCTTGATGCAGTATTAATTGGGTCATCGCATGGATGAAGAAACCCCCAACAGATTTCAATCCCATCATGAACAAAGTTTAAAAAAAAAAACATAAAATCAACAAAACCAAGAGATCCGTCCAGACCAAAATCAATCTGACATTCACCAGATTGATGAAAACGGCAATCAATATTAAAAATCAATCAAGCAGAAACCGAGAAAGAGAATATTTCCAAGATCGAAAGCCTTAGATGAAATTAGGAGAGGTACATAAAATATGCAAGTTTTCTTAATTACTTTTTTTTATTGTTATTATCTGCACTCCTTCGAAAGATAGAGATTTGTGAGAAGAAGGACTGTGAGACAATGGTTTAATTTATTTATTTTTGTTTCCGTCTTTCTTCCTTTCGACTAATGGGGACTTGTATTAGATTTCTTTTCCTTTTTTTTTAAATCTGATTATGATTACATTTCGTACCTTCGTTATCACAAAATTAAAAGAAAATGACGATAGTTGTACGCTTTTTTTTACTCCTGCGTGTATACTTATTTATTTTTAATTATGTTACATGTATAAAATTATAAATGAAAAGATAGAAATTGAAAAAAAAAAAAAAGCGAAGAAGTGGAGGTAAAAAACGAGTGGTACGCACTCAAATTAAAATTATCTCATTTTTATAAAAGTACGGAAATATTTCTCGTGTAATTATTCTTCTATAAACGAAATTATTTTCTGCGTGATAACCGTGTTAAAACATATAAAGAGACTGCAATAAGAGATTTATTTTTTATGAAACAATAAGATATTAAATAATAGTCTTTCTTATAACTCTGATTGATTTTCTAATAAAAAACTATCTAAAAATTAGCAAGAAAGATTTAAAATAAAAAATAAATATAAATATTAATATTAATGTATTTATTGTTTATTAATATATTAAAATCAACTAAAACAACAAAAATTTGGGTAAATAGAGTAGTAATTACAAGATTTTCTAATTATTGGTAGGTAAAAAAAATAATGGATCGAACATCAAGTGAAGTCGGTTGGATCTTGGATTGATCATAATAAATCTACAAGAAGAAAAAGAGTTGACTGAGTGCAAATACTTAAACACTCAAGTCAATATAATATTTTTTAGGTTAAAAATAAATAAAAGTATTGTAATAATTTTAAATTTTTTTAATTGTTATTGACAATGACTCTATTTATAATACTTTGATCATTAAATATTATTATAATCTACTCAGACTTTACGAATGTAAGATTGGGTTTGATTCCTCATTTATGCATAGTGAGTTAGGCCTAATGATTTTGGTTTATATCACATATTAAAATAAAAATGAGAAATATAGGTATTTAATTCAATAATATATTTTATTTCATGTTTAATATATTTAAATATATTAAAATTGAATAAATTGTAAAAAATAGATAGAGGTATATCAATAATTAGAATTTAGGTAAGTTACAAACTTTTTAAGAAATCAACTGCTATCAGGAAATCTCAATCTTTTATGATTAAGAAACCACCCATCGCGAGGAATTTGATATATCTATCTATGACTAATCAACATAAAGCTGAATATTTCAAAATTATTATATTTGAGTATCTCGACATTTCAAACTATTAGTTTTTTTTTTATAAAAAAGGAAAATAAAAAAAATTCAAATTTCTTGACCATTTTCGAATACATAGAAAATAACTTTTTTATTTGAAGTTTTTAGTTCATATTTTTAATAAAAATATTTTTAATTTATTAAACTAAATATGTTTTTAAGCTGAATTTTTATTTTCACTTAAAAAAAAAAAAAAAGCAGCTAAAGCAACCATGCCTTAAATAAAGCAAAAAAATATAAGCAGAATAATGGAATATGAAAGCAACTAAATTAACTTTGAACCGATGTTACATCACTCTAGTAAATTGTATTCCTTTTAAGAATTTGCGAAAAAGTTGGATAGCATCTTCAGTACCACTTAAACATGAGGATAGATATGCACATAAATTAGCTCTAACATTATAAAAAAAAGGCTTTTCAACCTCTGGTTCAGGCCATGTTGGTTCAACGAACAATTTTAGACTAGATGTGTTTTGTCTATTTATTATTTTAATTTATTCTCTTTCGTAATTCTACTCTACTCAATTTTAACAGAATTTTCTTTAAAAAAACATGACAGGAACAGAATTTGAAGGTTAAAGTGGACAATCATATTTTAATGTCAAAGTATATATATCATAAATTTTAATAAAGATGAATGGCGCAATCAGAATGAGTTGCTTAACTAGTTATGTTGTTTTATGCCATTTCTTTGCAATTGTGACTAGGCTCATCTCATTCTCATTCTCATTCAGGATCAAACAGTCGTATTTCCTTCTCCAAAGGCCACATAGTGATTTTCACAACTCATCCAACGTACGGCCGTATTTCCTTCTGCAATGATCGGAGCATCGAGAGGCTTTCATTATTGCTTCAGAGAAATCTTTTTGATGTTCTAGACCCTTCCTCTCTGTCTTGCCTCCATCCCTTTCTCTGAGGTTTTGCGTTGAAGTTTCAGCTGCTGTCACTTCCCACATGACTTCATGTCTCCCGTTCATCCAGCCTTCGTCCCAGGTTTTGTGTTCGTCATCCGTGCTGACTTGGTTCCAACAAAGTATTATTTACGAACTTCGTCGAAATGAGATAGTATATGAATATTTGAGCATCTCATTCCCACCAAAAACTCTTAAACAAACTCCCGTTATCAAAAAAAAAAAAACTCTTAAACAAACTATCCTGTAGAGCAATAGCAAATAATAGACAGTTTACTTGAAATTATTTTAAAAATTAAAAAAAAATAAAAATTCTCCCTTATCTTATCTTAAGCTATATTGAGCATTTTTAGAGGTACGGAATAGAATGGAATATAAAAAAAAATAGAAAGAAAAAGGAGTTAAAGTTATATTTGTATTGTTTAAAAGTTTAAATAAAATAATAGAATGAAAGTAAATAATGCTGTTTCTTTTAAAACTCAAAATGAGAAGATAAGTGTAGATAAATAGGAGAAAAATATAAAATCAAAATAAAAATAATTAAATTTTTAATTCTTTAAATTAAGATAATGTCCCATTTCATTAGTAACACCCTAATTTGAGGTGATTTTTTTTTTTTTTTTTGGAATTTTGGAGTAAAAAGGGTGGAAATGTTCTATTTCCATTCCATTTACTTTTAAACAACGGAAGATCAACTTTTTTCATTTCATTCCATCTCTTTCTACTCTGATCCATCCATCCAAATATAGCTTAAGGGAATATTTTGATGGGTGGAATAGAATAGAAAGAGATGAAACGAAATGGAATAAAACGAATTTCTATTATTTGAAATTTTTTTAAATAAAAAGAACTAATGGAAAAAAAATGAAAAACTGTTATACTTCTTTTCATTCAAAATCTTAAAATTCATTTCCTTCCAAATTGGGATGCAATTGATGGAACGGAAATCTACTTTAATTAACAAAATTAAAATTATAAATTAATCTTTCTCATTTTCGTTCCAAATTTCTTCTTTTCTATCACCCATCTCATTTTTGCTCATTTTTTTTTTCTATTTGGTTCTTAATAATTATAAACCTAATGTAAATAAATTTCTTCTTTGAGATTTGTAGATTTTTTTTTTTTGACAAATTAAGAAAATTTTGTGGGTAAAGATAAGAAATTTCATTAAAAATTACAATTTTGGAAATTATTTTTTAAAATTTTATTCAATTATATTTTTTTTTAACTCTCAAACAATAAAAAATAATTTTTATTCTATTCTTACTTAAAAATTTATTCTATTCCATTATATTCTATTTCATTTCATCATCTCTTAAACTCCCAAAAATAGGTTTAATCTTCAATAGCTAAATTATTCTCAAAGAAGATGGCGTTTTGTTTATATGACTTGCCTCTTGGAATATACGAAAAAGATATTTAAAAGAAAGCAGGACCAAATAAAAAAATGATGAAAAAAAAAAATTGCTTTAACATTGGATGAACATATAATGTCATGCATTACTTACGAATCTCATAATGAGACAGTTATCTATAAATGTCAAAGATATGAAGAAGGATATATTTTGAGCACATCATTCCCGCTAGAGACTTTAATAAATTAATAAAAGGAAACCAGAGCAGGGTTTTGCATATGAAAAGGCAAAAAATTTTAGCTCCATATTTCAATTGGATTTTATTTTAAATTGGATTTTATATTACAATAGGTATTAAATTCTATATATTATACTCTTAGTACTTTGAGTCTTTTTTATAAACCATATAGTGCATTGATTTGATTGTATATACTATGTTGACGTTGGTTTGGACGAAATCAAGAACAATTTTAAATCAAGACTTATCAATTTTATTTATTATAATCAAAGGAATCAATTATGATTAAAGAATGTAATCATTACATTAAATTTCAAATTGTTAATAGTGAGTTCATCAACACCAATTAACAACAATTTGAGAAAATAATTTTGTGTAATAGCGTTGAGCTAATATTAAAAGAGTTAATGATTAAAAATAAACAAATAATTATTATTATTATTTTAATTTTCAACAAATTTTTATTTTTGTGTAATTATTTTAAAAAATAAAAAATCACAACAATAATATAAATATAAATATATATATAAATAGATATAGAATGAAAAGATTACAGGGATATCACTGGTATGGATCCTGGAATCATAATTTATAACTTATTATATATTTCTTATATTTAGTGTGAATATTTTTAAAAATAGAATCTCATAAAATATATATATTTTTAAATTTTTTCTTTAATATAAATTTTATTAAAAGTTTTTATTAAAATATTTAAAATTATTTTAATTTTTGATCTTTTAAATTTACCAACCAAACATCCCTAGTAACGTAAAATTACCTATCAAAAATTTTATTCCTCATTCTTATAACATCTTAAAAAATAAAATAAAGGTCCTGTGAAGTATCAAGTACGGTGAAATTGCCACATTGAAGCGATATATCCTCCGTCCCGTCGTAGGCAGAAATATTGCTACGACGCCACGTGTTGTCTGTTGAAACGATTTTAGCCACCGCCCAAATCCAATCCGCAGCCCAATGTCTTCCTGGTGCCCATTCTTCAGTGCCACATCTAAGTCATAAGCTAACTTAAATTGATTAATGAGTTTGCCCTTCTCTCCTTCTGATTATATCTCTGCTATCAATTTTGATGAAGATAAATTTGAATCATTTGGCATTGATTCTCAGTGAGTAGCATATATTGCATCAAGTATCAAGCCAAACATTGAGTTACCGAAATCACTCAAGCTATGTCCAAGTCTTGGATGGCTGCTAAATCTCCTCCTTTTCATCTTCACCATCTACAACATCGCAGTAAGACTCTGCCACAATTGAAAAACCCCTTCTTCGCTTTCTCTTCTTCCTTGTCACCGCTAATTCAAAAATCCACCTCTTCTTTCAACAATGGTGCTTCTGCCTCTACCCTACTCTACTGTTACCACTACCAGGCTTCTGCTTTTCCTCAACGTCGACCCAGTTATGCGATTAATGCTCTCAATTCTGATGCCCCTCATCCCTTTAACCAGGTACCACTTTTTCCTATTTTGATTGCATGGAATCCATACTTTGGGATCCTTTTATCTCTCACATTGTGGCTTTTTATATAACGTGTAACTTCTCATATATGTTGTATTGATGCAACTTTGACTTTGGAATTAACTCTGGGCGATATTCGAAGGGCTCAGTGAACAGCGAGACAAATAAAAGCTACGAGCAATGGGATTCAGTCACAGCAAAGTTCGCTGGAGCATCCAGTATTCCATTTCTATTACTGCAAATGCCCCAAATTATGCTTAATGCTCAAAATCTTCTGGCAGGAAACAAAACTGCTCTCTTGGCTGTACCGTGGCTGGTTAAGTATTGCAGAAAACTTTTAAATTTGAGTCTAAGGGCAGTTCATGGTGATCTCTAGTCATTGGCAGATTTCTGCTTGCAGATCTGAGTAAAGCTAACAGCACTAATATGGAAATGAATTTGTTTCATTTTTTTTTTTTTATGGGGTTTTACTTCATTTAAATAAGATCACGTCTCAAGAGTGCACAATTTCACTTCATTTACCTAAATAATTGAGGTTTTTTACATTTTACATGATGCTATGAAACAGTAAAATTCATAATTTACAAATCTAGTTGTTGTTTGTTGCTGTACTTTCTTTCATTAACTCAATGGGGCATAGCCCTTAGAGCTTAAGGAAGGGAATGACATTAACTTCAATGCAGTCAATGCTTACTTGTTTGCTTGGAAACCTATCACTACTTTCATACTTCGCAAAGAAGAGAGAAAATGAAGCAATTGTAGTGCAGACACTCGGTGTAGTTTCAACATATGTGGTCATTGCTCAGTTGACATTGGCAGAAGCCTTGCCTCTGCCTTACTTTTTGGTCATCTCAATTGTTGTAGCATCTGGTCTTGTTCTGAATTTCACAAACTACTTTGGGTTACTGAATGCTGGAATCTGGCACTTTTGGGAAGATTTCATTTTCGTTGGTGGTTTATCTGCGCTCCCCCAAGTAATATACTCTTCCCTCTCACCATTAGTTTCCATCTGTCTATTCATGCGTATAAACTATATATTACTGATATGAGCATGAGGCCAAAACCAAAAAAATCATTGACACGACCAACGCCTCCTCCCCAACTGACTCTTCCATGAGTGTATCTGAGTGTGCACATACACAGACGCAGAGTCATTATTTTTATATATTTTAATATTAGTATCACATTATCTAAATTACATATTTTGATGCAGATAATGTGGTCTACATTTGTCCCGTATATACCTGCCACCATCCTACCTGGGGCAACTGCCTTTGCGATTGCTGTCATGGCTGTTATCATGGTAATATTCTCGTTTCTTTTGATTCCTCTACAAGATTGCATACTGAATTATATTGGAAATGATACAAGATGGCACGGTCCGAACTTCAAAATCTTGGGGTTTGGAGCAGCCAAATTCGATGTAGTACAGCAGCATAACGTAGTGGGAGCAAATATCCAAAACTGATTCACCATGCTGAAAATGGACAGCAGGTCAGGTGGGTGCAGTTGAGAACTGGCTTGGTCAAAAGCAGTGCCAATTGTGGCACATAAACAAAATAGTTGAGTTGATGTGAGCATGAGGTGCATAATGACCTCAGTAATTGATATCCTGAACAACTGTGTATAGAATCTCTATAAATATCATCAAATAATGAGAAGAAATTGTGTTCCCGGAGAGGGGCTCAGTGATCTGCTGCACAAAAGGGTTTCGATAACTTGGTTGGTCTAGCACTGAATAGTTGCTACTATAACCAATATGTGACTTCAGCTAAGAAAATAGTACTCGCTTTTTTGCTTATTTCAAAAGATAAAATTGTTAAGTTTAGGCATTTGTTAAGACTTGATTAAACTAGAGAAAATAAGCTTCTAATTTAAGCATCCTTTCAAACATGTTGCTGCTAATTGCAGACCAGAAGTGGGAAACTTTCTGAGAGAAGTGTCAAAATTGTTAGAGGAGTATCTGGATGGACGGCTACACTTCTCTTCATGTGGATGCCCGTTTCACAAATGGTAATCTGAATTCATTAAGCATTCTATTGCCATAAGAGAAAGTCAAGCTAATGTTTTATGACTTGTGCATTTCTAATTATGACCTTCCTCTTCTTATCTAGTGGACAAATTTTCTAAATCCTGACAACATCAAAGGCTTATCAGCCTATTCCATGTTGCTTGCTATGATTGGAAATGGACTTATGATCCCACGTGCTCTCTTTATTCGTGATTTCATGTGGTAACACTTTTTTCTCTGGATTCTGATGCTCTTAGTTGCATTTATGGTAATACCGTAATGCCCTTTTTAATCACCTTTACAATTGTTTACTTTATGCTTTTGTATTGTTCTTTTCGCCATTCTTAAATGCCATGTTTGTTGCTTTTATGAACCTGCTTCTGCATATGATTTTGACTCTTTGCTGGTTCAACCATGATTATAGGTTCACTGGTTCAGCTTGGGGTTCCCTTTTCTATGGATATGGGAATATTGCATGCCTATACATGTAAGTTTAACACTAGTAAATTTTGGTCTGCGTCTCTTCTCTTGAACAAAAATTGAATGTAAATTAACAACTGTAATGCGTTGTGCTTGCAGTTTTAAAATTATTAGCAAGGAATTCTTCCTGGCAGCGACAGTTGGTTTGGTTTCATGGATAGGTTCCTCTCTAAGCCCTCCTAATGTGTTACTACCTTTGAATCACTGAGACTTGAAAAAGAAAGTGGTGCCTATGTTTGATTAGTGTTAGATATTGACACTCAGTCATGGCTTGGTCACCTACTGAAACTTTCGATATTGGAACCCTATATATATCACCAAATGCTATGGAGAACTGATTTTATTCTCCATGTAATTTTACAGGAATGGCATTTTGGAGGGATGCTGTAGTACGTGGTTATAGTTCACCTTTGACTTCTATGAGTGAACTGGTTTTCGGGCCATGAGGGATAGATGGTAAAACTTAGTCGTGTTTGCTGAATTGCTGACATGGTAAAACTTGGTCGGCATCACTTTCTGCAGTGCAGTAGATATACACTAGTTTTTAATCAATTACAACAAGGTGTATCATATTATATTACTCTTTTACTCAAGTGCAATTTGATGGATTTGATCCAACACTAACGCGAAGGGGTTGGGGAATGCCGCCATATGAGTTTGTGGATACAGTTTAATGCAGAGATACTCTGCTTTACGAAATAGTACAGATTTCACAAAAGAAATTTAAATGCAACAACTGAACTGATCAATATCAATTCATGACATAAAAGGGCCTCAAATTCACAATGTGTTTCTCGAATGAAAATTATACCATAATATTATATTATATTATTTATAAAATAAATACTACAGACGTAAGGGACATTGCTACGATCAAAACACCTGAACTCGCGGATACCCCGGAAGATCGTCGGAAAGTTTATGCGAGCGAACATCAAGAACATTTATTTACTTACTGTCAGAACGATGTACGATGACAATGTGGCAGGGTGAGAAGTATGATTCCTGTTCCGACTTAAGTCGGGAAATTTTTTTCTATCTTTGTCTATAACATGGAAAAATAATTCTGTGTGAATTTTTGTAAAAAAAATAAAATAAAATATTATTTTATAAAAATTAATATTTTAATTAAATAAATTTAATTTAATATAATTACAAAAATATATTTATAAAGATATTTTAGTATTTTTATTAATTCAGAGATATCTATAAGACAAGATTGTAACCTCCATCTCACCCCAATTTTTTTTTTCTCCATTTCTACTCCTATATTTTTTTTTTTTTCATTTTCTCCGTTCAAAATTTCTCCATTTCTATTCCTAGAAAATTTTTTCTCATTTTCTCTACTCCGAACAGAAATCTCCTCCAAGAAAAATTGCCATCACTAGAATGATCATATTTCTTACCACAAGAAGAAAAGCTGCTCGCATAATAACATAACATCTATCTATATGTGTTGAATGTACAATAATCTACAATACGATAACATCCATCGCTAGAATGTACAATAATCTACGCTTGATAAGATAGTTCTATATAAAGACAATACAAATACATAAAAATAGTATAAATTACACATTTTTCATATAAACATCTTTTTGTATATACCAAGAGTATTTTAACATTTTTTTTTTTTTTGCCATGAGATTAATCATCATTTAGAAAGAAGTAATAAGCAAATTAAACAATTTAAAACTTTTCCCCAAAATGTTTTAAAAACAAAACTATTTTTAATGAGCCGACACCTTTTGTTTACATCTAAACATACTTATATGATCAAACATCTTCTTAAAGTATCATGCATTTTTAAAAGTTTATAAAACAAAAGCTATTAATTTGTAATTTCATGAAAATGGTAATAATAAGGCCCCTTATGTCCTAACATTTCTCCTTATTCAATTTGATCAAATCTTGGAATTCCTTCCTCACTGGTGAATTGTTACGATAATGAAGAGTTTTAAACTCAACATACCCCAAAAGGGAGCTTATTTTAATCATATCAAATGGCAAAAATCATATATCTTCTCTATGATATAATCACGCCTACGTAATTTAATATAAGCTTTTTTTAAAAAAATCTAAATTAAGATAAAAATAATAGGTCTGACATATTTGAAAGTTGAAAAAAAACTCTCTACTCACACTATTATCAATTTTAAAAAAACTCTTACATTTTAAATTAAATAAAATAAATTTTTATGTTTTAAACTTAAAATAAAAGTGAATATTCTATACTCAATAAAATTTATTTTTGTTCTTAACTTAAAATTAAAAGATTTATTTTATTTATTTTAAAATATTAATTTTTTTTTTAAAATTTAATAATAATGTAAGAGGACAAATTTTTTTTTTCTCACCCAGTCCTTATTTTGTACTAGTTGTTATAAAATATAGGCCTAACGTTATTGGAAGTTCGGGCCCAATCACATTGGCAAAAAAAAAAAAAAAAGAAAACGGTAATAGAAGAGGAAGAAGACTGAGGAAAATGTTAGCTGACCAAAGTCACCGGACGTCCAGCCCGTTACCTGCTTTCGATTCCCAAATCCCTGTGTTTCTTTCTGACCCTAACTCCTTTCTCTATTCTATTATCTCTCTCGTTTCTCTCTTGTTCTATTTCTATCTATCAGCTACCCTCGCACTTCTCTTTCCGTATCTTATCTAATCTCACTCGCTGGTTTAAAATCTCAGCTGCTCTCGCAGCTCAGTTTCACCGCCATAGCAAACCATTAAGACCAAGCCTCACATCGTTTTTGGTAATCTCCTTTTCTGCTTGTTTCAAATTTATTGTTTTTCTTTGATAATTTTGAGGGACTTTGTTCTAATTGCTATCGGTTTCAAATATTTGTACCAGTTGTTTCTCTTAATTGTGGAGAAAATGTTATCGATCTTGTTTGCATCTGCATTTTCCCTTTGCATTCACTTATCCTTTTTCTTTTTAACCCCTTCAGATAAGAAGGGGAGCGTAACCACTTAGCAATGTTCACCAAATCCCGTTCACGTCAACTAAGGAGTTTTTTTTTTTAAAAAAAATTTCCTTAATAATTTGTTATTGATGTGAGATTAAGATGTTACCCAAATAGAAGTCGAAAGAAGTTTGATATCTTTCTTTCACTCTCTTTGTCTCTCTCTCTCTTTTTTTTTTTTACATCGGAATTGAACCTAACTGAGCTGTTGGCGCAAGCCTGATTACTTGCTGGTTTTATCGGTAGGTGGATTATTCTAAGTCAACATTTTTTTTAAAGATGAAAGGCATGCTAATGATTTTGCCGCATGAATTTAAACTCCTTAATGGTCCTCCTTCTGCACCTCCTGTTAGGGCTTGGGGGTTAGGTTAAATTTATATCATCCTCTAGTGCCAGCGGTCCCATATATCTTTCTTTCTTTTTGTTTGTTTTTACTAATAATAATAAAATAATGGAAACTATTTTTTAATAAAAAATTGAAATTGAATGGTGAGATGTAATACTCATTTTCAATATTTAGTTATTTATTTTATTCAATACGGGGGTCTATGATTCTACTTGGTGTTGATCATGCATGATGATTTACTTTCATGGTCCTCTATCTATTGATTTGTTGGGGCGCATTCTTCTAGGCTTAATGGTGCAGCCTTTTTCTCTTCTGTGTACTCATCATCGTGATTTTTCTGATATTTTAACTTCAATTTATATTAGAAGTGTGAAGTGACTTCAATTTATATTCTCTTCTGCACCTTTTAAATCATTTCTGGTGCAATGCCAATATTATCTTCATTAGTTACAGAATACATGAATTTGTTGTCTCTTTTCTTGTAATCACAATCTCTTTTCCCTATATGTTTGTAAAAATGATATTCCTTTTGTTATTATTGATATATTTTTTTTCAATTCTAGTTTATTGTAGTACTTGACCCGGAGTTTTGTTTATGAAAAACTTCTTTTGCTTTTTCCACCGGAAGTTGATGTGATGTACATGCCAACACTTAGATAGCTGAATAATGGCTGTTGAGGCTTCTAATAAACCAAATGTGTCAGATCGATTTGATGATGATGATTCAGATGGGCCAATATATTTTAAGAGGAGCAGCACAGCGCCTAAAAAAAGTCAATTGAGTCCTGAAGTGAGGAAGTCAACTTCTCATGGTAATGATCGACAATCATATAAACAGGCTTCTGATGGGCCTTGTTCAAATGGCCAAAGTTCTAGTGTGCAGAAGGGTAAGATTGTCCCATCTTCCAGGGCATCCCCAACAAATTCTTACGTAGGTAGATCCAAAGCATCCACTTCAAATATCAAGACCTCTTCTTTAAAGTCATCCGTAGGAAATTTAAAAGTATCTCCATTAGAAGATAAACCAAAGCCTCGTTTGGAAGAGAACATGGTCATTAATGTTAAGGAGGAAAATAACAAAATCAATCATTTTGAAGAATGTGAAGATAACAAGGATAATCAAATTCAGAAAGATTTGGGTCATGGTTCCAGCGCAAATAATAAACAGGAAAGGCCGTCTACATTGTCAGTTAAGAGACCACTAGAACAAACTGATTCTTTGCACTCTTCAATGAAAAAATCAAAGCTCTCTGAGCATGCTGCATCAGTCAAAACTAAGCAAGCATCTGTGAAACCTGAGCCAAAGGCAGATGATGATGATGATGATAATCTTCCTCTTGTCCACAGAATGAAGAAGTCATCTGCCTCAGAGGCTAAATCATCATCCACTAAGAAAAATTTGACAAAGGCTACTGAAGTTAATAAGGCTGGTTTGCCATCTTTCAAGAAACAGGCCAAGAAGTTAAAAAAATCTGGCAGTGATTCAGAATATTGCAAGTCTACAAAGCTTACTCCTAGCTCTGGCGATGGGCAGAAAAAATGGACTACTTTGGTTCACAATGGTGTCATATTCCCACCTCCTTATCAGCCCCATGGGGTAAAGATGCTATATAAGGGGAAGACAGTTGATTTGACTCCAGAGCAAGAGGAGGTAGGCTATTATCTCTTAAAACTGTCATCTTATTGATTTTGGCACCGTGTTTTCTGTTATTCCTTTTTTGAGGAATTGAGCCACTAATTATGTTATGAAATATCTTCCCTCGAAGTTCCGATGGCACAGTGACCTTTAATATATTTTGCAGGTCGCAACAATGTATGCTGTCATGAGAGATACAGATTACATGCAAAAAGATACATTCAAAAATAATTTTTGGAACGACTGGCGTAAGTTGCTAGGAAGAAACCATGTAATTCAGAATTTGAAAGATTGCGACTTTACCCCCATATATGACTGGTACCAAAGTGAAAAGGAGAAGAAGAAACAAATGAGTTCAGAAGTAAGTTGGTATCTGATGTAATTTCCTATGCTTTAATTGGGATTAATGTATCAAAGCATTGTTCCCTTTTTTGATTGGATATGGCTCAGTTTTACTTCCAATAGTGGTACCTCTAGATGTTCTGCTAGTTTATGTCAAACAAATCTGTAGAGATTAGTTGTGATTTAGTTGACTTAGCTGGCTAAGCCCTTTAGATATCTGCACCATCCTAATAGTACTGCATCTTATTTCGACATATTCTATTGATTTTACTATATGTATATTAATATTTGTTTATTTGCTAATTTTTTTAAAGAGCTAGAGAGGGAATTCAAGTGAGGTTAGCAGGTTCCTGGTATATCTAGCAGTCCTTTGAGAGCCTTTTATATTCTTATGCCCCGATGTTTTGGTGTATATGACACATATTGATAGTCCATATTTGAACAGTGTTGGCTTGGCAGGATGTGATTCATGTCTCTCAGTTATAAACATACTGTTCTTATCAACAAAAAACTTAGTCTTAATGATTCTTTTGGTCTTTTGTTCATGCAGGAGAAGAAGGCCCTGAAAGAGGAGAAAGTGAAACAAGAGGAGAAATACATGTGGGCTATTGTTGATGGTGTTAAAGAAAAGGTTAAAAGCTGGCTTCTCTCGTTTTTGTCATTTGATTTTTTTAGTCCCAAGGTCACGTCCAATCACCATTTTTGTGACACTAGTACATAACAAAAGAATATTATACTACATGATGCCTCCTGTTGATTGATTATTGCCGATGCACTAATCGTCTTTCCTTACCTCCTTAAACTGTAAACATAGGTTGAAACTAATTCGAAATATTTGAAGGCCCATGAAGACATTTTAGTTTTCTCAAATTTGAAAAGTAGAAATCTGTCCTAAACATTGTGTAGAAAGGTTATGACCTTCTGTGATCCGGCCATTATGTTTGGGATGAAAATAGTTGTGTTACCTTCACTTGACTTAACTTTATTCTTGAAGTCATAAACATCTATTGCCATCAAAGTTGGATGTTCACTTGCCTTCTGTCTTAGTCCTTACTCAATGAGTGACTGTTTTGTGAAATCCTTAGCAGTTAGCACTGACCAGAGGATCCCGAGTAATAGTTATGATATTATCATGTTATGAATATTTTTTTTTTGTCTAATTTTCATGTAGTTATCATGTTTGGATGATTGGGTTGTAATAATAGATAGGATCATTCTTTGATGTTCTTCTTCCATTTGATTGCTTGGAAGTACTTGCATAAAAAAGTGGGGAACTGACATATATAGAGAAAGAAAGTATGATCTCAGGTGTTTCTTATGGGAAATAAGTTTCTTAGAGGATGCCATAGTTTAGTGCTCTAAACTGATTTTGTTTCCGTTCTTTAATTCTTTTAATATTCTTTGAATCGTGCAATTCTTATATCCAGGTGATTTATTTGTTTTCTGAACTTCCTTTTTACGCTTAAATGCTGTTAATCAATCATGTCTTCTCGAATGGCTAAAAATAAAACTGAGTTCATGAAGTTGTACTTTTGATCCCCCCCAGTTTTGATTGTGTGCACCTTTTACCATGCAAGCTATTAAGATTGAATTATCCTCTCTATAAGGTTATTATTTTCAAATTAGTCATTTGGAAGCTGGAGTAATTGTGACTTATTTTCATTCATTCTAGGTTGGAAATTTTAGAGTTGAGCCACCAGGATTGTTCCGAGGCCGTGGAGAGCATCCCAAGGTTGTTATGATTCTTGTTGCTTGCAACAAGTACTAAATAGTGTTTCTGCATATGATGGTTTTAAACAGGTTGGCTAAAAATGACAAGCTTCAAAGCATTAATAAGAACTTTTTGTTTACTTTAATGTGCGTTATTAGATGGGAAAGTTGAAAAGACGCATTCGTCCAAGTGATATCACGATAAATATTGGAAAAGATGCCCCAATTCCTGAATGTCCTATTCCTGGTGAAAGGTTTGATTCTACCAAATCTTCTTGAAGAATTTTTTTTTTTTTAATAAAAGAATTTTATGCTCCATATACTACCTACATTGAAGACAATGTCATTAGTTGTTTTCTGGTTATTTGGTATATTATGATCATTTAGATATGTGATCTTGGCAGATGGAAAGAGATACGGCACGACAATACAGTTACATGGTTAGCTTTCTGGAATGATCCAATCAATCCAAAGTTATTTAAATACGTATTTATGGCAGCTAGTAGCTCCTTGAAGGGGCAAAGCGACAAGGAAAAGTATGAGAAAGCTAGGATGTTGAAGGTACTGTCATGCTTTATATACACGCACACACGCACAAGCTTTAAGCATTCGTTAAATCCATATTTCTTCATTTACCATATCTTTTATATGCCATTTAAAGGAACATGTTTAATTACTCTTGAACTTTGTATTTGGTTGCAGGATTATATAGAGAATATCAGGGCCACATATACAAAAAATTTTACTAGTAAAGATATTACAAAGCAGCAAATAGCTGTTGCTACTTATCTTATTGATAAACTAGCTCTGAGGGCTGGCAATGAGAAGGTAAAATATCTAATGATGTCCATGCTGAATCTCCTTTCTGCCACTGTGAATGATCTCCATGACCAAAAAATATAAATATGGATAGACGAGGATAACACAGACATGCCCAAATGCGTGTAGATATGAATGTGTATTGAATCCGGAAGCCATTTGGACTGTTAATATATTACTAGATTCAGTCAAATTGCCCACTATTTGGAAAAGTAAAGTGGCCGTCAAAATTATGTTATAATGTTCTTCTAAAAATTATATAATATTAAGAAGGCAAAAAGGGAAAGCTTGACTTGATTGTCCTGTTTGTTTGTTGACATTGTCTTGAAAGTAAGGATAATTCCTTAGCCAATGGCTAGGACTATTCTATAAGAAAAACTGCATTTTAAAGTAAATCTGGACTTAATATTATGGAGTATTTTGAAATTGTTTTCTAAAAGGACTGGATTCAGATGTACAGCTTTCCTATCATTTTCATTTGTCTATGCCAAACAGCTGGTTCGATTTTTACTCATAAGATGCAATTTTTTCTAGCTTCTGTTCATTTCTGTGTTACCTTTATTCAGGATGACGATGAAGCCGATACTGTTGGTTGTTGCACACTAAAAGTGGAGAATGTGAAGGCTAAGCCCCCCAACTATTTGGAGGTATTAGGTTTCTCTAATTATCTTACATAGTTTTTAAGAGTAGTAAGTGTTAGGTCTTTAGGTTCTAGATTTCCAAGTTTATTTATCTCTTTTCTTCACAGCTGACTCATAGTTTGTACTTATTAATGCAGTTTAACTTCCTTGGTAAAGATTCAATCAAATATGAAAATACAGTTGCGGTGGAGCAGCCTGTTTATAATGCCATTTTAAAGTTCCAAAAAGGTAAGAAAATTATTCTTGTTTTTGTAGTATAGCACTACTAGGAGACAGAGACAATTAAGTATCTGTTCTCTTACTCTTCAGATAAACAACCTGGGGATGATCTTTTTGACAAGCTGGATACAAGTAAATTAAATACTCATCTGAAGGAACTCATGCCTGGCCTAACAGCAAAAGTCTTCCGTACATTCAATGCATCTATCACATTGGATGATAAGGTAGAAACTACTCTAGACTTGTGAACTGTAAAGTTGAAATTTCTTGAACAAGATTATCCTGTTGTCTTATTTCAGCTATGAATATTTTGTTTAGCTCAGGCAAGGAAAGCCCCCCTATAGAGCCATATTCTCTTTCATTGGAGTTGAAAATTTTAATTACCTTAATTTTGAGATTGTAATGCACTCTAGAATCTGCCGTCATGTTATTATAAGATTGTATGTTTAATTTTCCTCGATTATGTATGATAACAGTTAAATACGGACACTAAAGATGGAGATGTTGGAGACAAGATTGGTGTTTATCAGACTGCAAACAAGGAGGTAAATCGTATCAATAATTGCTTTATCATGCTTGTGATTTTGCTTCTAATTCTATCTTAGACATTGTAAATTGTATTGATAGTCTTTTTCTCGACAGGTTGCAATCATTTGTAATCATCAGCGTAGCGTATCAAAATCTCACACTGCACAAATGTCAAGGTTAAATGAAAAGATTGATGAACTTAAGGTAACGATAATACATTCAATTTATGAGAAGCCGGGCTTGTTTCTTTGGTGGATGTCCTTGAACTTAGGTCAAACAAGGTTTTTATTGCCCATGAATGAATAATTGGTACTGACTAGCACTTTGCATGTAGGGTGTTTTGAAGGAGCTAAAACAAGATTTGGACAGGGCAAAGAAAGGAAAACCCCTAAAGAGTGCAGATGGAAAGAGAAAAAAAACTCCTGAAGCGTAAGATAGCCTTTTCTATCTCCTTAAGCATTATACGTTGTTTGGAGATGATGTTTGATTGTTGTTTATGCAATCTATACAGGATAGAGAACAAAATTAACCAAACCAGTTTAAAGATTGACAAAATGGAACGTGATAAGCATACAAAAGAAGAGCTAAAAACTGTAGCATTAGGCACGTCCAAGATAAACTATCTTGACCCCAGGATCACAGTTGCCTGGTGTAAGCGGCACGAGGTTCCAATTGAAAAGGTGCTGGCTTCCGTCTTTGTTTATACGTAGTTATTTTAGTAATAATGCTCTATGCTCTATTGTCTTTTCAATGTCCGGGAAGAGGTCTATGAACATCAAGAAACTGTTGCGGAGAAGTGCTATTTTAATATTTATATTTTCTTCAACTGAAAAAAATGATTGTCAACCTTACTAGTGTCAATATCTGGGAATTTATAATGGCTGGAACAAAGATGATTCCAACTGGAACCTTACTAGTGTCAATGTCTTTGTGTGTATATTTGCTTAATAGGGAATTGTTGACTTGTAGTACCATGGGCTGAATAGTACATGTTGATCATTGTCTATGCATGGTTACATGACCTTAATACTTAATTGGCTGTTTTTCACCCTTGCTTCCATATTATCACTTATACAACTAGTTGCCTGGAACTTTCAGATTTTCAACAAATCTCTGCTGGCAAAGTTTTCTTGGGCAATGGACGTGGATCCTGATTTTAGATTCTGAGATCTAGAGAAGGGCGGTTTCTTGCTTTGATGGAGGAGGAAAAACATTTCTTGCTCGTTTCTTTACCGTAAAAGTATATATATATTTTTTCAAGTCCAGCGGAAATTTATGTTGTAAGTTCATCTAATCTAATTATAGGGTGAGTTTTCCCCTTTTCTTCATTAACCAGTTTTATGCTTAAGCCATGAACTGTTCATGGGTAATGATTTTACTGTTTAAACGTGGAAAATGAGGTTAATTTTCTTTTTTTTTAAAAAATTCTCTTTTTAAATTGGATTGCTACTATTTCTAGGGGTGTCATTTGGTCCCTGCCCTGTCTTTGGGTGCAGTTATTTGCTTCCCTGTGCAATTCTAATAGAAATTTGGTTTGGGTTTAGTCAGTCCATTCACTAGTAATTTCTCTCCTGTTGTTTCAGATGGGTGAAACTTATGTGCGTAGAAAAATATATACAGCTATCAATAATTGAGAAAGTATACTTTTCTATTCGGGAGGGAATTGGACTCGTGGCAAACCAGTTTGGACTTTGCAGAAAACTGTCTTTACTAATAAATAAAAGAATTTGCTTCAATTACCATCAAATCGGCATGAACTTAAACCTGCAAATGCTTGCAATAAAATAGCATGGTCGAGGATTTGTATTTTTCTTGTCTTTGGAATGTAGCAAGATCATAGGATTGGGACCGTTTATATTGGTCTTATGGAGAACATGAACAATAGCTAGGTGTTTTTGCTTATAATCACGATAATAATTCACTATAATCACAAGATAACAATTCAAGAGATCATGCTGCTACTAATTCTTCAAAGCTGACCGGTGATTTTGTCACAATCGTATGTGTGCAGCTTGAAGGTAGAATTGAACCAAGTTGGGAAGTGGAAGTACCAGTTTTTATGGCTTTCTCATTAATAATTGAAATGGACTGCATGGGTATTGAGGCTCAGAATTTTATTTTAGATTCAACAGGTCATAAAAACGTTTTTCAGTTACTTAATAAATGTTCAAACGTCTCTTTCTTTAATTTTTGAGTTACTTGTAGAGTACTAGATTATTTATTTAAGTTCCCAAGTCCCTTCCTCGTAATGTGAAATTATTAAAACATGGAAACCTCAACCTCAACCTGGATCATCATCGTCTTGTCAATTGGTCTCTTTGTCGTTCTCAAAGCCAAAGGCATTATTATGAAGCACAGCTCCCCCCTCCCTCCTGGTCCTCTCAGACTACCCCTTATAGGTACCTTCACATTGCTGCATAAGTTTAACAAAGATCCTGCAGCCACTGTCCGAAACATTCATGCCAAATACGGTCCAATCTTCACTCTTCAGATGGGATCTCGCCCAGACATCTTCATTGCCGACCGTTTTCTTGCCCACCAAGCCTTAATCCAAAACGCTGTCGTCTTTGCCGACCGCCCCAAGGCTCTCCCCACCAAGAAGATCATTAGCAGCAACCAACATGACATCCTCTTCGGCTTCTATGGCCCGAGATGGCGTCTGCTCCGCCGCAACCTCACTTCCAAAATCCTTCATCCTTCACGGATCAAGTCCTATGCACATGCCCGCAAATGTGTCTTAGATATGCTTCTCAATCGCCTTAAACTTGATTCAGAATCAAGCAAACCTAGTACTGCCACCATTACCAACCTCATTGATCATTTTCAACATGCTATGTTCTGCTTGTTAGTTCTAATGTGTTTTGGAGACAAACTGGACGAGAAGCAAATTAGAGAAATTGAGGAGAGTCAGCGACGAATGCTTTTGAGCTTCAGCAGATACAATGTGTTGAATTTGTTGCCACAAATTACCAAGATACTGTTCCACAAGCGTTGGAAGGAATTCTTACAGCTTCGAAAAGATCAAGAAACTGTGCTGATTCCATATATAGGAGCCCGAAAGAAAGCCAAGGAAGAGAGACTGAGCAAGGGTGGTAATGAAGAATTTGTTGTGTCATATGTGGATACCTTGCTGGATTTAGAGATGCCCGAGGAGAAGAGGAAGCTTGATTATGGTGAAATTTGCACCTTATGCTCCGAGTTTCTGAATGCTGGGACAGATACAACTTCGACAGCGCTGGAATGGATCATGGCCAATTTGGTGAAATACCCAGATATCCAAGAGAGGCTTTTAGAGGAAATAAGAGAGGTTATGGGAGATAGAGAGAAGGAGAAGGAGGAGGTGAAAGAGGAGGATCTTAAGCGGATGCCATATCTCAAGGCTGTGATTTTGGAAGGTTTAAGGCGTCACCCACCCTTGCACTTTGTGGCACCGCATAGAGTGACGGAGGATGTGGTTTTGAATGGTTATTTGGTGCCCACTTATGGCTCTGTGAATTTCTTGGTGGCAGAGATAGGGAGGGATCCAACAGCTTGGGAGGAACCAATGGCCTTCAAGCCAGAGAGATTCATCAATGGAGAAGGCGAAGACGTGGAATTATTATTAGTTGATGTGAGGGCAAGTGCACAAGAGATAAAGATGATGCCCTTTGGGGCAGGGAGGAGGATTTGTCCCGGTCATAATTTGGCAATGCTCCATTTGGAGTACTTCGTGGCAAATTTGGTATGGAACTTTGAGTGGAGGAAGCCTGCAAATGTAGCTGATATTGATTTGTCAGAGAAGCTCATGTTCACAACGGTGATGAAAAATCCATTAAAACCCCGTATAATACCCAGGACTTGGACTAATAATTAGAGTCAGAGTCGGTTTAACCTGAAATTTTGGAATGCTTTAGTAAAAAGAGGTGTCGTTTGGCTTAAATGATTGGTTCGATACTTAATAATATTATAATATTAGATAGATGCTAAATAATTGCAATATATATATGCATAGTTTATATCCTGTGATTAAGTGATTATTTTTTAATTTAAATATTTTTTTCAGAAAACAAAAACTTAAAATGAGAAAATATCAATGCTTATTTTTTTTTTTTAAGAAAAATTTTCAATAAAGAATAGTACTGGCCAATAAATAACCTAAAATAATCACAAAATTACTACAATAAAAAAAATTATAATATTAAGACAGGTCTAGTGCATGCTCGGCAGATGGGTATTCGCCAGGCTGGAAGTGAATGTCGACTGCTTAGACCTGCTGTCGCTGGTGTCCGCGGATGCTGCTTCTTTTCATAGACACGGAGCACTTCTGCTTGACATTTTAGGGCCTGTACGTAGGAAAGGAAAGGGAGGGAAACGAACGTGATTTTGTATTTGGTAGTTCTGAGTTAAAAAAAAAATATTTTTTTAGGATATGATTTTTTATTGTTTAGAAGCTATAATTTTTTTAAAATTAAAAGAAAAATAAAAAAAAAATTTATTTATAAAAAAATTTAAATTACATTATAACTTATCAGTTTAATTTTTTATATTATAAAATTAAAATTTAATTTATATATAAATTATAAAATTATATTATAAAATTAAAAATATATGTATATTAATTTAATTTAATTTTTTATATTATAAAAATTAAATTAAAAATATATTATAAAAATTTAAATTTATTTTTTTATTATTAATAATAAAATTTATGGTAATTAAATTAAAAAATAAAAATATTTTATATATATAAAAATTTTAAGAAAAAAATAAATTTATATTTACATAAAAATATATATTTTATTCTTTTAATTTTTTATGTAAATTAAACTTTACAAAGAAAAAAAAATTCATATCAAAATAGACTCAACGCTATTATTTTCTTTTACATTTTTTTCACTCGTTTCTTTTCTTACTCTTTCCTTTCTTTTCCAAGTACCAAACGCATAGAACTTCTGAAGAGAGACCAGGAGGTTATCATCTCCCATTCCTATAGAGAAGCCAATCAAGTAGCTGACAAGCTTGCTAAGTCTGCTGCTAAGCACAGAATGCCACTTACGGTGGTAGAAGCCCCGCCCAACTGGATTTGGCACGAAGTGTTCGCTGATTTAAGCGGGGTTAGCTTTTGTAGGTGTTAGTTTTTCTGTTCCTTTTCTTATGTACCAAAAAAAAATATTAATAAGCCACATCTGTTTTGCCTCCGGGTCGGTTTTTAAAAGTTTGGTCTACTATTCAAAAGGTTTACTTTAAGGATTCCGTATCCCACTATCCCTATCCCTACTGCGGCAGCGCCTGTCAAAACCAAGCAGAGTTGGTCCTAGTTAAATTAAATATCTGAAGTTCAGTATTTTAGAATTTCTATATCAGATTTTGTCTCTGTTCGGCATTCCAGTCCGCATTCCGTAAGTTTTGAATTTGCTGTTGATTCATCTTCTTCTTAATGTAAGATACATTTTATCGTAAAAATGGGAGTTATTGGCTTTGAAATGAATGGAAATTCTCCTTGGCTTTATAAATGGAATTCGATTTGTTCATATAGGCTTCTGCATTCTTGGAAGCCCTTTTTTGGTGTCGATTTGAAAGCTAGGAATTCAAGGAGAACTCCAGTATTTCATGTTCAAAAGCTCAATTATGGGCCAGTTAATGCTTCCCTGAAGAATGGATCCATTGATAGGTCGACTGGCGACGGACTTCTTACCAAAGAATTAGAATTTAGGCCATCATTTGATGAATATTTGAAGGCTATGGAATCTGCCAGAACTATTAAGAGGATGAACAATGATAGTAGCACTAAAAAACACAAGTTGAGGGAAATGGATATGTCCAGAAAATCAAGGTTGGAAGGAGTTGAAGGAAATAAGAAATGTGAAATTTTTGGAGGGCGTATGGATGAAAAGAATGAGCTTGAAGTGGCAAAAGAAGATCAGGCATTAAAAGTTGCTGAAAATGTAATGAACAAGGGAGGCTCCTCCAAAGCTAGCGATGGGTTCAGAGAAAAAAGAACCAGAGGATTTAAAAATGTGTATGACAGGAGAAAAAGCAAAACCGATATAATGATAAAGCAGAAACATCATGCAGAGATAATGAAAGATATGAGGTTGAAACACCAGAGTCGTAGTTCAGAACCAGAATCTGATGACTGCAGTATGATTAAAAGTGAAAGCACGAATATGGGCAATAGCATAACTGGGTCTAATCGGAATGGTAGATGTGGGAGCATTATAGAGGAGGAAACCTTTCCTGATTTACATTCTTTAAGGGTGTTAGGGGAAATGGGTGTGAAGGATTACAATTCAGTGGGGAAAACACCTGGGAAAGATAAAATTGTTACTAGAAGCCATAGTGCTATGCATAGAGAACATGAGAAAAGCTATACCAAAATTCAGAATTTCATGAATGAAAATGGACATGAAAACGTCAAATTGAATCGAAGCAGTCAGGACTTTTATCGTGGGGATTATTTTTCTGACAACTTGGAGGTAGAAAGAGCAGCATTTAAGACTTATGATGAGTTCAATGATGTTATGAGCAAGCCACCTGTTTCACGCAGGGAAATGGAGGAGAGAATCCAAAAGCTAGCAAAGTTGTATGTTATCCATCTCTCATTGTTTTTGGACCTAAAAATTGCTAGTATAGTAGCTCAGAAATTAGTGCATTCTTAAATTGGTATGATGACATGGTCATGATGATCATCATCGTTATCAATGAAAGAAAGATTTTAATAGAATGTTGTCTCATGGAAAAAATTGAAGTAGTATAGATGAAGGTCATCTAGGTATGTCATACTAAAAGAAAGAAATCTGGGCTCCTGAAATGAAAATTGGGAGATTATGTAGACTGTTTCCTCCTTCTTAAACTCCTCTAATGGATATTGCAGTATTTAAATTTCTATTATTGATATCTTGTGGGGTAATTCTTTCTTTCTTTCTCTTATAGATTCATCTTTTTCTCTCCTTTCTGCTCATCCAAACTCGATTTTCCAAGGCTGTTGTCAATGCCTGATGTTATGTTAGGGATTTCCATTATTTCAGTCATGTTAAGTGTACCTTTTTTCACCCTTAATAATTTTCTCAAAGCAGGTTGAATGGTGCAGATATCAATATTCCTGAATGGGTGTTTTCTAAGATGATGAGAAGTGCAAAGATCAAATTTAATGATTATTCTATGGTGAGGCTTATCCAAATATTGGGAAAATTAGGAAACTGGCAGCGGGTAATACAAGTCATTGAGTGGCTCCAAATGCGTGAGCGCTTCAAATCTCATAAGCTAAGGTACTTGTTTTCTCTCTACATAGATGGGTGTTGCTTGGCATTGCCGTTTACCCTATCTGGTGTATAATTGTCCAGGGCATTGAGCTCAATTTGTATGAGAAGCTTAATTTTAATATGTCATAACCGATGTGTCATTTTTGCTAGGACTTGTAAATGATTATTGGAGGTAAGACCAATACTGTTGGTTATCTGGTTTTTATGTTTACTTAATACTATTTTGGCTTGTGTTATTAATAGATTATGCCCCGAGGGCTAGGCTTTGTTTCATTTGATACATTTTGCTAGGCAATGTCTCTATTCTTGTACTTTTTCTTGGTCCTTTTGAATTAGAGTTTCCTCCTTTATCCAAAATAAAAAGATGTTGCTGGTTTGCTTCAATAGATTTCAGAAAGTGTGAATAACTGAGATGCCAAACCTTTGCTTTATTTTGGTAGAGCACCTACATCCTGAATGGCCTCACTAATCTAATTTCTGAGTTTCCTCCTTTCTGGATGTGTAAGTACTGGTTCTCCATTGTATTAGATGTAGATAATGCAGTTAGGTGGTATTAAATACTGGAGGTAGTCGATGTGAAATGATTTTATGTTGTTTTTAAAATATATATAGTTGTATATATTATACTATCTACTTCATGGCTTTTTTGGTTTTCTTTAAGTATCCTTTGCTGTGCTATTCTCCAACACCAGGCATATATATACAGCTGCTCTTGATGCACTTGGAAAGGCTAGGAGACCTGTAGAGGCGCTAAATATATTTCTTGCTATGCAGGTGCTGCATATGGTTTATACTGCATGCTCCTTTTGTGGAAAATGTTTCTTAATATTGAGTAGGGAATATGGAAATTTTGGCTTATACACATTACATTTCTTTCAGCAACAAATGTCCTCGTATCCCGACTTAGTAGCTTATCGGAGTATTGCAGTCACTCTTGGGCAAGCTGGGAAAATGGAGGAACTCTTTGATGTGATTGATATCATGCGGTCACCACCAAAGAAGAAGTTCAAAATAGGGGCATTGGGGAACTGGGACCCAAGGCTTGAACCAGATATTGTAGTCTATAATGCAGTAAGAAGCAGTTACTGTAGAATTTATATATAAGAGATAGTTGTTTTGCTAAGTTTACTTCTTTGGAGGTGTTCTCTATATTGGATTTGGTGCCTTATTGCCTTTAGGTCAGGTGTCTTGGTCTTCTCAAAGTGCAAGTTAAGATCTAAAAATATTCCAATTACTAAATTCACTTAATACAGTGGGATAGTTTCTATAGTTGAAGAGAGGAAGACGTTCAGGTGATATGAGAAAGCACTTTCCACGCAGCTGTTTATTCTATTATTGAAAATTATATATAATTTCTGTTGTTCTAGTTTTGAATTGCTGAACTTGAATAGTTTTATCTTCATGAAATAAACACAACTATATCATATATGTGCACTCTTGTCTTTCACAAAGTATTTGATTTTGCCTTGATTATGCTAGTGGCTAAAAATATAAATATTCCTGGAGTGCATCTAACCTAACAAATTAAGGTTTTTAGGGGATTGTTTGTTTTACGTGGTATTGGTATTAGAGCCTCTTCCACCAATTGATCAAGAGTTCAGTCATTGCTTCCCCATTATCCTAATCAAGTTATATATCGGCATGACATAAGAGGCTTCAATTCCCAGGGAATATTGCATGAGCAGACACGTTAAAGCTGGAGACCACACTTGTGCCTGCACCTAATATCTTGCTTAATCTTTTAGGATGATTTGTTTAACAACTGCGAGTGAATTTTCTTGCACTCTATACGCACAGCTGGTTATAAAAATTATTTTGCTTCTATGTGTTATACTTCATCATTCCTTTGGTAACTTTCTGGCGTGGTATTGCTTGGTTTGACAATTTCGGGGTTAATTTCGTTTTTCCTTATATCAATCAACGTGCAGGTCCTTAATGCTTGTGTTCAGCAGAAACAGTGGGAAGGTGCCTTTTGGGTTTTACAGCAGTTAAAGAAACAAGGCGAAGAGCCTTCTGCTACAACCTACGGCCTTGTCATGGAGGTGATAGTTGCCTCTAGTTTCTCTATGGTTTATACTTTATAATTGTGCTATCTACAACAGTGTCTGGGTACTTCCTAATCAATCTAGAAAGTTAGATTGTCTAGTGTTTTTTTCTTTTTCTTTTTTTTTTTTTTTCCTATTTTCTCCCCCTTCAAAACTAACAGCTGTGCCACTTATTCTAAAAATCATTTTTTTTCCTTTCAAGTGTAAAAAAGGTTATTGTACTGGTATTTTAAATCAAAGGAAACGGTTTTTCTTGCCATCAAGGAAAGGGGCTGTTGAAAGAAGTCCTATTCATCTTAGTTTAGCCTTTAGTTCAACCGTAAAATACCTCAAGACTCTTCCCCTTCCAAGTTCTTTAGTCATAACTATATCAGGTAGTGTTGTTTCCTAGTTACTTGGCCGTTCATTGAATGGTATGGGTGTGTAGTATTAATTTTTTATGAAAGAAGAATTTACTTTCTGAATATGGAAGAGTCGATAAGATTGAGGATGATTATAGATTTGCTCATCTGTTCTCTCTCTCTCTCTCTGCATATTCTTACATGTTTATAACCCTGAAGCTGAATAGCTTAGCGCTTATCGCATCAGAGGCACTGAAGTATACTATAGACAAGCTCTTTCTTTTTGTCTCTAATAAAAAGAAGATGCTATTAAATGCGGGAAAAATAGAGATGTTCAAACAAGCTGTAGCTAATACTGGATATCTATGGGATAAACATCATTCCTGAATTTATAATTTACAAATGCTTGAACAGGTCATGTTTTCATGTGGCAAGTACAACGTGGTTTATGAATTTTTCAGGAAAGTGCAGAAGTCTTCTATTCCCAATTCGTTGACTTATAGAGGTACTCTGGTATATTTAGATATGCATATGCAATCACTTAATATCATTATGTTCTTGACCTTTCTGTAATATGCAGTTCTTGTGAACACATTATGGAAAGAAGGTAAAACTGATGAGGCAATATTGGCTGTCCAAGATATGGAAGGCCGAGGAATAGTAGGTTCTGCTTCTCTTTATTATGATCTAGCTCGGTGTCTCTGTGCAGCTGGAAGATGCCATGAGGCACTAATGCAGGTAGTCCCCACCCCCACCCTTTTCTCTTTCCGTTCTTTGTAAACCATCAGTGCAGCACGAGGGAGGCCAACCCAAGTATACACAATGTATGCAAAAAATTTGTACGAGTCAGGCAGAAAATATAATCTTTACCTAAAAGTCATAGAGCTGTATAGCTAATGCTACAGCTCTATTTTACCTAAAAGTCTTGAAAGGATAAAGATTTAACTTACAATCATATTACACTCTCTAAATTCAGCGATTTATTTCTAGCCCCGAGGAGCTGTATAGCTAATTCTATGTATTAATGTACAATGATATTGTATAGCTAATGCTTACTATCATATACACCTACCAATGCTTATTGTGTATTAATTTACAATTATATGTATAACTAATGCTTTCCTTTCTTTTCTAGTTTTTATTCATACACTTTTAAGTCTTGACAACAAAATTTATTGCTCATCTTATGGCAGATAGAGAAAATATGTAAGGTTGCAAATAAGCCACTAGTAGTGACCTACACTGGCTTAATTCAAGCATGCCTGGACTCTGGAAACGCGCTAGATGGGGCATATATTTTTGAAAATATGAAGGAAATTTGCTGTCCAAATCTTGTTACTTGTAATATAATGCTCAAAGCTTTCGTAGATTATGGGATGTTTCAAGAAGCAAAACAGTTATTTGAGAAGATGTCAGAAAATGCAAATCATCTGAGGAGCAAGTCTGATTACAAAATTCGGGTGATACCAGATATTTGCACATTCAACACCATGTTAGATGCATGCACTTCAGAGATAAAATGGGATTATTTTGAGTATGTCTACGAAAAAATGCTACACCATGGTCACTACTTCAATCCAAAACGCCATCTTCAAATGATACTGGAGGCATCAAGAGCTGGAAAGGTGACCTTCATCTTCTTGATCATGTTTATATGTGTTGTGGGGAATTCATCCTACTCCCAACTCTCAAATTTTCGTGGTCAACCTGTTATTTTATATTTTAAAATTGATTTAGACTATTCTATGATAATTATCATAGGCTGTGAACATAAAGCTGGATATGATAGGCTGCAATGTTGACTGTGCTTCAGAATATTGATGTGATCTTTTGTGGTTGTGAATTCGATGTATTGAATGTGTTTCTCTATGACATTGTTTATGCTTCTTGTTTTGAATAAATTGTTCAATTATAAATTATACTAATTCTTTTAAAATACTTGTTCAGGCACGTATATAGTTAATGTTGTATCTCCATATTACTGTTCATGCTTCATGTGTAACTCAAATAATATCTTTTTCTTTATTTTTGCACAAACACATAGTGCATGCTTACTGATAGACATCTAACAAATGAGGGTTTTGTTTATCTTCAAATGGTCCCACTCCAGTATATATCTTGCTTCTGTTTTTGAGTCTTGTAAATTTGATGTGTTGGTTCTTGCTTTCTCCTTGATGAGGTTTTGGCATCTGCATGTGGACCTAATTCTCCTTGATGCAACATATATATTTTGCAAGGGAAAAGGAGAATGGGTGGAGGGTGGCTGTGTTATTTATGCATGGCTTTGTGTATTAGAATAAAATTTTAACTTGAGGAGGAAATCTTATCATAAGCATTTGATTAACGTATGAGAACCAACATTGATTGGTTGGCAGGAAGGGCCGTTGGAAACAACGTGGGAGCACTTGGCCGATACTGATCGTATTCCACCAGCTCTTTTAATCAAGGAAAGGTTCTGTGCAAAGCTTGCAAAAGGCGATCATATTGCTGCTCTCACATGTATTACCAATAACCCCTCGACAGAGTTTCAGGCATTCTCCAAGTTGTCGTGGTTGAATCTATTGAAGGACAATGCCCATCGGTTTCCGAAGGATACACTTGTTAGGTTAATGAATGAGGTTAGTATTCTAACTTGCAGGAGGAGTAACTCACCAAATCCAGCACTTGAGAACCTAAAGCAATCTTGCAAAGAATTTTGCTTGACTGGCAAATGAATCTGAATTGAGTGAAGAAATTGCACCAGTTGTCAACTCTAGATGTAGGGTAAGCTCTGTGATGTATATAATGTGGAATTCAAGAAAAATATTCCTCCATTGCGGACTCAAACCATATGGGAATTTTTGAGTGTTGCATGTGTCCTCAGAATTTGTTGTCATTAAATATTGCATTTCATTGCCCAGCGCAGCAAAGCGAAGCGACTGGATCCACTAGCACTTGGATGATCTCTTAAAAGTAAGTTTATGGTTTGGCATAATATTTGCTTGGAGCGGAAGGAACGAATTTTCAAATCTTGGAAATACTGTTTGGTGGGGTGCGGTAATACAAATTTTTTAAGCCTAGTACCGCGTGCAACTTTTGATAGTATCAATCTAATATAATCTAATCTGTGATCTTAACCCATTTAATTTAGGTGTAATTTGCTTTACTTCTAAAATGCGAACTGGTATGTATAACTTTTTCTGATGGTCCAACTGACAGTGATAGGACTTTTGTTGATTTTTTAAATTAATTACCAATTTAACACAAAATTTAAGCACTTGAGAATGGAATGGCATTTCTGAGGCTGCATGGGCATGAACTCAAAGTGCCAAATGTTGAGCAAGGTTTACGCGTGTATTGTGTCCGTGGCCTCCTCAAACTCTCAGAACATATTCACCGTTCCAATTACCCCCTCACTACCTATTACGCGTCCCATTCATCACATCTGATCTGAAGCTTCTGCTTCTGAGGGAATAATTGCTAGTACGCCTCACTCACAGAGACTCAAGTGCTTATTGTATTCACTTCAAAGGAAATCAGTTACGAAAAGAGGTTCGTGAAATAATTGGCTGGATTTCCACGAGGTTTCTCCAAAGCTGACATCTGTCCAAGTCAAACTAAGTCTTGGCTAAAAACAAAACAGGGTGGATATTTTAAAAAAAAAAAAAAAATTGGGGTGACTATAAAACGCCAACATAGTGAGCTTTTGTTTAGAATACGCCAATTCGATTAATGTTTTATAAGAGTTGTTTAAGATGAAAACGCCAAATGCTATGACGTTTTATAGTATGACAATTGTTTAAATACGTCAAATAAAATGACGTTTTTTGAGAAGAGCAAAAAACAATAGTATATTAAAAAAAAAAATTAGCCGTTTTATTGAGTTATGACTTTTCGTGCAAATTAAATTTAAAAATTAAGATAAAGATTGAGATAAAATTAAAAGATATTCCTCAATTTTTAATCAAAGGCTTGCTTTGAGAACAAAAGCATTGAAATCATTCAACAGTACTTGTCTTGTCTGGAAAGGAAAAAGAACCCGTAATTACTATGAAATGGAATTTACAGTCAACAACTGGCAGAGGTAGAGTCGGAGTCAAAGTCACGGATTTCCAGCAAAGCAAAGCTTTCTGTGTCTCTAGATTAGCTGCGAAAAAACGCTGGCGGCAAGTCGAATTGAATTGATGGACATTTTTCTCTTTCTTTTGCCAATGCAAGGAATCGATGGGCTTAGCTTTGGTTTTAAAATTAACGCGTTACTCTCGTCCAGTTGTAAATACGCTTCTTGCTGCTCACCGCCCATTCTTTTTTTTTTTTTTTTTTTTTTTTTCTATTCTATATCTATATTCTATCTATATAATCTATTCGTCGCCGCTAAATCCTCGCTCCAACACTCGTTTCGCTCCCTCTTTGCTCTCTGCCACTCCCTGTCTCCACTCTCTCACCCGACCCGACTCCACTTGACTCACCTTCCAATTTACTTGTCTCGTCTTCTTCGGCCTTCAAGAATCTCTATTCTCGATTACTGGTATCCTCTCCCTTTAAATTTCTGCATTTTATTTATTATTAGCTTGTTCTTGCCCCGCCTAGATTTGATTTTGATCTAACTCAACTGCCTCAGGAACACATTTAGATTCAGATCGAATTTTCATCCCCTTAGATTTGGATTGGACAGCATTCGGGTTTGGCTATTTCAACATTGAACCAAGTTGGTGCTCGTGTTTGTCATTTTCATTGATCTCATTCCTCTATTGTTTTCTGGGTTCTGAACAGGGAAGCACATTCATCGTCATTTTGTGAGATGGGTATGAATAACGGCGAAATTCACCCACTAAATGCCAATGGAGGAATTGCAGAGGAGAAGAAGCCCTTCAAGATCTTCGTGGGTTATGATCCGAGGGAAGAGATTGCCTTTGAGGTGTGTCGCTACTCAATTTTGAAGAGGTCTTCCATCCCTGTCGAGATCATACCAATCAAACAGTCAGATCTGAGAAAAAATGGTTTGTATTGGCGTGAAAGAAACCAGCTGGAGAGCACTGAATTCTCTTTCACCAGATTCTTGACACCGCACTTGGCCAACTTTGAGGGTTGGGCAATGTTTGTTGACTGTGATTTCCTATATTTGGCTGATATTAAGGAATTGAGGGACTTAATCGATAATAAATATGCTATTATGTGCGTTCAACACGACTATACTCCAAAGGAGACTACCAAAATGGATGGGGCAGTGCAAACTGTGTATCCAAGAAAGAATTGGTCCTCGATGGTTTTGTACAATTGTGGCCATCCCAAGAATCGTGTTCTCAATCCCGATACTGTGAACACACAGACTGGTGCTTACCTTCACAGGTTTCAATGGCTTGAGGATGATGACATTGGCTCAATCCCATTTGTTTGGAATTTTCTTGAGGGACATAATAGGGTTGTTGATAATGATCCAACTACTTCCCCAAAGGCCGTCCATTATACTCGTGGAGGGCCATGGTTTGAAGCTTGGAAGAATTGTGAATTCGCTGATCTATGGCTCAATGAAATGGAAGAGTACTTGAAGCAATCCAAAAATTAGATTCAACCAGTTGATGGCATGCATTTAGATATTGTATGAAGATTCAATTGTAATATGATGAATTATTATTCTTCTATTTCAAAATCTGATATAGTTTGTTTTCTTTATTAATTGTATTAAACCACATTGTCTTTTTAGAGTAAAGGGCGTGTAATAAATTTAGTATTTCACATGGTTGTGGATGTAACGTAAGATTGGAAAATCTGTATTCACTTATTTTAATGAATGCTTCATTGTTGATGTGGTTGTGGTTGTCTAGACTGCTTTGCTTTTGGTTTTGGTTTTGGTTTTGTGGCTCGTGCCTGCAATCTCATGATTTCTTATTGCAATTGAGGTATCATACCATACCATGCCCTTTATATTCTATGATGAATGAATCAATAAGAACTGTATTGCCAATGCAGGTAGGTAGCACAGTCCTTACCGGAGAATCTCTCATTTGAAGAGTCGGATGGAACTGTCATCAACATGCCGTTGAAGCACAATGGGCGTAGGTGCAGAGTTGCCTAAGAGTAAGTCAGAGCCATTTTATTAATTAATTTTTATTTGGCTGAGTCATAGTTGACAAGAGTTCAATTTTGGCTGTGCTCAATAATTAAACTAGGGATGGACGTGCAGGTTTAGGTTCAAAAAACTTTATGTCCTGCAATGCAAGTAAAGCATTATTTCTTGTCTTTTGGAGATATCAATGGCAATGGCATGCTATCTATCATAGAGAAACCCGATTGTTTAAACTTTCCTATAGAAATAGAATATTAGATAGAATAGAAGCAAATATCTAGTGGTGAATATTAATCATTGGATTTGCTCCATTCACGTTTCATTTCCATTCTAGGACTAAAAACCATAAAAGGAGCTTTGGCTACGCCCGCGAGGATTCAGGAAAGATGTGACAAAGTTTGGGATTTGGCTTCTCGCGAAACCCAACAAACATCTCATTCATTTCATTTGAATTGTGACAATTCTGAAAATCAAATAATTGAGGGAACTACTTACCACACTCCCCATCTTTTCTTATCCACTTTCTTTCCCTTTTTTTGTTTGTTATTATTCCAAAAATGCCCCTCGCCCAAACACCCTCCCCCAACTCTATACTCTCCTTTAAGCAGAGACACTCCCTTTCTCATTCTTCTTCACCGGCGGCAACTCCATAGCCGGAGAGACTAGTTTCTTTGTCCTCCAACCTTGCACATTCCCCTTTCCTTCCCTTCGATTTGTAGAGTCGATCAAGATACTCCCCCAACAAAGCAAACTCGTAGCACTATCTATTGATCGAGACAAAGAAGAAAACCAGAGGAGTCACACTCCCTATTACTTGAAACAGAGGGCTTATATGACTAATTTGAATCTATAGATTTGTTTTGACTATTTTTTGTTGAATTTGGATCAAAATCCGTTTTGACCATTTTTTGATAAATTCTAATTTATACATGATCATTTTTGCACAACTTCAAATGTATAGATCCAAATTTGTAAAAAAAATGGTCAAAACAGATCTATAGATCCGAATTATCCAAATATACACTAAAAAAAAAGCTATTAGCACCTATGTGAATGTTGTATAAGACCCAAACACCTATGCATTCTGCATGCAATCAAATATTCCATAGTCTATTGCTTTGACATTGCATAATATTTTTTAAAACTAGAGCTTTATAAAAAGACACCTCATCAATATTGAAGAAGGAAGTGAAATCATGTCACTACTGAGTTAGCTGATCATTGCATATTCTAGTTTTGTTCACTTGTCAAAAAACAACTTTCTTATCATGATTTTTAAGGATACAACAATAAACATGTTTTTTAAGAAGATTATTCAGACTTACATTTCCAATCAAATATGCATTTGTGTAATGTCACTACTTTCAACGAGTAATACTCACAATCAAAATATTTATTTATATTGCTTATTTTATACAAATTTTTCTATTTGATATCTATCTAAAATAAGAAATAATAGGGAGAATTAAAAATGGTTTATGTCCATTGACTAAATTTGAAAAAAAATATTAAAAAAGAGAGAGCATAATTTGAAGCTATACATCCAAAAAAACCCATATAGGGTGGGAGCGGATGGTTTCCCAGCAAACAAAAAATGATAAATCTAGTGTATGGAGGAGAGTGGGCCTGGGGAATGATTAATGGGTGGGAGTAGGTCCTTTTTATTAGTCAAGAGAAGTGTTTTTTTTTTTTTTAAAAAAAATAAAATTAAAGGGTGTTTTAGTCATTTTTAGTGATTTTCAGTGCTTTGGAGAGTAAATAAAAAAAATAGAGTGTGTTAAAGTAACTCTAAATGAAATAATGATTTCTTTCATTTTTGATTTTTTTAAACCGATTTCTACTTAGAATTAAATAGGGATAAATCTTTATTATTATTTAAAAATCAAGGTGACTTCATACATGTGGTGTGTGGGGAATTGTCAATTGTAGAGTATGAATGCAGCAAAAACCTTTAAGTTTAAAAGTAATCCTCCAATAATTAATGCGCATTACCCCTTCGTTGGTTCAAGAGTACGAAATTACCATTCTTACCTTTAGAGCACAAATATCATTCTGGAATTCAGATCCAAAATATATTCATTTATTTTTTATCATCAAACACAAATAAAAACATTTGTTCTGTGAAACAGAACCTAAAAATAAAATCATTATTTTACATACTAAGGATGCACAGGTGTGTTTCTTGTATTATATTATTGTCTATATTCGATACCTAACACTTTTGTTTATCTTCTTGTCCTTTGCATATTTTTAGATCCAATTTTTTTACGTGGATCGGTTAAAACGATAAATAAGAAGTATGTACACTTAGAATTCTGTACTTTTTTTTAGAAAAAACAAAATAGAAAAGAAAGAAAGGTGTGCTCTTCTCTTTTACCGGTCAAATATATACTTTTTTTTATTATTTTTACGTGACAAATATATACTTTTTTTAACCCTTAATCAAGCTCTTTTCCCTCAGACACCAGCAATTTCCCCTTCGCCGCACCTCCTCCACGCCTACCTCTCCGCCGTCTCGGTAGTTGCCGTTGGCAGTCATTCCACTAGACTTCCTATAAGACTCTTCCTTTTCGTCATTTTTTTTTTCAATCTCCTCTCAGTAACCCACTGTCGCGCGAGTGTCCATCAGCCATCTCAACACCGTTCTTATCGTGGACCGACGGTGCCATGTGGTCTTAGACGTCCGACTTCTCCAGGTTCTCTCTTTTTCTGTCTATCTAACTGGGTTATCCAATTGCCTGCCGTCTCTTTCTCTTCTCCTCTTTGGCTCTCTGGCTATAATATATTCACAATTATATTGTATTTTGGTTCGGTTTGGTTTGGTTTCTGGAACATTATTCTTGTTTTCGAGCTTCATGACTGGAAGCTGCTAGTATTTAGGACCAGCTGCTTTTTGCTGAAATACTCTTGATTGAACCATTATTGGTTTGGTTAATAATTTTTGATTCTAGGTAGAAAATTTTGAAGATAATGAGTAAGGCTTTAAGGGAAAGTAATCTTCGAAGTGGAATGCATATTCCAATTTTTATTAGTCTTTATTTTTTAACATTCCGAATTGGAATTCCACATAAAAAGAGCTGCATAGCCCAATACCATCATACTTACGTGCATCATTAACCAATAGGATTGGAGACCGGGTACTAATATTGCAGATTGATGTTTTTTTTTTAAAAGACCTGAAGTAGCAAAGTCTTGAGTAGATTAGAAGTTGCTCTTCTCTGCCATTGTATTTCCAACATAACCGAAAAAAAATATAGGCAAAGCAAATTTTGAAGCTTTGTAATTCAGAAGAGGAGGAATTACGGGAAGGAAGATTTCACCGCTAAAAATTGAAAAAAGTTTTATTTTATACATATTGATGAATGACGATTACTTGCAAACTAAGTATTTACATTACAACCATGGAGAGAATGACTACACCTGGTACTACATAAGGGATTAAGATTCTTTCTTACATTTTTGTACATAGATTCTGAGCAACGTCACTGCTTCTTATTTTTCATCTGATCTAAAATGATTATTTCATTTTCACTCTGGCCCAAGGCACAGCTTGGTTATCACGTATAAAAATGATTGGGTTCCTGTTGTTGATATGAAAAATTTATGGTTCTGAAGAGCATCAGCACCTATGACTCTCTTTAATGTGTATCAGGTATTTGTGATGCTTAACTGTCGTTCTTTTAGACTTAAGGTTTCCTCTTGCAGCTTGATATCCTAATGTCTTTGTAAGTTACAGTGACGCTTCATCTGTGCTTTTTCCCCCCTCCAAGTTTGGTCTTCTTCCGTTTCTGCCTACAATGCTAATCTAATGGAGCATGTTTATTTTGTGTTCATCATCTAAACAGTGGATGAAAACAAGACCTTCTTTTGACACTGATAATCATTTTGTGTGTGTATATACATCATATGTGGGCAGCTGTATATATAGCATCATATAATACAATCTATCTGGTAAGTTAATAACCATGAGGACCGACCATCTCCTTTATTAGTCTAGTAGGTACAGCAACACGTATTTCTGTCGTGTCTGTTCTTCCAGAACTTGCTTATCTTTATGGTTTTGGTAGAAGATAAGACGGATTAGAATGTAAATTAACTACCTTTTTCCCCCTAGACATGTGAATTTTGTATGATGCCATTTGGGACTGAATACAACTGTAGAATCCTTTCTCAACTCTGATCCTTCTTGTTTGAACTTTGAAGGCATGGGGTTCCCTTGAACAGAAAGGTCATATATACAACTTTTTCCCTAGTTTTCTGATTTTTTTCACATCACATCATTCGTATGTGTGTTTCTTTTGGATTCTTTTTCTCAGTATTTTCTATTGTTTTTTAGATTGTCAATCAGTGGTTATGCGCTTTGAATTTGGAGCAGTTCTTGTTGATTGGTTTTAGAGGTTTAGGAAGGAGTAAGGAGGGTAAAATCTTATGCTGATGTGTGATTTGTGCAGTTCTCTGGTGCATTTAGTTGAAGAGAAAATGCTCAAATTTTAAAGGATGTCTTGTTGCCTATAGATCTCCTATGGGATATAATTGTTTTCATGACTTCACTTTGGCGCTCTACTCATTTTGTCTTTAAGGTATCTCTTTGTCAGATATGAGAAGGGGTTGGAGACCTCTTTTCATTGATGTTTTCTTGTATTCTTGCTGTTGTTTCTATCTGTGTGTTTTTTGAGGAAGATAACTTATACTTGACATTGCACTTTTCCTATCTTAATACAACTTGTTTATCAAGGGAGAAAAATCTCAATTTGGTCTTCCATGTGCAGATCCATTTTACTTCAATAGAAACAGAGAACACTTGAGGCTGTGGCTCAAGTATTTTTTATTGATATTTCTTAGTTCTTATACTGGTGTACTCATAGGCTCATGTTTTGATGTAATTAAAGTGGTTTTAAGTCATTGAATCTTTGACACTGTTTTTTTCTTTAAACAGATTAGACTTTTTCTCAAAGATCGCATTTACTTGTCAATAATTTTTTTTGGAGAGAGGGGGGCTTGTGTTGGGGGGGGGGGGGGGGGGGTGTTGTGTGCGGGAGAGAGATGGACTATTTAAATGGGAAAATGATACTCTTTTATCATTCTTCACGCATGATTTTTACACTGGTAAGATGTACAGTCAGGATTTGACAGAGAAATGTAGGCAGTGCAATAGTGTTAGTTAAACATGGATTGTACAACTGTGCTGGTGTGGTCCAGTGCAATAGTGTTAGTATATCCTTTTTCTTTCTCAACTTATGATTAATTTGTTTTTGTAGGCTATTCCTGGATAAATCAGAATATTTAGCTCCATTCTGTTAGCTTTTAACATGAAACCACAAACCAATGGCGTGCCTAGAGTTCATAAGACAAGTAATTTTCAAGGGGAAGGCCCTAATTGGCTTCTTATTGCTGCTGGTGCTTTGCTTAGTACGTTATCAATTCGTCTTGGTTACAAGTTGAAGCAGGCACTAGACTCAAAGCAACAGGAGAATGCTGGTAATTTTCAAAAAGTTATACATTTTGATTGTTACCGGTGAGTCCATTATCTATAATAGATGATAACTTTATTTTGTCAACTTCAGGAAATAGAAATTCCTCCAGCTCTAGGAAGTCTGCAGATTGCTGTTTTCAGGCTAATGGCTATTCCCTACCACAGGATAATAATGGCTGCTTCAGTTGCATATCAGGTTCAAATCTATGTTTTGAGGATGTTTTTTTAGTTCCCAAGATATAGTGTCTAGTGTTTCGCTTAGTATGTTTCTTTTAATTTTGAATTATGTTAGCTGTCTATGAAAGTTCTCTTGTAGATTGGTACTTTTTTCGTCCTTAAATAATTAATAGGACTTCTCAATGATTTCTTCTATCTACTCTCATTTCCCTTTCCCTAGCTTCTTTTCACTGTCTTCATTCTCTTTTCTCTTTCAGTCCACTTCTTCTATATCAAGTTATCAGAGCCTGTCTTTTCTAACCACATGCCACTCAATCATGTCTCTGTTCACTGCTTTTTCTACAACATATCAAATCTTATTAACTTGAATACATACTAATATTTACCATTTAAAGCACATGGACTAAGTGTACTTGAGTTGACAGTTCTCCATTTGAAGTTGACATTTTGTCAGAGAAGCCAGTAAACTTTGTGCATGAATGACTTTGCCAACCATTGGAACTGTAGTTTGTGAATTTGATATCATGCACAGTTGTGGTAAATAAGGTTGCTTGCCTAATGTTGTTTTATATATAGTCCTTTTTGGCAGAAAAGCTTTTAGTCCGAAATGTATAGACTTGATGATGTTATTAGATATTGCACCTAACTTAATTTTCTCTTTTTGTGTATGTTGTGATTTATTTGACAGGAACTGGAAGTGCAATGGAGCTCAAGTGCCCACCAAATGGCCAGATGCTCAGTGAATCTGATGGAGCCCTCCCTTTAGTGACTGTTTCCAGTACTGAATTTAGCAAGGAGAATGGTGTTATTTGGGCATTGTCCCCTGATCGTCTTGAATTGCCTTCAAAGCCATTCCACCATTCAAACTGCTCGGATTCACCTTGTGTGTCAGAATCTGGCTCTGATATCTTTAGTAAGCGAGAAGTTATACAGAAGCTTCGGCAACAATTAAAGAGAAGAGATGACATGATACTGGAGATGCAAGATCAAATTGCTGAGTTGCAAAGTTCACTCAATGCTCAGATGGGACTTTCTTCTCATTTGCAATTGCAGCTTGATGCTGCAAACAGGGATTTGTTTGACTCAGAGAGAGAGATCCAAAGGCTGCGGAAGGCAATTGCAGACCACTGTGTGAGACATTTTCCCCATGAAAAATCTTCCACGGTCACAGTTTGGCCTGCTGAGGCTAGAAATGGCCTTGCAAATGGGCATCAAGATGGGGAAATAAATTCGGAGCTACCTGAAAAGGAAAGGGATGATGAGGTCAGAATTCAGATGCTGAGGAGGCAAGTAGGAGAGTTGAAAGAGGTGATAGATGGAAAAGAATACTTGCTTCAGAGCTACAAGGAGCAGAAGGCTGAACTGTGTATGAAGATAAAGGACTTGCAACAGAGATTGGATTCTCAGTTGCCCAATATTTTGTAGGGAACTGTCAGATTGTGAATTCCTTTTTTGTTTTTTTTTTTTATTTTTTTTCCGTTTCTTCCTTCAAGGTTGCTAATACTGGGGAGGCTTCCCTTCCTCATTCTTTATTTTCTCACTGTAATTAGTTTTAGCTTGATTGTTTTTGGTAATGCATTGTGTGCAAGTGATGAATGATGCAGTAAAATGGGGCTTTTGGAAAGGAAAAATCAATGCAGAGCGGTCTTGAATTATGTTTGGCTACCTTGTTTTTATAGACTTGTCACTTAACTCTCTTTAAAAGTGAATTTAGTTTGAGGCCCCAAAAATTTCATAATATTTAAAGTTGATTATTGCTTCATTGAATTATCTAATTTTTAATAAATAGCGACAATTAGATTAGGTATTAAGAAACTTTTTAATGCCAGTAAAATTTGGTTTTCATGTGTGTAACTGAAAATAGATTAATATATATCCCCTTTGTCCTGAAAGTCTACCTCTAACGTGTTTTAAAAGTGAAGATGGAATAACATTTGCCCAGACATGAAATGTGCTACACTAGATCTACCTTGAAAATCACATGATTTGTGGCAGTAACACTAGGCAAGGTTGTCAAAAGAACCAAATAGGTATTAATTTGCCTTTTGATTTCTTCGGCTGGAGCTTCAAGGGTACAATCCCGAGTTCGTACAATTTTCCCACGTCCAATTGACAAAACTTATAAGTGTCAATAGTTTTCCCCCTTTATGACCTTAGCTTGCTTTTCAGCTTCTGATTGCTATGTGATTTGAGAAAACAACAATTAAACCTTCGTGACTCCAAACATCTATAATGAATTCCTTTACTATCTAAAAATAAAATACATCAATCCATTACCCATGAAACCAAAATTTCCCAGGAGCCCAGAAATATACAATACTCATGATCCAAATCGTGTGCGCAGAATTTCATATCCATCAAATATTTAAAACTGGTTCAATTGTGAATGGCGATGGCTTCCCAAATGGATGTTGTTCCCATAGATCAAGTTTCTAAAAGTCATTTTCTTGAGGATCACCTAGCGTTCAGATCAAATTCACCCACTTCACGCCAGCCATCATGTGTACCTGTGTCTCCATTTTCAGTTTCTTGGTCATTCAGAAAATCTTCAGATGGTTCCTTCTCATCTCTCTGTGTGTTGTTTCCCCATCCATTTATCATCTCACCTGAGTTAACTCCCTGATCCTGCTCTCCCATGTCATGACCAATTGGAACATCATTGCCTTGGGACCCAAGTGCATTCCCTCTTACTGGAGCTCGAACCATCATTTCAGCGTGAGACTGTGAATCAGCTCTAACCTGCTCTGCTTGAACCATTGCCGCCATTGGTAGTTTAGCCTCTTGGGCTTGACGACCAGCTTTCTCCCTGGACTCTAATTCCGATCTTAATTCCAACATAGCCCGTTTTTCCTCTTGGAGAAGAGCCTGCTCAATCATCAATCTCTCCTCAGACCGAAATTCACCCAAAGCTCTCTTGCGGGATATTATGTTAAAAGCCAGCGCTTGCTTCTCAAAAGTTGCTCTGAACTCAGAAACTTTAGCAGCAATATTATTATCCCATTGTTGGGCCCGTGAAAGCATCTGACCGGTGGTGTCAGAATCGAGTATCCTATCATCCTCTTCTGCTTCGTAGTCTGCCACAACATGATATGGCAACAACCTGCATAAAAGGAAAATTGTTAACATAGGAAAGCTACAACAGAGCAATATCAGCTGCAAGGGACATCGACAGAAATACATCTGAATCTAGGCTAAAATTAACCCAAAATGCTTCTCTGAGACAACTATAACATTTGGATTAGTATATCTTATAATGTGGGACTTGAACTCACACTTGTACACTTTGTGTACCCACACAAATCAGACCTCCAATATATCGCAATAGCCACAAAAGTTAGGCAATACACCTTAATCTGTGGCTTATCTTGAAAACCATCTAAAAATCTTAACAATATCTTAGTGACTGAATATCAATGCAGTTATAATTAAAGATACTTCTACTGTTATTAAGCCCGAGTAGGAATTTTCTTTTAGATAAAAGAATTCGTTAATACGAGAAAGAAGAGTATAAAGAATGTGGTCAAGAGATCACTCTACCCTATTTATCTTAAAAATGCTGCACACTCAACTAAAAGAAATCAAAACCTTCGAGCGAAAAAGATTGAAATCTTGGAGGTCACCAGCTTCCATGAAGGCTTTAAGCGCAAACTTAGAATTAAATAGCCATAGTTAGAGAAGAAAGATAGGTGATGCAGTATGACGTATTACCAAAGAGAATTTATGAAACAGCTTCAGGCGTTTTCAAGCCCCATTTATTTCCTTCCCCACACAACATAGTGAATCACTTTTCTCATTATTCTCTTTTGTGGTTATTTTCTTTATTAAATGGAAAGTATTTCCAGATATCAACGATTCAACATGCAAACCTGCAAGGGCCAAAAAAAAAATTGCCATGCTAAAGTACAGTTGCATATGGCACATAAATCCAAAACCAGATATTGTTGACCAGTATGTGATCTTTCCAACTTCCTGGGAAATAGATGAACTAATAAAAGAAGCCTCTTCGACCATTACTTGCCACTTGGATAATTTGCAAAATGAGAACTGATTGCTCAGAGGTCCAAGTATCACAAGATAACTCTTTTTTCGTCCTTATGTAAAATATTCACGCAGGAAAAATAGTGATAGTTAAGTATTAAGTAGTATTAAAAAAAAAAAAAATTCCTGCTTCTGTCTCCACTAAAGAAATTGGTATCAAGGTATAACAAAAAAATAAAATAAAATACAGCAGCCAAAACAAACACAAACAGCTTCGAAACAATTTCTTAGTAAAACTGGCCAATCGCCCATCCAAATCATGCCATATTCCAATGCTACTTGGTACTTACATTAGAAAATCAACGAGCTATAGAGGAAACAACCCAATAAGCAGCACTCGCGTTCAGTGTACCAATTAATATATTAAATTTGCATGTAAAATCTAAGGACTCAGCATTTAAAAAATCATATGAAGTGGTAACAAACTTTCAACAATGACGGAACCAAAAAAATACTTCCTTCATACTTTCAGAATCACTTGTTTCTGACTAATTTTCCCAGGGACCAAAATGTAATATCAAAAGTGAAAATTACACAAAGATCAAAAGCATCGAGTATGACGAACAAAAGAAAAGCTTAGGTAAAAGTTAACCTTTCGCAGGCATCTTCAAGGGAAGAAAAGGGTCTCTTGAAATCCGGATGGCAGACCCGCCAAGCGTCTTGGTATGCCATCTGGAGCTCCATGTGGTTCCCTGGTCGAATAATTTTCTGCTGCTGCTGCTGCAGGTGGTTGGTATTAGGGTTTTGGTGAATATTGGGGACGGGATTGGGATTAGGATTAGGATTAGGATTAGAGTTAGGGCTCTGTTGGAGATTGATGGGTCTTATAGGGCGCAAATGAGCGTCTATGTTTGATGGGAAACGAGAAATAGCCGCCGCTTGATGTGCCTGATGCTGTTGTTGTTTCTGCAATTGTTGTAAAAGCAGAAATTGTTGTTGTTGCTGCTGCTGTTGCAATAGTAGCTGTTGTTGATGCAATGACTTTGCCTCTTCCATCTTTCCCTGAAATCTAGCAACCTCCGAATCCCCGATCAATCGCTCTCGCTCTCTTTCTCCAAAATTTGGATTGGATGCTCTTTGTCTCCCTATCGATTATATCATACGTTCCTTCCTTCATAATCGTGCGGTGTAGGGAACGAACGAACAGAACGATTTCTTTCCAAGGTCTTCCTGATTTTATTTCGCAGAAGCCAAGAGATAAAACATTTTCTTCTTTCCAAAATTGAATTTAAATATTATTTATTTTCCTTTTGCTTTCTCTATTTATTCTTTTTTCAAAGTTTGTGCGTTTATTACTATTTTTTTGATAGAATAAATCGATTTATTTGTGTAACTTAAACATAATCCAATCATTGATTTAGCTTAGGTTGGAGCAATGGCATAGGCTGATTATTTATCTTCGGCAATTTAAAAATTAAGTAGCACTTCCCTGTCCATGTTTGGGTGAATTTTGATGAACGAGTTAAACTGTTCCGTAATTTTTATTTTTTTTTGGTGATATTACACATTAATTTCTAGTTGTAACAATATGAAAAAAAAAATCTAAATTGCGAAGAAACGTGTTTAATCCCTTCAAATAGTTAATGTGATATGTTATTATTTAGCCACGTAAATATTTTGACTAATTACTAATCTCAGATGTAATTATTTTACTCTATTAGAAAAAGTTGGATTAATATTAGATTGATTTTATTATATAACAATTTGAATCAATGATTAAACTCTTGTTTTTTTTTTTTTTTAAATATCATTAGATAAAATTTAACAATTTGGTAAATAAACATTTGATAATAGGTCAACCCCGAGACCCAGGTTTGACTCTGTTTGGGGAGAAAGAATGTTGAAACTCCTTGCAAGGAGATGAGACGAGAATGATAGCTTGTTCACTTAACGTAAATGAGAAAGAGACAGCGACAGTTTATGACAATTTTATTACCATCTACACCAAATCAAACTACTCAACTTAATTCGTGCTAAACAAACAAACTGCCTTGCCCTGCCCTATACACAAATCATACCATAGACATAGACATAGACCAAGTTTAATATTATTCTTCTTAAATCCTTGGAGATATATTAGCCTCCAATGGATATTTCATCACCACGGTGAACTCTTGTTTCTCTGACAAATCAATGTTGGCTACATTTGCAGGCTTTTTCCACTCAAAGTTCCATACCAAATTTGCCACAAACGTACTCCAAATGGAGCATTGCCAAATTATGACCGGGACAAATCCTTCTCCCTGCTCCAAATGGCATCATCTTTATCTCTTTGCTCCCAGTAATATCAAAATCAACTTCAACAAACCTCTGGTTTGAATGCCATCAGATCTTCCCATATTTTTGGGTCCCACCCCATGTCTGCAACCATGAAATTTATCACCCCATCTTTGTGGATCAAATAATCATTCAAAACTGTATCCTCTGTCACTGCATGAGTGTCACGGTCCCACCCCGCTTCTCTGGTGTAGAATATTCTCTACGACCAGTATGACCCCGCGGGCACTTGACAGGCGAGGACCCACCTCTATGGGCCCCCCCAGGAATTGCCCCTTAGTCTCGGCATTCGCATCCAAGGGGTTGCAGCCCCACTCCTCGAACCCGGGACCTAAGTTTTATGGTTTTTAAGAACCCGCCTCTCAGTTGGTTAAGAGGCGGGTTCTTAAGAACCATAAAACCCTTAGGTCTCGGGTTCGAGGAGTAGGGCTGCAACCCCTTGGATGCGAATGCCAGGACTAAGGAACAATTCCTGGGGGAGCCCACAGAGGTGGGTCCTCGCCTGTCAGGTGCCCGCAGGGTCATACTGGTCGTAGAGAATATCCTACACCAGAGAAGCGGGGTGAGACCGTGACAATGAGGCAACACAAAGTGCCCGGGTGGGTGACGCCTCAGACCCTCCAAAATCACACCCTTGAGATACGGCAATCTGTTCAAATCTTGCTCCTTCACTTCTTTTTCCTCTCTATCATCCATCACCTCTCTGATTTCCTGCACGAGCCTCTCTTGTATGTGTGGGTATTTTACCAAATTTGCCATAATCCATTGCAGACAGTCGAGGTTGTGTCTGTCCCAGCATTCAGAAACTCGGAACATAAGGTGACCATTTCATCCTCGTCGAGCTTGAGCTTCTCCTCAGGCTCAGGCTCAGGCAACTCCAAATCCAACAAAGTATCCACATATGAAACCACAAATTCAACTGGGTCATTCTCTTGCTTTGTCCTGCTCAATCTCTCTTGCTTAGCTTTCTTCCTTGCTCTAATTAACGGAACCAACACAGCTTCTTGTTCCTTCCTAAGCTGCAACAATTCCTCCCAAAGCTTGTGAAACAAGACCTTGGTGATTCTCGGCCAAAAGTTTAGGACATTGAACTTGGTAAAGTTAACAAGTAAACGACGCAGAACACGTTCGACGTCTTTGATCTGCTTCTCCTCAAGTTTTTCGCCGAAGCACATGAAGACTAGCAAACAGAACATAGCATATTGAAAATGGTCCATGACCCGAATGGAATTTCCGGATTCTGAATTGGATTTGAGCCGGTTGAGAAGAACATCTAGGACCCATTTGCGGTTAGGCGAGAAGGACTCGAGTCGTGATGGGTGAAGAATCTCAGAAGTGAGGTTGCGGCGGAGGACGCGCCATAAGGGGCCGTAGGCGGCGGAGCTGATGTTATGCTGATTGCTGTTGATGAATTTATCAGCACCACGGGCCTTTGGGCGGTCGGAGAAGACGGCGCCGTTTTGGACTAAGGCCTGATGGGCGAGGGTTCGATCGGCTACGAAGATAGCTTGACTAGAGCCAATACGGATGGTGAGAATAGGACCGTATTTGGCGCGAAGATTGCGAAGAATTGGTTCGAGTTCTGAGAAAGTTTTGCGAAGCCAGAAAAGGGTGCTGATAATGGGGATGTGGAGAGGGCCAGGAGGGAGTCGAGTCGAGTCTGAGTCTGAGTCCGAGTGAGATTCCACAAAAGGGATTTGATCAGAATGGAGACACAGAGAGAGACGGCGATAATGAACCACAACTCCATTGTTTTTTGTATTTTACAAGCCAGACAGACCAAAGAGCGGAGCTCCGCATAATCACACGCTTACATATAGAAGAAAGAAAGAACATCAGAATCAGAGCATGGATACATTTCTGGAAAAAAGATTAAATTTTTGTGGCGGCAGAGATGGACACGATAAATTGTTTGTTTGTTTTCCGTTACCCAAAATCATGAGAGAAACTCTCAAACTTCACTAGTTCTAGAAGTAAAGTAGACAAATAGAATACTGCCAATTGGCAATTGCTTGTTACTTATCCCTACAGTCTCAGCCTGCAAGTGTAATGGATATTTTATGATATGACGATGGCCAATTCTTGTTTCTCTTCACTAATCTGTGGAATTGGCGACAAAGTAATCGTACTCCAAACGGAGTAGTATTCCAGCAACTTCCTATTTTACTTATATATTCACTAATCAGTGTTATATTAAATACACACTATTTATGCTTAAAAAAAAAAATAGTTTTTGAAAAACTTAAAAGCAAATAATCATGACAAATCTAGCAAAAAGAAAAGAAAAGTGAGTAGGCCCTACCCATATAGGATAAATTAAGCCAAATGGAAAAATTGTTAGTTTTATAATTAATGTATTTGTATATTAAATTTTTTTTTGTAAAAGTAAAGTAAATAAATAAATGAGTAAGAAATACAAATAAAAATGAAAAATATAAAAGTGAGTAGATTAAGAGTTATTACTATATATTATATATACAATATAAATATAATTATATAGTATATCATATCAAAAAAATATAATATAATAATAACATAACATTACCCTATAAAACGAGAACAAACCTTCAACTTTGTCCTTGCTGGACAGTGGACACTGCCCATAAATCTTGACCTTCCCAACTGAACACCCCAAGCTTTCGGACGCACCAAGCTCACACTGTCTGGCACAACTAGAGCAACCTCAAATGGTTCCGACAGAAACAGAGCTCGATCTGTGTCTTATGTTGTGCTTTGTCTTTGGCTACGATTAATTTTGATTTTGATTTTCTGGGTGTAGCTTTAAGAGGAGATTGTTATTCTTTTACACAGTGTTAGTGGAAATGAATACAAATAATGCAAGTGGTGGTGGTGGGGGAGCAGCGGGGAGGGACACGACAGTGATGATGGGGATTCGGTCACCGTTCACGGTGTCTCAGTGGCAGGAACTGGAACACCAAGCTCTGATTTACAAGTACATGATGGCTGGTCTTCCTGTGCCTCCTGATCTTGTGCTCCCCATTCAGAAGAGCTTTGAACCCATTTCACAAAGATTCCTCCACCATCCCACCAGTGAGCTCTCAAGTCTCTTCTCTTTTTCGATTGGATTTGAGGAACTCATTCTTAGTCGAAGCAAGAAAGTCTTGTGTTTTTCATTCTTAGATAGAATTTATTTGTTAATAGTCTCAATAAAGCATTGCAGATGTTTGTACTTTTCATTTCTTTCTTTCTTTTGGGGGGTGATCATCTCATTTATTTGCAAGTGAGAGCATTAACTCCCTTTCTTTCAACCCTAATAGGGTTGACTGTCCCTTGGAATCGAAAGATATTATGCACTTTAATTTACAGTGGGGTACATGTGGCTTTTATGATGGATTAGGATTGAAGATTTGGGGCAACTCATTACTACATTTATACCGTATTTCGGCATCAGTGCAGTCAATCGGCTAAAAGATTTGATCTTTCCTTTTTTGGATGGTTTGCGTTATTGCTGCAACTGAGCATTGTGTTGTCGATTTTTATTTTGTGCTGGAAGAAACACAAATTTGTAGTTTCTGATTGGTTATTTGTCTCAAATTTTTCAAAATTGTAACTTAATCTTACTAATACGGTATTAATGTTTTAGTAGAACGGTCAGTAATACTCAAGTGACAATGCATTACCATTTTTCATTATTGCTGCTAATCTTATATCTTATTCGCGTAACGTAACGTTTATGGTAAAGTACAAGTGTCTGTCTAACTGGGAATGGGCATATAATTTTGCAGTGAGTTATTGTTCCTTGTATGGGAAGAAAGTGGACCCAGAACCCGGACGATGCAGGAGGACCGATGGGAAAAAGTGGAGGTGCTCCAAAGATGCATACCCAGACTCTAAGTATTGTGAGCGCCACATGCACCGTGGCCGCAACCGTTCAAGAAAGCCTGTGGAATCACAAACTATGATGCAACCATCATCCGCCGTCACTGGTGGCAGCAGTGCAAGTGCAACTGGAAACTTTCAGAACATTCCCACAAATGCCTTCGGTAATACCCCAGGAACAGGAACCAACCAACCTCGGTATCATCTAGATTCCATCCCCTACGGTATCCCGAGCAAAGAATACAGGTACAGAATAGAAATTTTAGTTATATATTATATCCTCATTGTTTGGAAGATGGAACACGGTTGTTAACTTAAAGCAAGAGAACATATACATACATCTTCTGAATTCCATGCCTTTCTTTAACTCTTTTCCTTTTTGCTTATGAAGTTGAATTTCTAGATGTAAATTATATTTGTCCTCCTCCTGTCTAGGGATTGGATACTTGAGAACAGCAAATATTGTATTATAATTATTGATTGTTCTAGGCCCTAATGTCTTGATGTAGTTATCAAATTCTCTTGCAATATCAGTGATCAATGGGATTTGGTTTCTCTATTATTTTTTGAGTGCTATTAGCTGCAGAACTGTTACCTTCAATCTTTTCATACGAATGAATGACGAGTGATATATGTCGAAGAGGGAAGTTATAGTTTTTCCCCAGATCCTATTATTTGCTTTGTTTTCTGTTGTGGAGTGATGCTCAAACTAGGTAGAAATTCTGGAGTCCTTCCTCGATGTGTCCAGATTTTCTACTAACTCAGATTTTCCTGGTTCATGATACAGTGGATCAGCTAGTTAGCCGGCCCCACCCCCACCCCCACCCGTACGAAAGCACTCTGGTCTGGTGTCTGGTGTCTGTTAACGTTAACGAGCTGTTTTGGATGGTCGCCTTATCTCTTTGGTTTACTTTCTAGATTTCTGTTTTTGGAGTAAAATCTAGTAGTATTAAATATACCAATTACCCTGCCAACTTGAGCAAATTACCATATCCCTCCGATTTCAATATTTATACCTCCCACTCGTGTTAAATAATAGATTAGTGGATGATTAGATGGCGAAGATCTATTCTGTTCTGGTTGTCAATCGATAAAATTGGAACCACAGCCACAGGTGGTGATTTTCTTGAAGAGATAAGGTGCATTTTACTGTCTTAAATATAAATATAGCAGCAAAAGTTGTTCCGTACCAGGACCATGTTATCTTAGAAGAAATTGAAATAGGTTATTGTGCCTGATACTAACTCGAGTTTTAATTGAATTTGAGATGGAACAGGTATGCTGAAGGAATTAAATCTGAGGGTGAGGGTGGTGAACATGGTTTGTTTTCTGAAGCTTTGTCGTCATGGACTTTGATTCCCGGCTCATTTTGTACATCAAAATCAAGTAATAGTTGCGTGTTGCAGAGCGAGAGTGATTATCCCCAGAATTCATACAGTGCCTCTGGTTCAGGTGAAGGTGTTAAGCTGCAAGCTGAGTCTCTTGGACCTTTGTGGCCTAAAAGCAGCTCTTGATTTTTGCAGATGAACTAAGAGAATGGTCCTTCAAGAATTTGCATTGCAACTCGGTGCTACTTGTTTGTTTAATATGCTATGCTATGCTCCAAACAATTCATTTTTACTCTGCAGAATATGTGCTTGTGCATTTTCGAAATCATCTACCGAGCAACATTGTCATTGTCATTGTCTTTGTCTTTGTCTCGTGTAGTAAGACTGAGTCTGTATGCTCAGCTATTTTGTTATCGAGGCAGGCCAACATCCTCGTTCGTGGGTATTATTTTATAGAATCCTGTAACATTCTCCGTTCCAGTCTGCTCATTTATATCCGTTTTTTGATTGACGATGAATTAGTTTCCGTGTTTTCTTAAATCAATGCGTGGCCAACATCCTCGGGCTCTGGCTTTGCAATTGCATGCCGTTTCAACTCAACTGTATTAATGGCCCATATGGGCTTTAAATCTGCTCGGTTAACTTAAGTACATTGCAACTATCTTCAATTAATAGGTAGAGACACAATAAACTTAAAAATCCATTTAAACAAGATAACCAAATTAGTAATATACAGAAAACGGAGCATCAAAAGAAGCCTGTCAATAAAGTGTCCGTGCCTCACACTCCCGTGTTTGATGTTTCTAGGGAAAAAGAAAAAGAAAAAGAAATTATTCTAGATAACAGATATCATCATAAGAAAAATCTCAGTCCTAAAATTTGAAATATTAAATAAATTTATTTTTATATTTTAAATTTATTAATTTAATTTTTTATTATTTACACTTTAAATTTATTAATATTATAAATTTAATTAAATTATAAATTTGAGAAATCAAAATGAAATTTTACCAAGCTACAATTGAAATTGAAATTGAAATTACTTTGTCGCCCTCCATCTTGTTGGTGCGCCCTAGTCTATTTCGGTAATTTCCTCCTTTCGCGGAATCACAGAAGCACTCCCTTCCCTTCCTTATCGCGTTAATAAACCTAAATTCCCTTTAAACTGAAGGGCCGAGAGATTCTTCTCATCTCGGTGAAGTCTCTCTCTCATTTTCGCTCACGACGCCACAGCCGTGCCCGCGCGAGTAGCGACTAGTGAGGTATGCTCTCCATCTAAGACTCTCAGCTCTCTGACTTCTCTACTGTGTAGTTGACATGGAAAGATTTTCTAGTTAATTGCTCAATTTCGGGCTGATTGTCTCATGGGGCAGCTTAAACTATCCCCTCCTCGTGTTGTAAATTAAATCGATTCCTTCTTTAGTTGCATACATCTATTCACCTACCAAACAAGTTCAAAACTTTTTGCAGATAGCACAACTTCATTTACAGTATTTTTATCGATTTGTATATTCTCTTGCTGAAGTTACATTGAATGGCGATTACACCTATTGGAAGTACATCCCTTACACAATGGGGAATTCGTCCTCAATTCTTGCTGAGGTCCTGTCTTATGGGCAAGAATGCATCAACCAGCTACAGGTGAGTACTATACCTAAATATTTGATGTGGAGTACCATTGATATGAATCTATGTGGAATTCTACCATATAGGTCTGAGGTATTCCATTTTCCTTCATGATTGAGGTTGATGTTCTCGTATTACTCAATGAAAGGGGTATAATTGAGTTCGACTCCCCCCAAAACCGCAGGTTGAAATTCCTGCATATATCCCCCTCCCCCTAATAACTATGGCAAAAAGAAAAAGGTATAATTGCTTTCATATTATCTTGTTTGCCATATATGCAATTATAGTTTGTGATTTTATCACAGGAAACATAGGCAATAGTAGGTTTTTTTTTTAGAGGTGGACTCAGAACGAAAGGACTGTGTTCTATCCCATATGTCATTAAATATTAGCTTTTTGCTGCATTTTACACAACCGACACAATGCTTTTCAGCGATGTGTGCTGAGTAGTGTAAATTAATTAATTAATCATTTTGCTTGCAGTGTTACAAGCAGAGTAAGCTTTATGGCTGCCCCAGGTTCTAGCTTTTTCTCCCCGGACTCCTCGCCTAAACTATTTGGCATGGGCTCTTCTCAATCTCCAACTTTGCATCGTCGCAGGGGATCAAGGATGATTGTAAGAGCAGATACAGTAAGTATAACTTCTCATGTGCTTGCTATGTAACTATGAAAGTATTTCTCTCATTTTAACAGTATAATTATCATGAACTATTCCATAGATAATCAGACTAAATTCCTATTTTGTCATCTTGCAGGATTACTATTCTGTCCTTGGGGTTTCAAGAAATGCTAGTAAATCTGAAATTAAAAGCGGTTTGTTCATTTTGGTCCCTTTCTTTTCTAGCAATTAGATTTTATTTATGACATTTCCATCATATTTAGTAATTGATATGTGCAGTGTATTGTATTTCTTTATTAATTTTTCAATTTATTTCATGCATAATTAACGTTCTAGTATTGATGTGGTCACCATGAAATGGAAAATCAATGACCTTTGTATGACACTTGTTGCTGCCTTTGACCTTGATATATAAAAACTTTATCAAGATGGTGTGGTTAAAACATGTGTGAAGCATACAAGAGAAGTACCAAAATGGATTTCCAAAACTTGGAACATTCCAAGAAGTTTTTAAGATATAAAAACAGAACTTAAAGTAATGATATTGCTCGGGTGTGTGCAATTGATGGAAGTCCATTTGCTAAATGATCTACATATAACAATAGCTTATGCTATTCCGAGAGAGTTTATTTTTGAAATGGATGATTATTCTAGTTGATTGGAATTAAGAAAATTTTGTCCTTATTGTTGCAAAAATGCGATTAAGGAGAGACAAAACAACTGATAGAATTTATTGCTTATGTGTCCCCCCTTCAAGGAACATGAAATATGTTAATTATACACAGCATGTATTTAATAGAAATTATAATTATTTCTATTTAAATATAAATAGAAACAAAATAAATCCTATTTTGTAAGAAATAGTATTTTCGATAGGTGTCATGCCAATTTTTCCTTGCACTCATAAACTTGTTCTAGGTCAATAAAAACTATATGTAAGTCTCTTTCTTTACTCAGGTGCCTTTTGATCAACCATCATAAGAGATAAATAGCCTCTGTTATAGACTTTCCTGGCATAAATCCAAATTAGTTCTCTAAAATCCTAGTCTTGTCTCTCAATATGCACTCAATCAACTTTTCGCATAATTTCTCAGTGTGGCTTATAAGCTTTATTCCTCAGTAGTGAGTGTTGACGTTTTTGTGTGGAATGGGTATCCACCTATGTTTTGCTGGAATAATCTAGTCAAGAGAATCTAGAAGATAGGATTAGATATCCATTCCAATAATTTTCTCTTTAAGGTGAAAACATTTGAAAAGATGTTTGGATTTAATGTTCAGATAATATCCTTAATCAAAGCAAATTTTTTGATTGCTGACTTTATTACCTTGCAATAAAAGGGATGAAAGAAGACTGAAGTGTACGTATTTTCATGATTATGTGTATTGGTTACCTAGTGTCACTTCTCATTCAAATATTAAATCTCTCTACTTTTTACATTTCAGTCTATCGGAAGCTTGCCCGGAATTATCATCCAGATGTGAACAAGTGAGTTAATGTCCTCTTTTGCATTATACACATTCTTCTTTCTAAATCTTTTCTTATGCTTGATCTCCTTCTATCTTTCTTTTTTTTAATTTTATGTTTTACTGTTTCTCTGCAATGTGGTTAGGGTGTATTGAGTAATGTTAATAGCTAGGTACTTTTGGAAATTAGGAAATATTTATATGCGGTTATATCCCTCTCCTGTGAAGTTAAATGTCATCATATGTGTAGTATTACATAATAAAGTATTCACTATAGTCAAGGCCCTGAAATTCGAAAGAGAATGCTATATATTTTCTTAATAAAGAGATTATCATTAAAAAGAGTAACTTGGTTAGTTGCCCATTCCTTTCTCTTCAGGGGTTTAGTTGATTCCTTAGATACACTGAACATTGGGATTTTAACCATGTCATTGTGATACTTGGTTTGTTGCATACCTTCCGAGCTCATGGGTGCCGTTCTTTTCTGGAAGCTTCTTTTGAATTTTTTTTATTTTCTTAAAAAGAACCAAGATGTTCCATTTCTTTCTGTGTGCCTTTACAAGTCCTGAATCCCTGAACGTATCTCTGGTAATGTCCAATCAGATTTCTTGTCAATTAACACTCAGATCACACGTCTTTAGATGTCTTAAAGATCTGCCACCACATCTCAACTTCTGCAAGATCTAGTATTCCGAAGATGCAGATCTCAAATTATGTTACAAGGTGGTCTTAGCTATGGAGGGATTGCGTTCTAGTTTCCTAAGAACGTTTTATCTTGGGATGATTTACTTGACACTGTTTATCTTTCGATAATAGGAAGCTTCAATTCTGAAACTATTACACGGGGAAGAATGTAAATTGTATGAAGTTTCCTCCTCCCCAGGCACTACTGTGCAAACACCAATTGCTGGACCGTGATTATTCCTGTTGTAGTGGTAGCATCCCTTCCGAAATGATTTAGTTTATCAGATTAGATTTATTGTCATGAAGTTAATACAATCAAAGAGCAGTTCAAGTCACTAACCTAATCAAAGAGCCTGGAGGAATTGGCACTTGAGTCTCCACATATTAATTGAATTGAGCATGATGTGAATATTTGAGCTTTTGCTAGCTAGCTGCACAATTCCTTTTCGTTATCAGAATCAATTTGATTAGTGTAGCATATTTTTAAACTTGTGGGGTGTTTTATTCATTTCTGTGCCACAGAGAACCTGGAGCAGAACAGAAATTTAAGGAAATTAGCAACGCATATGAGGTAAAAGTACAGATTTTAGATAGTTGCTGAACTCTGGTAGTCCTTATGCATGTCTAATAGTAACCGGTCTCCTGTGAATTAACTTATTTTGCAGGTTTTATCAGATGATGAGAAACGATCTATATATGATCGATATGGAGAGGCTGGGCTTAAAGGTTCTGGTATGGGCATGGGGGTAAGTTACTTCATAGGAGGATGAAAAAATTGTGTTGTTTTTATTTGTACACCCTTCTGAAGAAAGGATTTTCTGTTATTTCAGGATTTCAGTAATCCTTTTGATCTGTTTGAGACATTATTCGAGGGCATGAATCGTGGCATGAACCCTAGAGGCTCTTGGAACGGAGTAATTGATGGTGAAGATGAGTATTACAGTCTTGTCTTGGATTTTAAAGAAGCAGTTTTTGGAGTTGAGAAAGAGATAGAGATAAGCCGACTGGAGAGTTGTGGAACCTGCAATGGTTCAGGGTCTAAACCAGGGTCTAAGCCATCCAGATGTAGCACTTGTGGAGGTCAAGGAAGGGTTGTCTCATCAACAAGGACACCGTTAGGTATCTTCCAGCAGTCAATGACATGCTCTTCATGCAATGGGAGTGGAGAAATTTCAACACCTTGTAACACATGTTCTGGGGATGGTCGAGTGAGGAGAACAAAGCGGATCAGTCTGAAAGTCCCAGCAGGTGTGGACTCTGGTAGTCGTTTAAGGGTCCGGAATGAAGGGAATGCCGGAAGACGAGGTGGTTCACCCGGTGATCTCTTTGTTGTCATTGAAGTTATCCCAGATCCCATCCTTAAACGCGATGACAACAACATTTTATACACTTGTAAGGTGTCTTACATTGATGCAATCTTGGGGACTACAATCAAGGTTCCTACTGTGGATGGTATGGTGGACTTAAAAATCCCTGCCGGAACCCAACCGAATACAACACTAGTTATGGCAAGTAAAGGAGTTCCTCTGCTGAATAAAAAAAATACGAGAGGCGACCAATTGGTTCGGGTGCAAGTTGAAATTCCTAAACGACTGAGCAGCGACGAGAGGAAGCTTATCGAGGAACTTGCTGATTTAAGTAAAGGCAAGGCTGCTACGAGTAGAAGATAATTTTTTTGTGGCATTACATCCTATGTATCTCTAATCCCATAATAATTGTAATTCTTCTGTTATGGGATACAACTTTCTTGATTGATTGACACTTGCCGAGGAGAATGTTGGTTGTTGATCTTAGAACCATGGCATTGGCAAGGATTGGGAATGTCTTGATAGGTGTAGAAGGTTGAGTCCTCCGAAGTTCTAAAGAGCGGAGGCGGATAACAGAAGAAACAAGGGTCTTTTTTACAGTGGAAAGTTTCTGCTTCAAAATTTTTTGTTTGGTTCGAAGAGGAGGATGGGTTGGGGTATTAAATTATATTTGAGGTGGAAGTCATCTCGATTTTCATAGACGAATATATACACGTGTCCTTAGATAAATGCCATATATTTGTATTCTTTAAAAAGAAGAGATTTTTGTTTTTGTCTGGTTTCCTGTTGTTTGCTCGTTGGGGTTAGCGTATTAGCAAATGATGGTGTTGATTGCCATCATTAACATTTGATAAAGGTTAGGGTGAGTTGCGTTGTGTACAAGGGTGTAAATAAATTAAGGTCTTACTTAAATCACTCCTCTCAGTATCAGTAGGGTAGTGTGTGTTAAAAATCAGTGGTGTAAGGAGAATATATACGTAAATTAGCCGATGTGGGGAACTATTAAAACAAGTCAAATCAATCTTTGAGAAGGAAGGCCGGGAATTCTCGACCTCAGGAACTATAGAGCTGAACCACCACAGCGACGGGTTGAAATTGTTTGTGCGCCATGAATATACTCACAGCACATTCTCGTGAAAATACTCACATCCGATGACATCACTCTTGTCTTAAATTTCTTTTAACCATCATCGGTCGTCGTCTTTCCTTATTCCAATTAGGTGAGTGGAAGAATGCAAATTACAACAACAGTGTATAACTGAATTCATCAGTCGCCTGTCGAAAATGCCCCACCCAATCGTCCCCTAATTGGAGGGCTTCGCAGGTATAATCCTACGCTCTTCCCCTCCCATCTAATCTCATCAGTCATAATCCTTTTTTATTAATTTGGTTAACTCCAGATTCATACTACGGAAATCTATCGTAGATTCACACAACAGATAGCTGCACAGACTAGTCCGTCTTTTGTGGTTATCACGATCGGGATAAAATTACCTCAAAAACTTTTCGTTTTGATTCTATTGAGACGATTCCAGAATAAGATTCATTGCTATTGATAATAATGCAGCAGATAACCGTGACCAGAAATCCCTTCTTAGTTTGTTAGGGTTCTAGTTGATAAAATCTTTTAGGTAACAGTTATTGGGTGGACATTGCCCCTCGGGAAGAAAGGAAAGATCTTAAACGTTAAGAAGATAGTCGCCGTGGTGAACTATGGGGGTTATTGAGGAAGAAGCGGCAAAAGTAAAACTGTTCTTCTATCGATCCTCAACTTAGTTTGTTGATTAGGTGTCTGAAAACCTCCATTCTAAATATGCTTAGCGTCTTGGAGTAGGTTATTGGAGCTCATGTTAAGTGGCTTTAAAGGATTCTGTAATGAGGAAGGAAAATTTTCATACATAAGTGCATAGCTTGATAGATAGCTGAGTACTGATTACTTTTGCTTGTCCTTCCTCTACCTTGCCCTTTCTGGAACCAAGCAGTATTGCTGATGGTACCAAATTCTCTGTCCCATCAATAAATGATCATGCCATCATGGTTCTCCACTATCATTCAACAAACTCGTTGAAGGCATATATTTGGAGCCTCTAACTGGTATCCTTCCTTTAATAGCAAGTTTCTTTTGTGGCCAAGTAACAGGTATCTGCAATTGCCGAAGAGAACTTAGCCAGCTTCTCCTAACAACTTTTGGGGTGGGGGTGGGAATGTCTCTCCGAATAAAGGCTGTGGTAGATAAATTTGTGGAAGAGTTGAAGGAAGCATTAGATGCTGATATTCAGGATAGGATCATGAAGGAGAGAGAGATGCAAAGCTACATTGAGGAGCGTGAGCGTGAAGTTGCTGAGCGTGAAGCTGCTTGGAAGGCTGAGCTTTCTCGTCGTGAGGTGTCTTTTCTCTTAACTTCTTTTTAATTTTCAAATGTGCACTTGATAGTTTTCATGCGAGTAACTCAATGGTATATTATGTAAAATGAAACAATTGTGATCTCATTTTATGTAGCTAGTAGCTACATATGTTGGTATTAAACATGACTCAACTTCTTGGTTTATCATAAATTCATAACTATGAAACCATCCACATGGAAGACTTGTCTCTATTTTTTGGTAATTTAGTTTTAAAAGAATTTAATAACATGTCCTTCGTTTATGACTGTTCTTTTCTTTTTTGTTGGGGGGGGGGGGGGGTTGTTGGGGGGTGGTGGAGAACACCTTGCAGTATGAAGTGGAAGTCATTTTTCACCGTTTTTGGTGTTACTGGAAATGTTGGATCCTCTCCCCTGACCTTTTCCTAGCACGACACACTTTGGCTTCGCCAAGCTCATACTACCAAAGAAAGTTCGTCCTGACCATTTTTAAAAAGATAAGCTGATACCAGAATACACAGTTAATGATCAGAAGAGCCATTATTGTAAAATGCTTCTTAAGATGATATCTTCGGGATTTCTATTTGTGTTGTTTTAGTTTTATGGGAAACATGTTTACATCATTTGAACCTGCTGATCATGGCAACAATCATGTATGAAGTATGACATACTAAAATCAGTAGGTAGTTGCTCCTGCATCTGATTTTTTTTTTAAAAAAAAATTATCTGGACTATGGCATGGATTTTGGTAGACGCACCAACTTCTGTGCCGGGAAATGACATGGCTCCCTGTGGGCACTGCAGTGCGCAGGGAAAACTTCCAGCCATAGTGGTAGCTGTGTGGGTGTCTGGTGTTAAATCACATAAGGTGACTTTGACTGTAACTTTTAGGCTCTCTTTTTCAATTGATGATATGAGTATTTCTATAGAATCTTGATAGGCATGAGATTTGCAAGAACTTTCTGGCTGCGCTGCTACAAGCCCTAGATAATACCTGGGGACTAGTTTAATATTTGGATAACTTGTTTTATATGTCCCATAAAATATTCAGAGAAGATAACCTGGTATGGAAACGAGATTTGTGAAACAGTCAAAGCCTTCTGGTTCTTGCCGTACTAAGGTATAAATAACGCCTGCGGACTGACTTTTTTTATTTGGATAAAACACAGTACCTGAAAATGTTACGGAGTGTTGGCATTTAGGTGGCTATAGAATGAAGTATGTGCGATTACTTTTGGAGATTGGTTGGACGAAACAGATTTGGTACATTTTGGAATATATTTGGATAAATTGATTAGGCATGTAGAGAAAAGGTACAGTTTACTGTGAATGGCAATCCTAGGATGGGTGGAACCATGGAAGACCTACTTTTGGTCTAGGTATATAGGACATCTTATTTTCTGAATTGTCATGTTCCTTAATGTTTGATGATTCCCCGTGCTTGTTTTGCATCTCTAAGAAATGATTGTACACAGAAACACAATTGAATGCTGATTTTTATTTTTTTTTCGTGGATGATTAACACTGTAAAAGTGGGTTGAGGTTGATGGAGCCGAAGACTTGATGTAGACTGCAGTTTGTATAAATTGGTTAAGAAAGCATAGAGAAGATAAAGTGCCTTTTAGCTCTATTTGGTAATATAACATGAAATGATTTAACAACAATCCTGAAGAAACGAAGCCTTCTTTGTTGCTAGTTAATTTGTTTTTGAAATGCTTGCTGTTGATACTATCAGGATTTCAGCTTGACTGGATGTGATAAAATCATGTCTTATATCACTTAATCCTGCTCATGGAAGATAATTCTGGGTTTCATGATAAAACCTATAATAAGACTGATGGCCCAACTACTGATTTTCCAGAACGAGTATGGGTCTTAACAAAATAACCTTGCAGTTTGAAGCAAGAGGTGACAACTGACAAGCAAAACTGAATCATGTTGCTCCAAGTTTCAAGAAACAAAATAAAAAAATATAATTAAATGAAGAAAAAAGGGGTTCTATAGCAGTGTAGTCAGCCTACTTGGAAATTGAGTTAGGCCTTGAATATTATATCACCTGTACTTTGCTGAACTCCGTGATTCTGTTTCTGGTCTCGTTGCATTTCTGTGGATTTTTATGTTCCTCAACCAGAGCGTTTTATACTTTGCAGGAACTCTAGGCCCTTAGAGCGCTTGTCTAATTTAGTCTTGGTATCTTACTGCATACACGTTTTGGGATCACTTTTCTTTGTTTTCTAGGAAAAAAAGTGTTTTATGACTCGCCAGTCATGTAGTAATACTGTTGCCTTCAACAAAATTGGAAACTGGGTGAATAGTTTTAGAGAAATTGTGTTGCATTCTTTTGATACTTGTTCCTGTTTGGTACCCTTAATTATGTTATGTTCCAGGCAGAGATTGCCCGTCAAGAAGCAAGGCTGAAGATGGAGAGAGATAATCTTGAGAAAGAAAAGAGTGTCTTAATGGGGACTGCATCAAATCAGGATAACCAAGATGGAGCTCTTGAAATCACTGTTAGCGGTGAAAAATACCGATGCCTCAGATTTGCCAAGGCAAAGAAATGACAATTTCCTTATGTAAGTGTGAGAAAAAATAACGTCTCTATTTCCATTTTACTTCACCCCCGTGCTTGGTTTTTGTTAAATTATTGATCTAGATGCATCATAATAATACTTTTATTCAATTCAATTGTGAAATTCTGGGTTATTGTTTACCACAGAATTTGAAGTCTCGAGGAAATATTTTGTTTATGACGATGTTGGTTACTTCTTTTAGATGATAAGATATTCTGCTTTCAAGAATCCTTATCCGTGGTTGTACTATTTCGATGATCTAGTGCCCATGAGAGAGTGACATTTTTGTTCCATAATATTTTTTTAAGCAATTTTTTTTGGCTTTTGACCAAAAAAGAAATTAAAAAAAAAGGCTTTATACTTTAATAATACTCTAATTGACTACATAGAATAGTACAAGCGTGCTGCCTAAGCTGAATTTCATTTTTTCTGGAAAAAAAAAAGAAGGATAGATTCAAAAGTTAAAATACCTCCGAAACAAATAAATTGACGATTTGATTTACCTATATTTTAGTTCTCTTGTCTAAGACAAAATACAATAGATGCGTTGATTAAACTAGAAAAAGAAGTAAGAATTAGTGGGGAATGTGAATTGGGTTCATGTTGATTTTTTTAAAAAAGAAGTTTGAACTGTGTCTTTTATGCTGTATATTGACACAGAGAAGAGGCATCTATTCGCGTTGTAAGGTAGAGTTTGAGATTATCCTAGTAATTAAGGCATCCGATCCTGATAAAACAACTTTTGTTGATCAGGCAGTTTGGTGTAAGTAATATTCTAGTTTGCGGTGCATGCATAGCATAGCAATAGCATGTATATATCTATCTATCTATTTATCAGTTAGACTTAGACAGAGTGGTGCAGTTGCTGACGGAGGAAAGCGAAGTGATGATGAGAAGCGGTGTGTGTCCTAGACCTAGTTTGCTCTTCTGCATATGCGGCCCAAGTTTACTCATTTGGCCGTGCAAGAGCAAGCCCGTACACTGACCTCCATGTACTGCTTGCTGAGGCTCAAGGATGGGATGAAGGGAGGCAAAGCCAAGAATTCATTGCTGGAGGATTGGCACTGCTCAAACTCATCTGCACATTATTCCTTCTCTGGTGTCAAGTGTGACAACAATTGCCGGGTAACTCAATTTCTCCCTTGTTCGGCTTTCTTCCTTCAGAAATTGGACTCTTGGACAAGCTGGTTAGCCTCACCCTCCCTCTCCCTCAACAATGTCACTGGCCATTTCCCCAACCAACTCGCCAATCTCACTCGTCTCACCTACTTCAACATCTCCCACAACCAATTCACTGGCCATTTTCCAGCTCTCCCTTTGCACCAACTTGAGGTTCTTGACGCCTACGACAACAATTTCACAGGACCACTTCCTCTGGAGATTGCAAACCTCAAGTACCTTTCCTTTGCTGGCAACTACTTTTATGGGGAGATACCCCATGCTTATTCTCAACTTCAGAGCTTCGAGTATTTAAGGTTAAACGAAAATGAGCTTACTGGCAGGATTCCACCTATTCTGGGTAGCCTCAAAAATCTCAAAGAGTTGTATGTTGGGTACAACAACTACACGAGAGGAATCCCACCCGAGTTTGGTTCCTTACACTCCCTTCAAATACTGGACATGGCTAAGTGCAATCTTTCAGGGGAGATTCCCGAAGCTCGCCTCTTTGAACAACCTCCATATCTTGCTTCTACATTTCAACCATCTTACTGCCACCATTCCTCCTGAATTCTCGGCTTTAATTACCCTCAAAACATTCAATCTCTCCTTCAACGCAATCACTGGTGAGATTACACAAAGTCTTACCAGCCTCACTCTAATCAATTTCTTCCACAAGAAGCTTCACGGCCCCATTCCAGCCTTCCTCGGCGACCTTCCCAATCCGAAGGTGCTTCAGCTTTGGGGAAATAACTTCACACTCCAATTGCCGCCAAACCTAGGGGAAAATGGAAAACTGAAGAAGCTAGACGTGGCTGACAACCATCTCACTGGGAAGATTCCTCGGGATTTACGCAAGGGAGGAAAGTTGGAGGAATTCTTTCTGATGGAGAATTTGTTCAGTGGATCAATTCCACCGGAGATTTTCTAGTCACCTCTCTTGGAATTTAGCGATAACAATTTTTCTGGAGAGCTACCCTCAGATGCCAGGTCAATCCCTTGAACAACTTTTGCTATCTAACAATTACTTCACTGGAAAAATTCCTGCTGCAATTGGAAATCTCAAGAGTTTGCGGACACTGTCGCTGCAAACGAATCGATTATCCGGCGAAATTCCTAAGCAAGTATTTGATTTACCCAAGTTGACAAGGATTAACAAAAGCGGCAACCGTGTTAGCGGTGGAATTCCAGTGTCAATTATTTCACTGATGACAATTGATTTGAGGCGAAACAAGCTAATTGGGGAAATTCCCAAGGGAGTTCAAAATCGCACACTCAATCAGTCAATAAACAATTTGTCTGGACACATTCCAGATGAAATGCGGTTGATGAGCAGCCCGATTAGCCTTGATCTCTCCAATAATGATTTCGTTGGTACAGTTTCAAGAGGTTTGGCGACATGGCGTTTGCCGGAAATCCCAATCTATGTATCTCCTCTTGCGAGTTGACACTGCCTCTATCTCTATGGCTTGTTAGGTAAAGTAAAATCCAAATTCAGAAAATACATACAAATAACACTTGTTCTGCTATGTAACTCATCATCATCAGAAATAAATCTTGTACTTGACGTCCGGTCCCAAGTTTTCAAAGTGGAAGGAAGGACAGACAGTGACACCATCTTCATCTTAAGTGAGACCGAGACTGAGGATGCTCTAGCGTAGTGTATGAAGAAGATTGTTGACAAGCAAAGCAACGCCAAGGGCTTCAACCTCAAACCTAAGATGAAGATGTTGCACACAAATCAGCATCTTGCTCTGATCAGATGGGATCCATATTTATCAGTTGAACTCGAAGCAAGCACGTGCACATCTACAAATTAAGAAAGCTGTACATGGTCATTATATTTGGAATTTTCAATTAGTGATCCTTGATTGTTTTGGACAAATGAACTTTATGGTTTATGTAGGAAAGGTCCCTATGTATGTGGTGTCATTGCCCTTTTGATACATATATGAAATGCATGTTAAGTTGAGACAGTAGTTATCTATGTTTCTATTTGCTGGTTTTTCTATGAGGTAAACCAAAACCTTATTTATATAGAATAAACCACATGCTAAAATTGTATTTTGTTTTGATTTTCTTCGATTGATATCAAACCTGGTTATGATTGTGTAAGGCAAGGTCCTTGCATAGATTTTGTTTTATTTCAAGTATATTAATATTGACGGGGCAATACCAACGAGGCTTTAACAGCCAACAAAATTAATGAAGATGGGTAAGCGTGAGGACAACATTAATAAAATTGATAAATATTTTAAGTTTATTTTTATGTTACGTTTCTTTTCTACACGTGTTTTTAAATTTCACTTAGATTAAAAAATTGTTATATTTTTTTTGACATTTTGTTTATTATAATTATTTATAAAAATAAAATTATAAAAAATATAAACATAACAAGTATACATATGATACTTGATTTCTCTTTCAAGTAATAAAATTATGAATATGAAAAATGTGAGGTATCGACGCATGCCACATTGGCGTTACTGCTGACCCACACGCAACCCTCACGCCACCCGCATCGCAGGACACACCTTTCCCACGTGTATCAGTTTCGTATCCTTTAACTCTTAGCCAGCTCAAACACGTGTGAGATAGCACACTCGTGTGGAGCACCTTGACTTATTTTCTTCCGCGGCTGCGTAGGAAAATAAAATGGATTAAAATTAAAATTAAATAATCGGAGAAAATTTTGTAACTCAAATGCGAAGACCCGCATAGACACTAAAACAAATTTTTTTTTTTTTTCAAGGTTTACTTGCATTTACTCCAATTTTTCTTTCATTTTTTGGAAAATCTAGACAGAGTGAAAGCGAAAGAAAATCCATCTATACGCAGAAAATTTAGAGAGAGAAATGGAGAAGTTTAAACAGATGGATTTTCCAGAAAACCCATTTTAAACGATATTCGTTTTTCTTTTTTCTATTGGGGTTCAGACTTGAGATCACAGACGGAGAGAGAAAGTTAGGAAAGGTAGAAATCTGTATACATAGTTTTTATTATTTATTATTTATATTTATATATACAAAAAAAAAAAAGATATGTAAATCAGATCCTCTGTAATATGCATATCTAAGTACACGCTCGTATCTGGGTCTTATTTTCTGTTTCCTCCTGCCTTGTTTACTTTGAATTTATCCTGGGTCGTGATAGATAGTGAAACTCAGAGTCTGAGGTCTTCAAATTTCTGCGGCTTGGAACTACATCGGACTCACTGCCCCTTGGATTGACATCGCCATCGGCAATGTCCGAACGCTTGGTAAAGACGGCCGTGGAGGAGATGTACTATGCCAGGGAGATGATTTTGAAGCTAGAGGCATGCCAATTCTTCTTACACACTTAGGGTTTTATTTTGATTTCATATATTTTAATCTCCATCCACTTATTGGGATATCGATGGTTTTATGAAAGCTGGGTCTTTTTTGTTTTGGTAAGAAGGGCTAATTCAGTGTATTGGTCGGTTTAGGGTTTGATTATGTTTAAGAGTCGAATTTATTGGACAAAATTCATTTTGGGGTTTATTTATTGCCTTTACTTAGTAATTTTTAAGTTGGTTCAATCATTGATGATGTCTCCGGATTTTGATTGAAGTAGTTTATTGATTAATACTTGTCAAGTGATTTTGTTCTAAGATTGGGGTAATACTTAGATTATTAATATAGTCTGGATGCACTTTCTAGATGACAGCAGTATTGAGAGGTAGTTTCCATACGCCCCCAAGATGAATGGATTATAAGTTCCAGGAGAAAGTGGTGAGATAACAGGGTAATTCACAACCTTCTTTTCTTCGTATTTGATTCGTCAATGTGTTTTACTTATTTATTTTTGTTTGAAGATGTGAAAAGCTGGTGCGTTGGAATTATTTTGTTGTATGCCAAATTCAACTTTTCCCTAGCTTTTTCTTTTGAGGTTTTTATGATTGTACAGGTGATTCTATGCATTTCATAGTTGCAATTTAGACTATTTAATTCTTCCTATGTGGCAAGTTTTTTTAGAAAATAAGTACTTCTGATTCTTGTTTGCAGTGGAAAATCTATTCAAATGCACACGTATATTTTCATGGCCCAAAATTTTGAAAATGAGATAAAGTTCTTGAAAGCATCTGGGTAAATCCACTTCTAGTTGAAGATCATCACAATGCAGAAAAAGATGACCACTAGTCTCTGAGCTCCTAAAATCTCGACAGATAAAATGTTTTGCAGCCTTGTTGCTTGTGTTTAGCATCATGCTATCACCCTGAAACTTTTAGGAGACTTTGATGAACAAAAAGGAAAAACTAGTTAGAACGGAATTTTAACTAGTGGGAATCCATAGCAAAGGTTTTATTTTTTAAGTAAGAAAAAAAAAAATTATGCTTTGTTTGTGTTTGTGTTAGGTATCATCTGGATCTGCAAAGAAGTTTGTCAAACATTCTATGAATCAGAGTGCTGATATGAGACGAGAATCAGGGACTTGTAACGTTTGTGCAGCTCCTTGTTCATCTTGCATGCATCTTAATCATGCTCTTATGGGATCAAAAACTGATGAATTCACTGATGAAAACTGTCGTTTGATGGAGACTAATCAATATTCTATGGATGATGGTGATGTATCTTCTCATAGGAGCAGAACTTGTGAGAGCTTGCAACATGCCATCAGTGAAACCAGTAATGTTAATTCTAGTCATGATTCCCTATCTGAAAATGCTGATAGTAGACGGACCTTGTCAAATAAGAGTCAAGATTCCAAGTGTTTAGATGTTCTTGATGATAATACTTCTTGTTTAAGTAGGGCCAGTGAGGCTAATTTAGTGGATGGTCGCCATTATCGGAATGCAGACAGAATAAATTTATCTTGTAGTTCAACTTCAGTTAGTCGAGTAGGGGCAGAAGGATCTGGAAGTGCACCATCTGCTGACATGTCCAGCTTGTCAGAGATTCCCTCTTGTAAAGATGTTGGTACTGACCATAGCTCACCTAAGGTACAAAGTCCATCCACACAATCTCAAAGTGGTAAATCCCTTTCAAGTGTTCCAGCTATATTGGATCTGGAAAGGGATTCATGTTCTCATATCCTCAAAAAAGTGTGTGAAAGCTCTTCAGAAAATATTGATCAATCATTGACCAAAGAGGCAGCACCTACTGTTGTTTATGGTGAGAAATCTCTTGCAGATAAGAATAGCCTTATCAATGTTACTGCCATGGTTTCAATAAAAATATATCCAAACTCAGAAGCTGATACTGACAATGATGTTGGTGATGTTACAGATGAAACTCGTAAATGTTCAGTCTCAGGTAAGCAAGATGAGAGGTCTGAGGAACTCTTTGAATCACCTGAGGCTGAGATGCAGGAGCATCAATCCGAAGATGGGAGTGATGAATCAGATGTTGTGGAACATGATGTGAGTATCTATCCATTTTCAATCTTTTTTTTAGGGAAGAAAAAAAATTTGGACAGAATACTGTATGATGTAATGGCATAAAAAACGGATAAATTCTTCCAAGTTATCTCATTTCCAAACCTGTATTCCTTGTTATTACCCTTTAAATTCCAAATTGCTCAGTCTATGGCCTCTAACTAATATTTACTGCTCTAATGTTTTGATTTTCTGGTAGGTTTTTTCCCCACTTCTAAATTTATTGGGTATTGGCAATTGACATAAACTCTCAAGTTTGAAGATGAATATGAGTGAACATAGATGCATTCTCTTAATGATAATGATATTTAGGGTTATGCTCTGCAGTTAACTCATAATCTATAAAATTTTCAAATATTGTTTTCCCATGCTCTCTATTGTTGTTTTAACAGTTTCCGTTTCTTATTTAAAGTTTTGCTATTTTGTTGGCTGAAAAATAGGTAAAAGTGTGTGATATCTGTGGAGATGCTGGTCGTGAGGATCTGCTTGCCATATGTAGTAGGTGTAGTGATGGTGCTGAACACACGTAAGAATAAGCCCTTTTCTCTTCAACTCTTGTCTGGATCTGTTATATGGGTGCAAAGTCCTTTCATTAAAATGAGTCATAACTCTCTTATTTCTTTCAAGCAGCTATTGCATGCGGGAAATGCTTCAGAAGGTCCCCGAAGGAGATTGGTTATGTGAAGAATGCAAATATGCAGAAGAGACTGAAAATCAGAGGCTAGGTAAGGGGGAAGTAAGACTTTGTTCTGGAATCTGACTTTTATAGCTGCATACTGGTTGTGTATACGTTTTTATCGTGCTGGAACTAAGTTTGCGTGGTTCTGATGTTGAGGTTTACGGTAACTATATTACTATACAAATATCCACAAACTAGACATGTTTTCTGCATGCTGACTTATTTCTGTAATTGCATATGCAGAGGAGACTGAAAATCAGAGGCTTGGTAAAAATGAAGTCATGCCTAGAATTGAAAAAGGTGGTTTTCTGGAGTCTGACATTTGCAGCCTGTAAATTGTTTGTGTAAACATATTAATCTCTATTTTGGAATGAATTTGCATGGTTCTGATGTTTGTGTCAACATATATATATATATATATATATTTGTAAGCTGACATTTTTTTTCTTCAGATGATGAAGAAAGAAAACTCCATAAAGTTGGTTTGACTTCACAAATATCTGGGAAGAGGCATTCTGAAAATATTGAAATAACCCCAGCACCAAAAAGACAGGCTGTTGAATCAAGCACAGGATCACCTAAGGCATCAAGCCCCAAGAGATTAGTTTCACTGTCACGGGAATCTTCATTTAAGAGCCTAGATAAAGGGAAAGTGAAGCCTGGTTATCAGTTGTCTTTTCGTAATCACTCTAATGGTGATGACATGGAAGTTGCTCGTTCACCTTCCAGTGGTCATCGGGCTCAAATGTCAAAGAGTAAGGAATTATAGTCACATGTTCTTTGTATTGCTTGACTTCTGCTTTGAAGCAAGTGTGGATACCTCAACAAATTTTGCATAATGTCTTTTAATGTTCCATTATTTCAAGCCACATTTATGTACTCATGAATTGGTACAGATTTGTTTTTGATGGTTTTATTATTTCATGCACCATATTTGTTATTATCATTAGGTACATTATTGAAGTCTAATTCGTTCAGCCCCTTAAATTCCAAGCCAAGGGTCAAGCTTGTTGATGATGTTGTTACCCAAAAGCTGAAAGGAGCTGGAGAACATACTTCTAAGAATATGGAGACACCTGCTCGGATGATAAGCAAATCTATGTCATTCAAATCCACAAATTTGGGCCGTTCAAGTGCTACTGAATCAAAAGTTAAAATGCTTTCTTCTAAGTCTTCACATACTCAGGATTTGAAAGGATCAAGACACACAAAAGAATGGGGTGCAGTTGACAAGAAAATTCCGTCTAGGGTTGATTGCTCTGCAATTTGTTCAGCAATGTCTGGTTCTGTTGTTTCCACTCCTAAGGGTGACCAAAAGCTCACACCTCGTGGTGAAACAAGTAAGCCTTTATCTGGCAACAACCGAGAGTTGAAGGTTAACCAAGATGGAAAATCAAGTAGCTTATCGAAGTCAACCAGTAGTGTAGGCCGTAAAGGTGTAGATCCTGCCGTTAGTTCAGGTGCAATCTCAATTGAATCTGCTATATCAGTCACAGTATTTCTTGGCTTGTCATTTGCATTTGTTTGTTTATGGGTCAATTTAATGTTTCTATGATTTTAGTTTCACCATAATAAGAAGTGTTATCTGTATGTTTTTCCCATATATATATATATATATATATTCGGTAGGAGTACCTTGCAGTGATGTATTTTGTGATTGGAACAAAAGTTGATCTATCGTATCCACAAGGATGATCATTTATTTTCTTATTTATTGAATTTCAGAGAGAACGTCAATTGGTGTTGATGAAACTTTAGAAGATGTGCTGCCTAGATCACGAGAAACTACAAATCAGGTCGATGAAAACAGAGAAAGTTCTAGCAATCGTATGAGGCCTGCTACAAAAGGCACATTCTGTCCAAAATGCAAGGAAAGTGGTCATTCTTCAGAATCTTGCACTTTTGGTAGTACACCAGAGTCTGGTATTGAAATGTCTGCTGCAAGAAGTTCAAAAGAGATACATAAAGGTAATAGATTGAAAGCTGCAATTAATGCAGCTTTGCTAAGGAGGCCTGAAATATTTAAAAAGAAGGAAGTACCCAATCAAGCTAGTGGATTTTCTACATCAGGAACTGATTTGAATTGTGAAGCCATTTCTCAAGACCAATTGTTGGCCTCCAGCAAACCAAAGAATAGTATTTCTGCTGAAGTAACTCACGAGGGACAGGAAAACCTTGAGAGTTCAGCATCTGAAACGTCCAAATGTTCATCTGTCAATGATATGAAACAGCTTAATGCCTGTCCATTTGATTTTTGTCCTCAACCGGAGGACTCAGATTCTGTTGATCCTGCTGGAAAGCCTCTAGTGAAAGTCTTGTCTACTGAAGCTCTGGCAATGTCCAATGCTCTTTTGACCACACCGGCTATACCTGAATATGATTACATATGGCAGTATGTTACATCTTTCCACAATCTAGTTTGTCTTTCAATAACTTTCTGGGTTTAGATTCTCCTGGCTGTAATACTGTTCGTATGCTGGATGGAATGTGTTCTATATAATCTTCCTTCTTTGAATGTAGGGGCGTCTTTGAGGTGCATAGAGGTGGAAATCCCCCTGATGTGTTTGCTGGAATTCAAGCACATTTATCAGCTTGTGCTTCACCTAAAGTTCTTGAAGTAGTTAATAAGTTGTCTCCCAAAGTTCATCTTGATGAAGTTCCTCGCTTGAGCACCTGGCCATTTCAGTTTAATCAAGGTGGTGCTAAAGAAGATAACATTGCTCTTTACTTCTTTGCCAAAGATGTTGAAAGGCAAGTATATGGATATCATTCCTGTAGTTTGAATAGGATATAAAATGCAAACACATTTCTTCTTTTTCTACAGTTTAATTAATTATTTATTTTTTATGATGTTTCTGTTGCAGTTATGAGAGACACTATAAGGGTCTATTGGATCATGTGATCAGGAATGATTTAGCACTTAAAGGAATATTTGATGGTGTTGAACTTCTCATATTCCCTTCCAATCAGCTTCCTGAAAAATCACAGCGTAAGGATAGACAAGTTGTGAATGTGTTCTTTATGGATTTAGGGTTTATATTGAAATTTATTCCCATATTATTGCTTAAGGAATGTAGGAACTTTATGGTTATGCAATTCTGAAATGTTTTGAGGCAAGACAGCCTCAGGTCCATCTTAAAAGAAAACCTTGCTTTTGTTCCCTTGTGCGTTCAAGACTTTATTTTCTTCAAAAAAGGAGATTACATGGATTATTATACTCCTGGTTTCTGCTCCGGATTCATTCTGAATCAGGAATTTACATATCTTTGTTAGATGCCGGCTTTGTATAACTGCTAGATGCAAGGTGCGAAGGCTATAAAAATGATAATATTTCATTCTAAATTTAGTTTAAGTTAAAAGAGATACGTTATACGTAAGCATGCATGAACTGAAACTTAGTTTGTCACTAGTGTTAAGATGCGTCATCCTTCTTTTTTTTTTTTTAATCTGAGGACTGAATTATCTATACGCATATGTTTATAATATACAACCACCCCCCCCCCCCCCTTTCTTTTTAATATACATCAAGACTGCTAATGATGCTATCTTATTGGCAGGTTGGAATATGTTGTTTTTCTTATGGGGCGTATTTAGGGGCAGGAGGATGAATAATTCAGATTCTGCAGAGAAGATCTGTATTCCCAGTCTGAACGTGATGCCTGTTGAAGAGGATTTTCCCACTGCTGTTATGACTTTGTCTGAGACCCATTGTTCCCCAAAGCATATGGACGAGGATTCAATTAATTGTGATGGAACATCCAGTTCCCCAAAGCATATGGACGAGGATTCAATTAATTGTGATAGAACATCCAGTATGGTGCTTGCATCTACTTCTGTAGATCAGAGTCATGCTACATTAGCTAAGAATTCTGATATCAAAGAAATTAATCTTGAGCGGACGCATTTGGATTCACAAGTAAACTTTGTGCAGAACGATAGTCTACCAGAAGTTGGACAAGACAGAGAATCTAAAATCCCTCTTGAAGCAATGGGAACAAGTGCTACTGGTAGAACTATGGAAACAAAAACTGATTGTGATATTTCTGTAAAGCAAGAAAACTCTTTGTCTGGAAATGAAGGGATAGGTGCTGTAAGAATTATCACTGATGACAAAATGTCAGAGAGAATGAACACTGATAAAGATCAGGAAAGGCCTAAGAGGAAACAGAAGGAAGATGATCGGTTTATTGACATAGAGGCTGCAATTGAGGAAGACGTGAGCATAGAAGGGATAAACTGTTGGCAGCCCACGGATAAAGATCTTATAGTTCCTTCTGGCACAGTTTTTCAGGCTTCTAGAGTTACATGTCAGAGGATGGCTTGGCAGGAGGTGAATAATAAATTGGAAGATGGAGAAGGTTCTAGCAAAAAGCTGAAAACAGGTTTGGGTGGAATCTATGGCGGTAGAGACTCTCTCAGTGGCAGTTTTGCATCATTTGCAAATGATCGTGGTTCCTGTTCTTCTGTTGAGGAGAAAGGATGCGAAGAAGTTTGCGATGAGAAAATCATTCGCGAGGATTTGGGAAGGATGGAAAGAACCTTCTTTCCTGTTGATGCACATAATAAAAATGAGTTCCAATTGAGGGAGAATAGTTGCGTGCGGAAAGGGCCTTATGAAGATGAGGACCAATTGCACGATGGGATCCCAAATCTAGAACTTGCTTTAGGGGGCGATACCAAACCACCACACAAGGGGATGCTACCTTTCTTTGTTGGAGTGGTAGACAAGAAAAATAAGCAGGGAAAGGCGCGGGATGGCTTGACAGACGATGAAGAGGAAGATGATGGTGTTGCCGCCTCCCTTTCCCTTTCATTATCATTCCCTTCTTCAAACAAGGAACGTGCGAAACCTGTCTCAAAAGCGGAGCAGCTTCTGCCCGACGGCCGCCATGTGAATACTTCATTGCTCCTTTTCGGCAGCTTCTCAGACAAATAAATCTGCTGCGGCACTTGTAAATTATCTATCTTGCCCCAGAACAAGATGGCTGTGACTGTGACAAAGCCTTACTAGGAAGGAGCCATTGTCTGTCTGTCTGTTTGTCTGTCCATGTCCCCGGCGAGATTTAATAAGCTTTTATTCTTTCTTTTTATTCCCCTCTTCCCCCTTTGGTTTAACTTTTAAATACATGTTGGGTTTTAGCTTCTTTTTTTTTTTTTTTTTATAATGCTGCTGCTGCATCATAGTTACGGCTGCTTGTATATAGAGAGAATTGAAGCCGATAAGATACATTTTCGAAAATGTTATTAGGAACTTGCGGATGACTATTTTTATTACATACAGGGTTTTCTCTGTTCCTGCCTCCCTTCCCTTCCCTTCCCTTATTTGTTGCTTCTATTCTATTACACTTGCACTGCAAGCTCGGATAAGTTGATTCAAACTCTAATACTAAAATGCTTCTAATACCTATTATACTAGTTACAGACAACCTTCAACGTCAAAGAATCCGTCCCAGATTATTACTATTATTAAGGAACCAAGTGCTTTGAAAATTTATTAGTTTGTTTTCAGAACGAACGAATATGATAAAATTAAATTATGCAATTCATTTTTTAGAATTGTTATACTAAAAACTTGTGTGATGAGGTGGAAAGTCCAAAAGTGAACAGGACACCATAGTTGAGAATGGGCGGATAATCCGATGTTTGATCACCCTAAAAAGAGCTAAGCTTGGGGGCATTAATGTCAATTCCTGCACTACGAAGCAGAGCTGAATCAGCTGATTTTCCCAATTTACTCCTTCCTCTGCTTGTCTGCACATATTTCACTCACCTCGTTCTCGTAACCTCTGACCATTTTGATTTCACTCTTGTTAAGCTTTCTCTCTCCAATGGCTACTTGTTTTGCGCCAGTATCGATTTCAGGTAAACATCTCAGTGGGCTTTTTCTTCTTTTGCTTCATGTTTGGTTACTGAGATTCAAGAATTTGGAAGACAATGGCATAAATAGGAAAACTCTACAGCGATTGAGCAAGTTTTGTCCGTTTCTCTAATTCGGATCTAAGTTACCGGTCCCATGAACTAAAATGTTTTCTTTAACTAAACTAATCCTATTCTCTGTGATTCATGTGCTTTTATGCGATTTCATGAGTAAATTGAGGATTGTGTAGAACGAATGGAGGACATTTGATGAGATTAATCTTTTTCATTTGTCAATTTAGTGTTTAGATTGGAAATCTAATCTAATATGGTCGTTGCTTTAATTTAGGAATAGGCGGATCTCATCTTAAGCCACGTGAACTTTGGCTAACAAAGCGTGATTCCCTTGGAGTTGCACCTAAACTTACTCTGCAAAGGAAGTCAAACCTTATAAGCAGGAAACGCAGTTCACCAATTTGTGCAGAGTACCGGTATGCCCGTTTCTGGATCACCTTATTTTTCTCATTTTGTTGCTCTCTTTATTAGAACTGTGCATTTGATTTTTCTGGTGTCATTGGATGACTCTTCTTCTGATTTTTCTTTTAATCATTTTATTTTTGATCCATCGTCACCTGGTTGTGTTGTTTATCCACCCTTCACCAGTTACTATTGTCATTTTTTTAAAATACTAAGTGGTTGTGGTTGTGCCCTTGTTCCCACTGGTTGGTGTCCTCTCGACTTTTCTTTTCTTTTCACTGGCAAAAGAGAATTATTACGAACGGAATCCGTGAAAAAAGAAAATCTTTGGCATCAAGTTCCGTCAATAATCTCAATGCATCATCTGCTAACTTTATTGTATGTTTAATTAATTGACTCTTGTGCCTCCAACAATTCAGTATATGTCGGAAGCTTGACCTTAAGTGGAGCATCCTTAATTTTTCCATTTCTGTCATAGGACAGCTTAGAGGGAATTCAAAATTTGATCTCCAAAGTTGTTCCTGTCTAACAATAACAATAAGGGTTGCAGCTGTTAAAATTTAAAATTTAACAGGATTGGGCTCTGTTTATTAGGTTATGGATTTAGGTTAGGAAATTAGGTTGATTGAGAATTATTTGTAGGTGGTATGAGCAAAACGAAAACTGTACGAGATAATCAGTTTGGTTCAGAGAGTGAGATTAAGAGTGAGGCCAGATTTTTTGCATGGTTTATTTGAGTTTGATATGTTTTGTATGGTTTTGAACTCCCTTGGACATAACCCTTATTATGTTGGTTCAAATTTGGGTTGCAAATTATTATTAAAGTAACCCAAACAGTGTTTTCATTTTTTTTATAAAAACTGAAGTTTTGAAATCCATCTTTTTAATTATGATTTTATCTTTGATCATTTTGATTAAATGAAAAGGGTGCTAGTTGTTGTTACTCAGTATTTGTATTTTCATGTTAATTCTGTCATGGCTCCTTTTTATATTTTGTGATGTTGACGGATAATTTAAAGCATTTGTCAATGTTAGGAGTTATTATTTGAGTACAGTTACTTTCAGTTTCTATTTTTGAAAAATTGGATATGTAAAATCAATTCATTAAATACATAAAAATGGAAATACTTGTGAAGCATAAGACATGGAAGGAAGAGTAGAGTGTTTGTGGAACTGGAATGACTGTGTACAACAGTTCTGATAGTTCTGACTGTGCTGGTTTGGTGAGAAAGCACCAAATTCAAGAATCTATGATGGAACCAGACGTTAGTGCACAAAGCATGGTGGATGAGTAAGACAAACTATCAAATTTACAGAAAAGGATAAACTGTATCAAGGCTTGTTGATTCAGACACTTCTAAAAAAGACAATCAGAATAGAGTTATGATTTTAGTAATTTTGATCAAATTAGTATTATTGGTAAGATTCTTTCTTTTTTTTTTTTTTTTGGATGTCCAAGAATGTAGTCCAATTTGTGATAAAGGAAAGGGTTTCCTCCAACGGAGATTTTCTTGGTTGAATTCTGCACATATCACTTGATCTTATTGGTGTTTGGGGGATATTATGTAAAGTTGTACTGATCTTTTTCACTTGTTTGATATGTGCAGTGATGGTGGTCGAGGTGGAGGAGCGGATTTTGTGACTGGATTTCTTTTGGGAGGTGCAGTCTTTGGAACGCTAGCTTATATCTTTGCTCCTCAGGTGATTGCTTCTCTTGCTTTAAGTTTTGATTGATCGAGTCTAGCTAGTCTTGACATGATATGTATGATCAAAAAGTTAATTATTCTATCTGATGTGTGGGGGGAAAAAAAGGAAGAAACAAATAAGACATTTTAATTTTGTCATAGGTCATTCCTTTTCCTTTCCTGAAGGATATGTATTAAGGACAGGGATGATGCAACAACGGACTGTTGAGAATTAACTAGAATAATATGATTTCATTGCCAAGTGGAAGATTCTCCGATTGCTTTATTTTTTTCAATAACACGTTGTGTCCTTTAGAGACACTCTCGTCTGGCATCAGGTCATCCATATTGTAATATGGTTTAGACCACAACAGGTAGATTGCTAATCTAGTGTTTAATGCTTATCATTCCAGCCCTTGGAAATTCATGATATTCTATTTCATGCAATTGATTTCCTTTGAGACAGTTAATTGTTCACAGTGAAGTATGATTTGACTAGAATGGGTAGGATGCTAATCCAGCGGTTAAGGTTTCTCATTCTAGCCTTTGGAAATTCGTGATATTCTACTTTCATGCCACTGCTTTCCTTAGAGGCAGTTAATAGTTCTCGGATTAGTTTTAGGAGGATCAATGAGCAATGGGTTTCACCCTTAGTCTCCCACACCTTTGTTGTCTTTCTTCCTTTTATAGTTCTCCTATCTAAAATATCTGCAGCTTCCTATATTCCATTGTTTGTTGGAAGTTGGAACTCCCTATTCGAATTTTGACTGGTAGATAAACTTCTGATTTAGAATCTGTCTTTGTTGTTTCATTGTTTGTCGTCTTTCTTCCTTCTGTAGTTCTCCTATCCAAAATGTCTTTCTTTTCATCCTTTATTGGATGCCTCTGTGTCCCTTAATTTGGGTAAGAGGATCTGGTCTCTTCACCCTTCTGGGGTGTGCTCTTTGGAAATCTTTTTTGTTTTTTTTATCCGAAGTTCTTACACATATGTTGAGCAGATATTCTATCTTTTGGAAATCCAAAGCTCCTTCTTGGGTTCAAGTCTTTTTTCTTTTTGGATTGTTTTGCTCAATTGGGTTAATACTAATGACGGGTCCGTTTGTGAGTCGAAGGTGCTTGTCTCCCCCTTGAATTGAATGAGCAAGAAGAAGGTAAAGGAAAAAAATGTCATATAATATACTTTTACTTGTATGCCCTCAAATAGATATAAACTTTAAGGATATAATAAACTACTTTTTATAATTATTTTTCATACGTTTGTCTAAAGTTTTGGCGACAAATCACAAGTATCAACACCTTGTCGGGTCAAGAAAAAAATTGAAAAATGAAAAATAAAATTTAAGAGAAAAATCTCTTTGATGCTCTCTTGTATGCTTATGTTGGGGCATTGAATAGTTGTATCATTTGGGGCAATGCAGATAAGAAGATCACTGCTGAATGAAGATGAACATGGGTTTCGCAGGGCCAGACGACCAATATATTACGATGAAGGTTTAGAGGTAAATTGATTTCCCTTTCCTTTAGCTGTAGCTTTTCCCCGCCACTGGTGCGTTAATATGTTATTATTATATTTTACTTTGTCAAAAAAACAGAGCACTAGGCAGACCTTAAATGACAAGATAAGGCAGCTTAATTCAACCATTGACAAGGTATCTTCACGTTTGAGAGGTGGCAGTAATGCTCCTGCTGCGAAGGTAGGAAGTGATCCTGAAGTGGAAGCTACCCCTTGAGGCGTTTCCTGTTTTATTTCTTTGATACATACTGTTGTCGATGTTGCTTGGATAGTGTGGATTTGAAGATGTGACGTTATCCGTACGTGATAGAATCATGTAACCATGTTATGTTATATTGCCATAATTTCTCCTAGACTCAGCCCATTATGAATGAATAACGAAATCTTTTCTTATTTTCCGGCTTATGATTATGGAGGACATTTTGACTAATGGGGAGTTTTGATATATTTTTAGGACACAAGATAAGATGTTAACTCAAATTAAATCGCGGAGGATTATGTCAGTATCAATCTAACTTGTTTCTTACATGATAGTAATCATACTGTGGTTGATATTAGTTTAGTTTCCTGGTTCTGAGCGAAGGGAGTGAGCCAAAAATACCCTTCTGTCCTCGACATTTCCGAACATAATTTTGTCCAAGTCAAATAAAAGAGAATGAATACATAAAAAATGTTTTAAATATTTTACATGATATTAAAAATAAATTAACTAAATAATTATTTTACTCTTATAGAATATTCGACTGTATAAAAAGATGCATATTTTGTTGAAAAGTGGTTGATGCTTAACATAAAAGTAATAAAGAAAGAAATTGGTTCCCATTTGTTAGGTAAATGCTTCGTGGCGATATCTACTGAGGTTTTAGACGCGACGATGATAAATTGAACCACTTGTGCGGCTTGAAACGCACCGTTTATCGTGTTGCAACAAGGAAGTTAGTAACTAGCTAGCTGGGAGGGAGCAGCAGAAGCAGAGTGTAGACGAAGATGCAGAGATTGAGATTTCGGTGTTCGGTTATAGATAAAGCTACATTTTTCTTCAGTAAACACGGTGGTTTCAGAAAACCATTCCTGATTCAACATGAAACTCACCTCTCCTCCGTACGTACGTGTCGGACCCAAACCTCTATCTCTATGGAGTTAGACTTGGAGAACGCGAATAATGTCAGTAGCAGTACCAGAAGCCAATTTGGCCTCCTTCGCCTTCAAACTGTTCCAGAAAACCATACAAATGACCAAAACGATGATGACGATGAATTTTCCTCTGATGTCGAAAAAGTTTACAGAATACTAAGGAAATTTCACTCGAGGGTTCCCAAATTGGAGCTCGCTTTGCAACAGTCGGGTGTTGTTGTGCGCTCTGGATTGACCGAGCGGGTCTTGAATCGCTGCGGCGATGCTGGAAATTTGGCATACACCTTCTTTGTCTGGGCTTCCAAGCAATCAGGTTACAGGCACAGTCACCAAGTGTACAAAGCTGTGGTTAAAGTTTTGGGCAAAATGCGCCAATTTGGAGCTGTTTGGGCGCTAATTGAAGAAATGAGGATCGAGAATCCCCATTTAATTACGCCCGAGCTGTTTGTTATTTTGATGAGGAGGTTCGCTTCAAGCAGGATGGTTCACAAGGCTATTCAGGTATTGGATGAAATGCCCAAATACGGATGTGAGCCGGATGAATATGTTTTTGGATGTTTGTTGGACGCGTTGTGTAAGAACGGTAGCATTAAGGAAGCAGCTTCGCTTTTTGAGGATATGAGATTTAAATTTACTCCAAATATCAAGCATTTTACTTCTTTGTTGCATGGCTGGTGTAAACAAGGCAAGCTTATGGAGGCAAAATATGTTTTAGTGCAGATGAAGGACGCAGGTATTGAACCCGATATTGTTGTTTTTAACAATTTACTTACTGGGTATGCTCAAGCTGGGAGAATGGGGGATGCTTATGATCTTTTGAAAGAGATGAGGAAGAAAGGTTGTGAACCAAATGCCAACTCATACACAATCTTGATTCAGGCGCTGTGTAAGCAGGAAAAATTGGAGGACGCAATGTGTCTCTTTGTTGAGATGCAGAGAAGTGGATGTGAGGTGGATGTTGTGACCTATACCACATTGATAAGTGGGTTTTGCAAGTGGGGAAAAATTCAAAGGGGTTATGAGCTTTTAGATCTGATGATACAGCAAGGCCATCCTCCAAATCAGCTGACTTATCTGCATATCATGGTTGCCCATGAAAAAAAGGAAGAGCTAGAAGAGTCTATGCAACTCTTGAAGGAGATGCAGAGGATTGGTTGCACTCCCGACCTTAACATCTTAAATACAGTCATTAGGTTAGCTTTTAAGTTGGGAGAGGTTGAGGAAGGGGTACAGCTTTGGAATGAAATAGAAGCAAGTGGGCTTAGTCCTGGGATCGACACTTTCATCGTCATGATTCATGGGTTTCTTGAGCAACCCTGTCTAGTTGAGGCTTGTGAGCATTTCAAAGAGATGGTTGCCAGAGGTCTTTTTACTGCTCCTCATTATGGTACCTTGAAGGAGCTCATGAATTCTATACTAAGAGCCGATAAGCTTGAAATGGCTAAAGATGTTTGGAATTGTATGGTAACTAAAGGGTGCGATCTTAATGTGAGTGCATGGACAATCTGGATTCATGCACTCTTTTCGAAAGGGCATGTAAAGGAGGCTTGCTCATACTGTTTGGACATGATGGACGCAGAGTTAATGCCACAACCAGATACCTTCGCAAAGCTTATGCGTGGTTTGAGGAAACTGTATAACAGACAAATTGCTGCAGAGATTACAGAAAAGGCGAGGAAGATGGCTGCTGACAGGCAGATCAGTTTCAAGATGTATAAACGGAGAGGAGAGAGGGACCTGAAAGAAAAGGTGAAAGTGAAAAAGGATGGACGAAAAAGGATGGGTAGACGACACTGTTAGGGTAGGGGGCGTGGGAAAGCTAATATATCGTAACTTATGTCAATGAAATTCGACACAAAGTCTTCAGATTTCCTTAAGGAGTGTGATTTCAATACTCAGTTCGGCAATTCGGTTCAATGGGGAAGTGCTGAAAATTCTTGGATTTTGACTCAATGGGACACCATTAAACATTAGGAGATCTTCTTTCTTGAGATATCAGCTCCATAAGTCATTAGAGTTCTACCTTGAGGTATTAAATACCAACTCCATAGGCCTTTCTTGTTATTTTGAGCATGGATAGTTACTGTGTTGGAGTCTTATCACTTTGGATTTGTTAGTTATGTTCTCTTACTAGATTGAGGTCTCTTGACAAGCTCCTGGAACACCGTCATAGTTAGGCGAACTTCATATCGTACCAACATTTAAGTGAATGCTGAATTAAATTTGATGACCAAACACATGAAAAAGCAACAGCCTTCTCTCTGCCTTTGATTCTGCATATCCCTTTTTTCTTTTCAGATTAAATTTGATATTGTCAATGTCTGCTATTCCTGTACCAGAGTATGTGTGTGCTAAATTACAACCATAAATAACATAATAAAACGTAATACTTACAATAAGATCGTTATTGTCATTTGCAAATAGTTTCTCAAGACTATATTTTCTTCCCTTCTGATGTATCTATGGATGTTGCCAGTATCATCAGTATTTACTTAATGTTAGCAGAGTAGGCTAAGTTAAGTATTTTGTCAGTTTTATTTGTGAAATGTGATGTATATATATGTTATTGCACTTCAGACTGCGGAGCAAATCGATTTTCAGAGGGCAAGGGTGTTTCTTTTCAAGGATAGGAAAAACATGGATTTGGATTCCCAACTTTGTGACAAGAAAAGTCACGTCGGGTGAATTTGGGTTTTTAGTTTCAAATTTAATGGTCCAAATTTCACTACACATATTCTTCTAAAAAAACGTATACTATTAGGAACATGTAATGAAATCTATATCATTAAATAACCCATATTCATCCAAAGCTAGTAACTTTTTCTGTGGAATCCAAATTCATATTATACCTTGGAAAGGTTTCTTGCCAATGTGGCCGGGAGAAGCTTCCACGATGGCTGGTCTATACTGAGAATGATCAGAAAAGCTGTTGCTCTTCCCTTCCCAAGTAACCTTTGACAGAGTCTCTTTAGTTGTTACTTCAATTATTAGTGGTTGGTTCCATCATATAAATAGTTTGTTAATGATTAATTAATAAGTAACGTACCTTTGCATGTTATAACTCGTGATGTGCTTTTCATTGCAGAACAGAGTCGGGAGAATGAACAAGTTACAAGAAGAATGGAGATTATCGTTACTGTCATACTAATGATTGGTTGACACTTGACACCTCAGATTGAACCCAGGAATATCTTTAAAGGCATGATTCTTACCTGTAATGGGCTTGGTATCAATCACACACAAAAATATGGTAAGTGACTGCATTTGTAATTAATAGATCAGGGACTCAAATATAACTTTGATGTGGAATAAACCATTCGTCTCTCTGCATATGGGAGACGGAGAGGGAAACACGGCCACTCTTTCCTAAATCCTGTGAGTAAAGCCAGAGCTGCTGTTGCATTTATTTATGTGGAACAAATTCTGTGTCTTTCCTAAACACGGCCAGCCACTCTTCTTAAGTTTATCTTTTCACATTGTTAATGTTTTATTTATGATTCCAACACAATAATGCAGTTCACAACAAATGATTGAATCCGCAGATAAGTAAGGCTTGGCCTTGCTTCCAGCTGACAAGTGAGAAACCAAGTGATAGAGTAAGAGTTATGATATGAAGAAGGCTACTTGCTCTGCTCTGATGCCATTGTTCCTTGACGTAGGCTAACATGCATGCAGTTTCATTCCATTCCATGATTGATGATTCTACCCGAACTTGTGCAACTCAGAGCGCGAGCGAGAGAGAGAAAATATTTAATTTCTGTTGATTGTTTGTTTTGGACCTATTAATACCGCACATTCGTTCTTTTTTATTTAAATGATATTTGATAAAAGGAGGCTTGGTTTACTTTCATTTCAATTCTTGGGCTAAGCATCTCTTTTTTCTCATTTGGGGAGACATAGATGGACGTTTTGTGAAATATATTTCTTTTTGTTTAATTGCTAAAATCCAGTAAACATATATACACATTAAACATATAAATTATGAAGAGGGATTCACTTATTTAAAGGGTAAAACTTGTAAATTTTAATTTGTAATATTGAAAATTCACATAAATTTTTTCATAAATTTAAAATTTTTAAATAATAAGTAAACCTATAATTTGTAATATAAAATTAAAATATTCTAATATGTTAAAATAAGATCATCATAACCAATTAATTGAATATAATTTATTATAAAAGAGGGTATGTGGGTAAATTGTGTATACACACATAAAAAAAAAAAAAAAAAAATCAATGCAAAAGATAAAAAATAAATAAAAAAAAAGGAGTGATTGACGATGCTAGGGATGACAAAGAGATGTTTTAAGAGGAATTGGAATTGGAATTGTATCGTGGGTGGAGTGTATGATGGTGGAAATTTTTTTCTCAAGGGAACGCACGATGACGGAGCAGGAACTGCTTCAAATTGAAAACCACTCCAATCTAAATCTAGTTCTTCTTTCTGGTCCTCCTTCCTCGTATGCGCTCTGCTCTCTCTGTCTCTTTGTGTGTATAGTTAATTAATTGTTGGAATTCCATGTGAATGTGATCTCGTCTCGTCTACAGTGGCAAGACCTCTCTACTGTTCCAGTTTGCATTCAATGTCGCCGACTCTACCAACCGCAACGTCGTCTTCATTTGTAACCCTCGCAGGTTGGAGGCCAAACCCCCTTTTCTTTCTCAGGTACATTCACAATCACAATACAAATCACTCACTCATACACACTCATTCTCACATTTCCTTTCTGAATTTCAGGGTATTCAACCTTCTTCCCATGTCTTTGAGCGTATACAAATGAAGTATCACCTTAATACCCATTCCTCACTTTGCTTTGATTTCGTAAAAAGGAATTGTTCCTTTACGTTGCGGGAATTAATTAATGCAATCCCTTTTTTAGTTAACACACATCCCATATCATTAAAATTACCTAATTAACTCTCTTTAAAATAACATACCCCAATTACTTCTTGATCAAACGGTTTTTTTCAATAGTTCTTTAGAGCCATTTGAGTCATGAAGTAGTTGCGGTGTATCATTTTAACCAGGGTTAATTGAATAATTTTAATGATACAGGAAATGTATGAATTAAAAATCGGGTGCATTAATTAATTCCCAGCAGACTGCCTAATACAATGTCATTTCAATGTCTAAACCAAACTTGTTAATAATAAAGGTACGTCAATGATGATGAAGACATCAAAAAGTGCTTTGCTGCCTTCCATTTGTATGATACATTGCCTGCTGCAGTTATTATTGATGATTTTGGAGATTTCTTTAATGACAGGTTTTTTTTTCTTTTTTTCCTCTAAACTCTTTCTTTACCATCATAATCAATTTCTATGTCCAATAATATTAACAACGCCTCTGTAATTCTTCTTTTGAATTCTCAAAAGGGTCTGCCAAGAACGATATTCTAACAGTCGTGGCCGAGACTTAGCTATGGTGAGGAATCTAGCTTTATGTCGCAATGCAATTACTTATGCAAAGTAAGTGTGAAATTACTGTTGCTGGAAACAGCATGGCCTATGATCGATCACTATTCTAGTGGCAACTAAGTAGGCTGCTTAACTTCCTTCATGCTTCCTTCCTAACTTTCTCTGCCAGTGGAAAAGGGTCTTGCATGCTTCTCTTATCGGATACGCACCACGGAAACTCCCCAAGGTTGTACTTCGTGTATAAGAAATGGATACCCACCATTTTTACAATTCAAGGTTTGTTGATTCATGACATGATAATACTTAACTATGGTCATTCTACTTGGTCATCTCTTCCAGTCTAATCTGCAGACCATGAAACTTTCATGCGTGGTATATTGATACTTTGCACTCTCATGTCATCTATAGTTCCTTAACTTTCATATCAATTGTCATATGGTATCGGGTCATGCAGAAGGCGATGAACCCGGATCATTTATTTTGAAAGGGAAGAGCTATTCGGGAACTGATAACTCAGGCAGGATAAAAGCCGCGAGGTACTCCATATCTCTTCAAGCTCTTCTCTTAGACACAGTTATTGAAGACCAAGTAGAGTAAATTTTCACTTTTTTTTAAACAAAATAATCAGAGACTTTCATACCTGAATGCTTGTAATTATTCGTCTGTGCCAGCCATCTTAGCCGAGAAAGCTTCATGTGTATATTTATACCATTATCTTCCAAAATCACTTGCTTCTGAGAAGTAAATTTCTGAATCTTAAGAGGATGAGTAGGAAGAATAGAATTGGAAGGCTTCAAGTAGAATGCTTAATTTGCTGTTGTAGTTCGTAAATTAGGCCAACTAAGTACAAAAGATTTTGTCTTTTTCATTCCGTCCATCTTACAATACTGACCCGAGCTTCGTTAGTTTCTCATGTCAATATTTGAACAGAGAAAAACTTGAAAGAGAATTTCCATTCGATAAAACCTCACAAATATCTCATTGATAGCATTGATATTTATAATAAACTCTTTACCATATAAGCAACATAAATGTTACTTAACCTTTGTGAAATGCATATTTGTTTGTTGATCCCCTCCCAAGAACAAGAGGGTGAGATACTCATGCATGCATTTTAGCCGAGGACTTTGAGAGAGAGAAAAGAGTGGGGTTGGGATCCTCAAGACTCAGTCTTCATCTTGGAGTTAAAAATTCTAGTTAATGTTTTCTGATCTGAACAAGAATTACCAGAAGTACAAGTTGTAAGTTTTAAAACGATTGATGTGTTTCATTATTATCAATTCCTTTTTATCCTTCGCGGATTCATCACTCTGATAAAATCTCACAAACATAACCAACTAAATTAAGAAATTACCAAAATTCAAGGAGTAACTGGGGATCGATCTGATGGGATGGAAATGCCCTTGGCCGCCAAAGTTAGAGACCACCGCATGCCGATTCACATATGTCTAAATAAAATTAAAATAAATAGCTGACTCATCTGTATTACGCGTGGCAAAATCGATTCCTTGCGAGTGTCAAACGCGGAAGCAGCATCCCTTGAGGTAGCTCAGAAAATTTTCCACTACAAAAGAATAAGAATAAGAATAGTAGCCAAGCAATATCATATTTAACGATATCGCCGAAAACAAATACAATAAAAATAATGAAGAAGAAAATGGAAGGTCAGCAGGCCACCTCAGTTCCTTGAAATAAACGCATCCTTTTTGGTTTTGGTTTGGAATGAGGCTCGGTTGTGGACGCTGAAGACCAAGATAAGCACGGGAGCACACCTCCTTTGCCCTCTCCTTTCCTCCCATCATCCGCCACCCACAATTACAAAAGTATAGCCCCACTTCCGAGTCCCAACCTTTTCCTTCTCCCCTCCCCTCTCTCTCTCCAAGGAGAAATAAACTCAGAAAGCTAATAGCATCTCGAGAGAAAGTTCTCTTTTTTCTGCCTCCAAAGCAGAATAGAGGATCAATAACCCACCATAGTCCATAGTCCAAGAGATCTTATTCAAACACACGAGACGAGAATCAATCAATCATGGTCAGTACTAGCCATAATCAATGCAATCCACACATGGGTTTTTCTTTTATTCCTTTCCCTTCGTTCCTCAATCAATTGTTTTTTGTGTTATTGGGTCTGCAATTAGGGAGGTGGAGTTGCAGTTGCAGTTGATGTGGGAGCAGAATATGATGAAGACAAACAAGAGGAGAACAAGTGGCCTCCGTGGCTGAAGCCACTTCTCCAAACAAGCTTCTTTGTTCAATGCAAAGTCCATGCAGACTCCCACAAGAGTGAATGCAATATGTACTGCTTGGATTGTATGAAGGGTGCCCTTTGTTCTGCCTGTCTCGCTTCCCACAGAGACCATAGAGCTATTCAGGTAACTATTCGTTCTCTTTTTGGATCTATTATTCAATTTCCTCCAACTCTTCCTTGACTCTACTTCCAAATTGAACGATCTAATTATATTATATGTATTTTGCTTCTCTGCCTTTTTTGCATTATTAGGAACCAAAACCCTCTCTTGAATTGGTTTCATCATTGGGAACATCCTTTCAATGCTAAATTTACAATCCCCAAAGTCAACTATGGATGTCCACTTGCAAACTAGCCCTTTGAATTTCCTCTTTAATGAATAATTGATCATCCAATTTCAATGTCCGTTGCTTCTGAGATGATTTATTACTTTCAAATTTGCTTGGCCAGATTAAATTGTGTGGATAATATTCTCTGATGACTTCAGTTTTGATTTTATTTTTCAAAGATAAGGAGGTCTTCATACCATGATGTGATAAGGGTGTCTGAGATACAGAAATTTCTGGACATAACAGGGGTCCAGACTTACATAATTAACAGTGCCAAGATTGTGTTCTTGAATGAAAGACCTCAGCCAAGGCCTGGCAAAGGTGTGACCAACACCTGTGAAGTCTGTGAGCGCAGTCTCCTTGATTCCTTCAGCTTTTGCTCTCTTGGTTGCAAGGTAACCAAATCTTTATCTTTTACTTCTTTTCCTTACACATACATGTATGCAAAGATTAAGCCTTTATCTCATTCTGAAAAATTCTCTACAAAAACGGGATTCCAAACTGCAGATTTGCCTTTCCTTGGTTAGGATTTAATGGGGAATTTGTTTCCTTATATTGTCAAAACTGTGGGAGTGAACATTCTAACTACCTCCCTCCTTTTAGTTTGCAACTTTTTTCTATACAAAGTAATCAAAGGATGAAAAGAGTATCTGTTCTCTAAAATATAAGTGAAAGAGAAAGAGGACAAAGCATTACTGGGTGAATATGAACTATGCCTTTTTGTTGTAACTCAGATTGTTGGAACATCGAAGAAGTTCAGGAAGAAGAAAATGTTGGCAGAGACAGATGGGTCAGATGGTGAAGGATCAATGAATGGAAGTGGCAGAAACAAAATCCAGAGCTTTACGCCGTCGACGCCACCGCCCACAGTGAATTACAGAACTGCCAAGAGGAGGAAGGGAGTTCCTCACAGAGCTCCAATGGGGGGAGGACTCATTATACAATACTGATTATATATATATATAGTGGCTTTTGGTCACTTAAGATTTCAATATTTATACCCAAAATAGATACACGACTTCCACTTGCTGCTCTCCGTTCATGTGGCAGGCGCAGGCAATCTTAGAAATATGTTCTCTAGTTGCAACACCTGAGCCTTGTTCACTGAGGCCGGTGTTGGGAACTAAAACTACATGTTGTATAGAACCCCCAAAAAAAGAAAAATTATATAACGTAGAGTTGGGTGGATTGTGATGTTGATGTAAGAATAGCAAGCTAGAATTTATATTTGTAGGGATCTGAAGCTAAATGTAAATAGTGCACTGTTTGTAGAAAGTGGTTGTAATTGTAATATACTACTGTTATTAATGAGGTTAAATTAAATAATAAAAAGGGTTATGATGACTATTTATTAGATTCCCTTGGTTTGGTAGATGCCTTGTCTTTGTTCATTCAAAGTGTGTGTGGTGTTTTCAATAAATGTGAATGTAATTGGCTAATCACTTCTCTTGCATTTGGTGCTTAACTTTTTGGCTTGCCCTTGCTTTATCACAATAATTTGATTTAGTAAAATTTATGATGGAACAATTAATTTTATTTTTCATTACTAAAAAATGAAATTAATGATGATGGAATTATTTAAATATTATTTTATTTTAGATTGAGGAAGGGGTATGCTGAAGTGTACAAAATTGTAAAGCAATTCAAGGAGTTTTTGGGAAAAGCTCTTCTGTTCTAATTTTGCTTTGGAGGAAAAAGATTAATCTTGTGACTGAAAATACTATACTATTCATTAGGCTAAAATTCTCTCTCATTTTTTGTTAGTTCGCACTTACCAAAAATGACAAGAATCTCTCAAATATTATTTCGGAACTTGAGAATCCGCCCAAAATCTTTTCCAACCACTTCCTAAATAATTTAGCCGTAGATGTTTGGTTTGGTGTATCAATAATAATAATGTCTCTGTTCACATGGGATGCTCAATTTTTTAATTTTTGTTTTTTGGTTGGGGGTTTCTTAACTAAAAAAAATAAATTAATCTTATTTATTTAATAAAAATAAAAGATGGGCATTATTATGGTTTTTGCAGTGACTACTATGCTTGTGTGTTTATCTTAAAAAACAATAGATACATAAAAAGAAAGAATAGGTAAGGAATCAATGGATATAAATCAATTGAAAATTTTGGAAAAAGACTGTTATTATGTTTGTGTCTCTGGAAGGTGCGGAAGGGTGACATTGGCGCACACGCACAAGGACTGTGGCTTTGTTATCCATCTGTCCAACCCCAAACGCAAACTATAACCGGTATTACCGGTAACGGTGAAACTTGATCTTCTGAAACAGTAACATCCATTTCTTTCTTAATCAACCCAGAAACATCTTTGCGCCGTACTTTGTAGAAAAATCTTAGTGCATGATGTTCTTAATATTATTAGTTTATGTCCATGATGTCGATTTGAATACGATGTTTAAAATTATTTAAGTTTTTATCATTTATTTATAGCGGTGGGTGGGTGGCCTGAGAATACGACCATGACCAATGAATAGTACAGAATAAAATTTCAATTGAATATTTATCAAGTTTTTAGTCAAAAAAAGAAAAAGTACGACACGAAACCAATCCTATCTTAATGAGGGGTGAGTTGTGAGTTGATTCTAGATTGATAGATACTCTCTGCAGTATGTATAGTGATTATAAGAACTTTTTTGGTATTATTTTCATGAGTAACCACGTCAAGGTTTATGTTCACTAGTAAACATATGATTAAATATAAAAAAGGGGATAACATTATATATTATATATATAGAGAGAGACACTTTTAGTTTTATGGACATTTATATAATAGAACAATAATTAAACAATGAACCTAATTATCATAATATCTCCTGTATCACTAGATCCTACTATAATAAATTAAATTCTTTTCATTTTAAGAGAGTTAGTTGATTTTCCCAAGACAAAATAAGCCCATTGTGTCATGGTATTCTTTAATGCCGTCGAATAAAAGCAAGGAAGCAACGCTGCTCCTTTGACGTTTTACAATGATTGCATAAATTGTATGTACAGGAGCAGGACTGAACTGGACTGGACTGAAGGATATGAAACAAAAGGAAAAGGAAAGGAATACATCTAATCTAATCAAAGAATATCAGAATTCAATCGTGCTGAACTGATCTGATTGGATCAGAAGCTGGAAATTTGATCAGAGCCAACGTCAGATCGAATATTGGAAGAATCAAGTTGGTATGCAAAAGATTCAGCTAACTTGACTGCATCAGAAATCCTAAGCCGAGTTCCCTGTTGCCCAACAACGGTAGCTGCAACCTTGGATGCCATTGTACCTATTCTTTTCAAATCTGATATACCTCTTAAAACGCCATACAGAATGCCAGATGCATATGCATCCCCTGCACCACAGGTGTCTACTGGAATGCAAGGAGACGGAGGGATATATACAGCTTCTCCTTTTACGCCTATGTAAGACCCTCTGGGCCCATCAGTAACAGATACTAGGGGAACAAAATGGCTCAGATACCTTGTAGCTGACCTAGAGCTTTCCTTTGTGTCAAAATTACACAGAGCTCTAGCTTCATCACTGTTTGCAAACACAACATCTGCATAGTTCCCAACAATATCCCTGACAACAAGACACACCCGTTAGTGCAATCTCACACCTTCATATACCACTTTTACGAATTCTTTTTTCTAAAATATGAATGCATCCCATCATATCAACTTCTCAAACTAATTAATCTCCATAAGAGAAAACTGAATTATTTGATTCTTGGAGATCATACTAGGCAGTCTGCTTATTTTCCCTCTGATTTCCCCTTCATTCAACCTAAGAGAAATAAATGCTGGTACGATATATTGCACACATTTGAATATGTTCTTATAACAGCATAAGCTTTTACGGAAAAAAATCTAAAAGATTAAAGAAATACCCTCCTGCTACCGAATAATTTTTGTTGACATGTACAAGCTTGCATTAATTGCAGAGGATCTTCTAAGATTGAAAAAGGCAAAAACCTTTTTTGGTAGATATTGTAGTTACACAGAAACATTGTCTCTCAGCGCATGCGCACACAGACGTACAAAAGATGTCTAATTCTTAGTGTTACTAAGTTGAACAGCGAACACGTGCAGAGAAAACTGACCATGAATTCCTGATGTATTATGGCATTCATCTTTTTTAACTTTGTGAACTCATTACTGTAGTACGTACCCAGTTATTACTGTTCCCACCAAACCTAAGTTAATAGAATGGAAATTACATAGAATTTCACATATATTTGAAAACGAATAAACGATCAGAAGTAAAACAAAGTCAAGTAACAATCTTACCAGAAATCATCGAAATGTCTCTCAATGCACGAGACATCTGAAGCTGTTACAGCAACTAAGGCACCACCTCTGTGAGCTTCCTCACATGCTTTTGTAATTGTTTTGATCGTATCAGGAAGTTCAAATAGATACCCTTCAACAACTAGTACGTTGGTCTTGGAAATCAAGTTAGCCAAGCATGTGTCATAATTAACAGTTGAGGATGTACCCTGACACCATGAACCAGAAATATTAGAATCTCCACTGACTTTTTATTTTAATAGTCAAAGAAAATAGATATTGTAAAATGTAAATGCAGCTCTGAAAGTGCCTAGAAGTCTCCAAAATAGCATACCAAGTGTGGACAGAAGCAAGCATGAAAAGGAAAACCCACTATGACTATCTGATAAGTTTATAAGCCATTAAAATATTTGAAAACGAATGTTACTTGTTTAAGAGAAAAGCATATTTGAACGATTGATTAAAAATCCCTGGGCTTCATAAGGATTAGAATTTAGAAAAAAGTTTGAATCAAAGCATTTTAACTACATTCCAGAACAATAATGTTTGGAAAAAGGGTGAACCAGTAGTTAGAAATATTGTGGTTTCATGTCTTTGTCAACCATTTAGAAGAAGCACTGTAAGGACTTTAAAATCAAGTTTATTTCCTCCAATACGTATCCATTAGCATGAAACTTTCAGAACATAATTTCCTAAAATCACCTAGATTGCATAAAAAAGTTATAATAGTGTCTTTACCGCATAGATTGATCCTTAAACGAAAAAATAACAGTGCACTGAACAATGTACATGGTACATAGTATACCATGACAAGACGTCATATTCATCGTGTACACAGTACTTTTAAAATATTGAGGTACGCCAATATTTATCTACTTCAACCACCTTATTTGAACGCGCAAATATGTTTTCAATGAAGAGTTTACTACTTATGAGCTAGAATGGAGGTGGGTCAAAGAAAGAATACTTTTTTTTTTGGGTATAAGGATGTAAGAGCGTGTACATAAAATACTCATCAAAGTATCCCGAATTCCAAAAAAGAAGTGGCACATTATGTATATTTATAAATTTTGTCATGGATAGAAGTACCTGATATGCAAGCATTGTGCGTTGAGCATCTGGAGTTGTGAGAACAATAACTGTCCCAGTTGTCCCATCCTTGATAGGTGGAGAAAGAAATTGCACATTTGCTCGACGCAGTTTTTCCCTATGAAAAAGCATTAAAAAAAATAGTAAACACATGGTATAGGTGGCTTGCTGAACTCATACTCTCATAGTTGCAAAAAATAAAATAACTAATAATTCAAAATCACATAGTTGAAATTTCAGTTAATTTGATGAAAATTTCGAGTCTGCAATGATGTTAGAACAAATATGATTTCATCTGGTGATTTTCAATGCAAAGCAGCACATGAACGCTTGTCTAGGAAAAGGAAACTTGAGAAAAATGTATGACATAGGATGGGCAGCTGTAGTTCTAGTAGTTTTTCCATGTGTGAGCACGTGTGCTTCTTATGTATTAACTTACTTGCAAAACATTTTCCTGAGAATCCTTTCTATGTTATGCTGAAAAGAGACGTCATAATATAAAAAATTTTAATATTTAAAATACAGAGCTATAGAAACTTCTTAAACTGAATTGATAACCCTAGGCCTTAAAAACGAAATCCCTGATGATATATTAAATCACATCACACAACACACTTTAGAGAAAGTAAAATCACGAGCAGAATCAAACTTCAGACTTATTTCACTTTTCATTGCCTTTGAACCTACATTTTCTAATCCTTTCTAAGGGCCCTCCAGATTAGACCTTTCAATTGCTCTGCAATACATAATAGAGTTAACCTAAATTTATATGATGCCCACGAAAGTTTTGAGCTTCATAACAATCTATTTCTATATACTCCTAATGCATATTTGCTTGGAGTTTGCAGTGTCATATGTTTCGTCTATGTTGGAAAGTCTAGGTTTACCCTTCATGTTTGGACAATTTTCTGTTGGTTGCAAGGAAGATTCACCTTACTTTCAATCCTGTGGTGAACTGACAAGACACAACCCAAGAATCCAGAACAAGTAGTCAAAATAACTAATAAGTGCAACTGTGCAATAAAAGAGAAGGCCAACCTGTAGAAGCCACCCAATGGATCACTCCCTACACTGCCTGCCATTGCCACATTTAAGGTATGGCCTCCCATAGGGCGACTGCCAAGCCTTGCCAAGGCAACTAAGCTATTGGAAAGAGATCCACCTGCTGCAGCCTTATAGCTGCAACCATCCATAGCCCGCAAAACTCTTCCCCTTCCCTCATGATTCACAACTTTCCGTGTTCCCTTCTCTAACCCCAATTTCTTCAAGAACTCATCATCAACTGTGCCAGAAAAGTCCACCTAAGAGAATTGCGGAAACAACAGTTTTAAAATTCATTGCAATTTCAAAAATGTGTTCATTACAAGGTCTTAATATATGACCCTTAAGCATACGAGGAGAGCTATCAAAAAGCACAGCTTGGTTTTATCCTAAATGTAGTTTAAGAAGATAAAAGACAGAGAGAAACGGGAGGGGGATTAACAACACAGAAGGGTCGTCATTATAAAAAGCTCATCACCAGATATAAAGGAATAATCACATTCACCCCCTACCATATCAAAGAAAAAATATCCAGATTTATGTGTAAGGGACTTCTGAAACCAATGATAGCGGGAGCGAGAAGAAATAAAGAAATTTTTGTTTGTACAAAAGTTTTCTTTGTCTGCCCACAGGACAGGGTGAATTATACGTTTATTAGTGCTAACCCCAAATTTCCTTCTCAAACTGTTGCCTAAATAATGAATAGCATAGTTGTTGGAAAATGAAGTTACCATGGCTTGACCAAGACCCAAAACATCCCATCTTTCAGGTAAATGTAAAGAACCCAAAGTTCCCTCTATTTCCCCTACTTGTTCGTCGTCCCTAACGCCCTCTTCATCATCATCTTCTTCCCCTTCATTGACAGCATCATAGTCTTCAGCTGCTCCATGGCCTCCAAAGCCAGAATAGGAAGAGGCCCTGAAGTGCTCACGACGGCCAGTGTTCATAGAAAGGAAAATCGAGCTGAGTCTGTAATGGCAAAGAATGAAATGGGTATTGTGGCTATGTGGTGGTAATTGTGGAGGATGGTGATATAGGAAAGAAGGGTGAGGCGAGAGAGTTGGAATTAGGGAGCGAGGAGAGGTGGAGATGTGATTAGGTGGAGAAGAGATAGGAAGAGAGAGAGACATGCTAGTTTCTCTCTATTCTATTTCTATGGTTGTTTGTTGTATTTGGAATTGTTAAGCAGAACGCCCTCCGTTGCTCAGGCTCAGGCTCAGGCTCAAGCTCAGGAAACGGAGGATGCACAAATGGCAATCTCATGATAACACTGCATAAAAGAAACGAAACGAAGACGATAAGGAGCCAATCGCTGAAATTACATACTAACCCTTTCAGCCTATCATTGTTGACTGGGAGAAAAGGGGAGATTCTGGGAATGCCAATTGCTGGAATAATTCTGAGCATCTAATTAGTTTCTTTTTTATTTGTGGAATTTATCAAAATAGGCCGACCTGAGTCACAGTATTTTTTTTTACTTACCAAAATCACAACTCTCATAAGATAAAAAAAAACTTTTATATAAGTATAAGTGTAAGTATATAAATTATAAACTTTAAAAATTTACAAATATTAATTGTCCCTCTTCTCCGTCTTTCAGCTTCGACTTTGACGGAGTTTTGCAGAGTGCCGACTCAGAGCTTGTGTTCTTTTTTCTTACTGATTCAACGGACGATTTTCATTGTTTTTCTTCCTTTATTATGAGCAAAAGAGAGCTCAAGACTTTACTCTCTCGCGCAGTCCCTTCTTTGCAGTCCAATTTCGGCCCCTTTTTCCTTCCTAGGTCTTCATTCAAATTCTCACATCAATGTAGTCGAATTCTTACGGTAGACCTTTTGTCTACCTTTGTTCGATTCATCACTACTAATTCTTCAGATATTCCAGACTACTATCTCAAAGGATTGGTTCATCCTGCCGACGATACATTTTTAGAGTGTAGTTCGCAGTCGCAGGCCAAGACCGATTTGACAGACGAGTATGCATTTTTGCGCAATAGTTTGTTGGATTCTACTGCTGAATGTGGGCCAGTGCTACAAAGGGTTGATCCTATTGAGTGTTCTTATGTGGCCGTATTGATGTCAAATGCAATTAAAAGTAATGGTGGTGGGTTTAGTATCGAAACCCAGAAATTTCTTAGGCAGTTCCGTGGAAAACTAAACCGAACTTTAGTTGTTGAGGTGCTGAATCTTGTAAAAGTTCCAGAATTGTGTGTTAAGTTCTTCTTATGGGCGGGTCGCCAAATTGGCTATAACCACACTCTTGAAGTTTATAATGCTCTGTTAGATATTCTGGGATGCAATAATAACGATAGAGTGCCTGAAAAGTTTTTACAAGAAATCATGGATGATGATAAGGAAGTGATTCAGAAGTTGCTTAATGTTCTCATTCGGAAATGTTGCCGGAATGGATTGTGGAATATGGCGTTGGAAGAGTTAGGGAGACTCAAGGATTTGGGTTACAGACCTTCTCGAACAACTTATAATGCTCTGGTTCAAGTTTTTATTAAAGCTGACAAGTTAGATACAGCTTATTTGGTTCACAAGGAGATGTCCAATTCTGGGTTTGGTATGGATGGGTTTACTCTGAGTTGTTTTGCCTATGCTCTCTGCAAAGCAGGCAGGTTGAAGGATGCTTTGACACTGATTGAGAAGGAGGAATTTGTCCCTGATACTGTATTTTATAATAGGATGGTTTCTGGGTTATGTGAAGCTTCGCTTTTTGAAGAAGCTATCCATATCTTAAACAGAATGCGCTCTGATTCTTGCATTCCTAATGTTGTGACTTACCGGATTTTGCTTTCTGGTTGTTTGAGAAAAGGACAACTGGGAAGATCTAAGAGAATTCTAAGTATGATGATTACTGAAGGCTGTTATCCAAGTCGTGAGATATTTAATTCTCTAGTACACGCATATTGTAAATCAAGGGATTACTTTTACGCCTATAAGTTGCTTAAGAAAATGACAGAATGTGGTGTCATACCAGGGTATCTGGTTTACAATATATTAATTGGTGGTATATGTAGCAGCGAGGAAACGCCTAGCTCAGATGCATTAGAATTGGCTGAGAAAGCTTACGATGAGATGCTTAATGCTGGGGTCGTATTAAATAAGATCAATGTGAGTAACTTTGCGCGTTGTCTTTGTGGAGCTGGAAAGTTTGATAAAGCGTTGAATATTATACGCGAAATGATGAGCAAAGGTTTCATTCCTGATGATAGTACTTATTCTAAAGTGATTGGTTTCCTATGTAATGCCTCAAAGGTAGAGAAGGCTTTTGTGTTGTTTGACGATATGAAAAAAAATGGCATTGTTCCTAGCGTTTACACATATACTATCTTAATTGATAACTTTTGTAAAGCTGGTCTTATTGAACAGGCTCGCAAATGGTTTGACGAAATGATAAGGGGTGGTTGTAGTCCTAATGTGGTGACCTATACTGCTCTAATTCACGCATTCCTGAAAGCAAGAAAGATGTCCAATGCTACTGAACTCTTCGAAATGATGTTGGTAGCTGGTTGCAAGCCTAATATTGTTACATATACAGCTTTAATTGATGGTCATTGCAAGGCTGGGCAGATTGAAAAAGCTTGTCAGATCTATGCCAGAATGAGAGGTAACGTGGAAACCTCTGATATGGACATGTATTTTAAGTTAAATGAAAGCAACTGTGAAGGACCAAATATTGTTACATATGGGGCTTTGGTGGATGGTCTGTGCAAAGCAAACCGCGTCAGCGAGGCCCGTGCACTACTGGATGCTATGTGGGTTGAGGGCTGTGAGCCTAACCAGATTGTGTATGATGCTCTTATAGATGGGTTTTGCAAGGCCGGAAGGCTAGAAGATGCCCAAGATGTATTTGCCAAGATGTCGGAGCGTGGATACAGCCCAAATTTATATACTTATAGCTCTTTAATTGATAGACTTTTTAAGGATAAACGATTGGATCTTGCTTTGAAAGTGTTGTCTAAGATGCTTGAAAATTCTTGTGCTCCCAATGTTGTTATTTACACTGAGATGATTGACGGACTCTGTAAAGTTGGAAAGACAGATGAAGCTTACAGGCTCATGCTTAAGATGGAAGAAAAGGACTGCAAGCCAAATGTTGTAACTTATACCGCAATGATTGATGGCTTTGGAAAAGTAGGTAAAATTGAAAAGTGCCTTGAGCTATTAAGAGATATGTGCTCAAAGGGTTGTGCTCCTAACTTTATTACCTACAGAGTCTTGATAAATCATTGTTGTTCCACTGGTCTTCTTGACGAGGCTCACAAGCTTTTAGATGAAATGAAACAGACATATTGGCCAAGGCATGTATCAAGCTATTCTAAAATAATTAAAGGCTTCAGCCAAGAGTTTATAGCCTCTATTGGGCTTTTGGATGAGTTGTCTGAGAATGAATCGGTGCCTATTCTTCCTGCATACAGAATTTTGATTGATAATTTTGTCAAGGCTGGAAGACTGGAAGTTGCTTTGAATTTACTTGAAGAGATTACCTCGTCTCCAAACTTCTCGGTTGCCGACAAACATTTATATACTTCTTTGATTGAAAGTCTCTCAAATGCAAGTAAGGTTGACAAAGCCTTAGAGCTGTATGCCAACATGATAAGTAGGAATATTGTTCCGGAGCTTGGCACATTTGTCCACCTCATCAAAGGCCTTACTAAAGTTGATAGGTGGGAAGAAGCACTTCAATTATCATATAATATATGCCAGATGGTTAGTCATACTTGATCTTTCTTAATCCATGAATTACTGAGCACTAAAGACCACTAAGATATATTCTTCATGATTGTTTGCTTAGTTCTTCTAATCTTTCTAAGCTAAATTACTGTTGGAGTCCATATAATTTTTATGACTTTTCGACATGCCCTTAAAAATATAATATTTTTCTTGGGGATCCAATTACAGACAAAGTCACCAGAATAATTACTCTGGTGTAAGTAAATTTAATCTGAATTTGGAAATAATTTTGTTTGGCTACTCTGAGTACGAAACTACTCTTTAGTTCTACTATGCTCTTGATTTGCTTGTAATAGATGTAGGTTTTTAAAGAATATTTGTTAATTCTAGGAGAGTGTTTGACTGAAGTGATGCCTATAAGTTTTTTAGTAATCATAATTTTGCCCATATTGCAAAGGCTACAATAATTCAAGGACCAAAAGTTTGTTTTTGTACTCGGCAGGTAGCATCTTGTTGATTGAGCTTTAGAACTTTTATACTTTTAACCGAACCAATGTTGCTATTGGGTGCAGCAGGATTAGGAAATTGCTCGTGTTGAATGTTGTAATTTGAAATCTATCGTAGTATCCTTTTTATTAATTTATTTTTTCAGGGTAACCTTAAAATCATGAAGTGTGATACTTCTAATTACTCTTTGAATTTATTACAATGAAACACACCTGTTAGGGCATATGGACTGACCAAATAGACCAATGCTGAAAAATACTAGTGTATAACATCAGAGTGTTCTATTCGTTATATTGGCATATTTTTGTATTGACATCTATGCTTTCTGTTAACTCAGCAGGATATTCATTGGCTTCAGTAAGAAATTTGGGTGTGAGTTAAACTTCTGATGCAGAGACTAATGTAACTAAAGGAAAATGAACAGACTCAGAAGCAGCATAGGAAAACACGGTCTAGTTGGTGAGAGTGCTGTCTCCATCTTAGTTCCGAGTGATGCCTTCCATCTCGTTATTGATCTTCCTTTATCTATGTTCTGCAGATGAGATAATGCCAACAGCAATAATTTTAGCAGAAGCATGAGGTCTTGAAAGAACTCCTGAAAATGTGCTTTTCATATTCCATTGATCTCGAATTTCTCTGGTCTTGAATTATTGTGACATCATGCATGGTTTTATGATTTTCTGGTTGATGATCATGCTTCTACCTGCAGCCGAGCAGTAGCTGCAGTACGACGGGACACTCTAGAGGCATCAATATCAAAGTGCCGCATCTTTTGTTACTCGTAAAAGTAAAATGTCTTTGAAGAGGGATCAAATAAAAGGCGCTATCAGTAGAAATGGTTAAGAGAGGGTCTCCAAAGTCCAGGGTATATGTCCCTGCTAAGGTGTGGTCCAAACAGTGTCTGTCAATGGGGGGAGATGTTGATTGAGGTTAATTTTTGTTTAGCTTGTCTGTATTGTGGAGAGGAAATGGAACTGTGGATGATAGAAATAGCACGGCTCTTTCATTTTTTGGGCAATGAAGTACAGTTGAGTATTATACAAGCATTAAGATTCAGATATAAACTTGTCAGGTTTTGAGGCTGTTTCTTCCAGTTCCGCCACCTTCTTCTTAAGAACCCAATTGATTCGCATATCAGAGGCAACGGAGATTATGTAGTTATGAAGGATTAATTTGTTCCTTAAACTTGTATGAATATTGGCAACGCCATAAAAACTGCTCTTAAATGGATTTCTTTTTTTGTTTGGATAAATTTCTTAAAACTTTTAAATGAAGCTTATGATTTGTAGAAGTCCTCCTCATTAACAGCTGAAAATTTTTAAAGAAAAATTATGGTTACTAGTTATATAAACACAAAATAAAATCATTAGGTGGTTAAGTAGTGACATGTTTTGGTTTAAAAAACACAAAATAACTTTCTTTTCTCTTAAAAAATATTTAAATTCATCAAAAATTATTTACAAGTTTTACTCAATCAAATATTTTTTTATGAAACATAAATGCACAATTTCAATAATACCAATTAAGTTCGTACATTTTTCTTAAATACTAGTTAAATATTTTTTATGAAATAAATTTCTTATTAAACATCGAAGGGGGGAAGGTGCGTATAATCAACCTGATGGTGGGGCCTTCTCTATCGGATTCCAATTTCACATTTCCGATCTTAGGCTCTGGCATTGGCATCAAAGTTCTGAGCAACAGCAATAGATTCTCCCTTGGTTTTAGATTACAGGTTCGGCATTGGTTTCTCTTCGCTCGGCTCTGTTTGGAATTTCAAGAATTGACTAATTTATAGGAAATATACGATATCTTTCTCATCTATCTATATCTATATATTGTATCTAAATCTATTTGCGGAGAAGAGCACAACCGCAAAGGTTGTCTCTTCCTTTCTTTCTGTTGAAATAGAATGGAATTGTGCTTCTATGCATTCATTCGTTGTTCTCAATTCTTATAGAGAATACTGATAGTGAAAATTAGTCCATCAATCACAGGATTCTGCCCTCCACAAAGACCGGTAAGAAGAATTTAGAGAAAAGATATAAATAGTCATCAATATCATCATCATGTACTTGAAGAAGCCTTTGTGGAGTGAAGGTATACAAAATGGGAAAGGAGATAGTGGTGACTCCACAGAGATACTAACGTCCGATTCAGACACACAATCATTGGCGTCAACAGCAGTGGGTGAGCTTGTCAACTCACTAAACCGACAGAGAGTATACAGAGAAGTAACTCTTGCTCTAAGAACAGGTCTCAGAGATGCTCGTGCTGAGTTCTCATTCCTCCGTCTTCGTGGTCTACGTTCCATTCTCAAATTCCTCCGATCAGTTGCTGAGTCTGATGCAACTATTGACCTCTTTTCCCAAACCCAATCTATTCCTGAGCTTCAGGGTATGTGGGTACATTTTATTCTGGTTTCTTTGCCTAAAAAGTTCATTTTTTCCCAATGTGATTTTGATTTGGTTCCTACACAGTGGTTCCTGTTCTATTTCAACACTCACTAAAGGAGACAGGAGAAGATTACAACGACTATAGGGTCACAAATTTGACTCATATATTTGGGGTAGAACCGATGAAGATAACCAGTCCATCTACTGATGCTGAAGTTGCACTTGCACTTCGAGTCTTGGAAGGTTGTTGTTTGCTTCACCCACAGAGTACCGCTTTGGCACATCAACACAAGGCAATTCAGGTATCCGGCCTCATAAAATTAACACCTTTTCATTCTCATTTGCATTACCTTCTGGGGCAACAAGTTGATGACACTCATGAAAATAAACTGATACTTGCTTATAAAATACCCTACTTCGTGTAATGCCGCAAAGAGTTACAATTGAACACGAGAAAGAAGAATATTTTAGATTTTTATGGACCTGTACCAGTAAAGATGCAAATAGTCCTATGCGTAAGTATCGCATATTTAGTAGGAGAACCTTGAACCAGAAAGATAAGAGGCAGCCGTGAATAACTTGGGGAGAGGTAATAAGAGAAGGGGTGAAAAATATATAAAGAGATAAGTGGGTAATATAGCCCTTGATGGGATTATAGTCAAAAGAAAAACTATAAGAAACTACGAGGTTTTCTTGGAATGGAGAAAGTGGAGAATGTAGATCTTATACAGTTAATGAGATATTCTCTTACCTATTAACCATTTATGGACCAAAGGGTGTTCAATGAGGCATTACAGGTAAATGACTTTGGTCATTCCCTGTAGAGAAACAAAGCCTTAAGTTGTTGGCGACTTTGGTAAATGGTGATGAGAAGTTTGGCTTTGACTTTTGCACTAGTCAGTGATGATATGGAGTATGCTTTAGGACAGGTTTTCTATGTGTTTGATGTGGTTATTTGTCAAAATACCCCTCAAAATTCTTTTCCTGAGAGCTATTGAGAAAAAGCTGATTCAGCTGTGAACTACTGTTCTCATGGCTCTAAATAAATTGGAATATCAGATTTTATAAACCACTTCAGGTTTAGGAATTTAATGCAGTGAATATTCTTGTTTACATTTTTTTATTTCTCTGGAAGAGATGGATGGAGAAGTAAATTATCACTGGAAATTTAGTAAGAGTTCTGGTTTCTTTTTGAAGAACTTTTACCTAAGACTCTGCAAATCTAGTTTCAGTTATTTTCCTCGGAGGAACATATGGCATGCTGCATGGAGCAGAAGTTGGATGGCAGAAATTCTGTACTTATTATTTGATTGTTGTATTATTATTTGGTTGTTGTAACAAGGTGCTCCATAAATGGCTAAACTACTAAATGTCTGTTGCATCGTTTTCTTGATTCATGGAATTGTAGCATTTGATTTTGAATAATTTTTGGGTCAAATGGGTGACACCTAAAGCAATAAGAAAATTGCATTCTGGTGGAGACAAGGATTGGGGAAAAAGTAGAGAAGGAAGAGTTTGCAAGGGTGTGGTAGTTGGTTGGAATCTGATTAACAGCTGTTTCAGGGTGTTGATGGTTTAAAGTCTTAAAAATCTTTTCTCAAGCGATGGATTTCTTAAGTTCTTGGAGTATTTGAATGTCTTCTAATGCCCTAAAGGGGGATATGGTTGATGTCTTGTTCTTCCTTTATCTTCTTTTATCCAAAGTGACACATTTTCGATATAGTTGTTGGGTGCTTGTCGATGCCATGTTGAAACTTAAATTAGTAGAATTCCCCTAGGAAGAAAAAGGATTCATGTCACTGACTGCAATTATCTAGGGTCTAGGATTCTTATCATTGATACTGGTGGACTCATTTTTTGTGGAAGTGTGTGCTCATCTGTGCTTTTTGTTCATTCAATTGATTATTCTAGCATGTATATCTGCACTCCTTTACTGTGAGATTTCTAGACATTTATTTCTTTCCAAAACTTCATTGTGCCATTCCTTCCTGTCTAGATATGGCTGAATGTGATTATAAAGAACCTTTGCCATAGATGGTTCATACCTTTATTTTCTGGGTGTTATTTGTCAAAGAAGAAATTTATGGCAAACAGACAAAGAAGGATTTCAATGATGACTAACATGAAACACCCAATGCGCAATGAAAACACCACAATAAATAACAATAAAACACTGCAATTCATTTGCACGTCTGGCTAGGAGACACCTGGAAAATACCCATTAGCAAAATGCCAAAGTGAAGACATGTAAAAAACAGTATCCCATAGGAAAGGCAATACAGAAGCTTTTCCTCTACAGATATTATACTCCAACCATATAAATGAATAGTGACAAATTGTACAACTCTGCTGAGCAGTTCCCTAAAACTGTTTTAGACTCTTGCGCACACACAAATTAAAATTGGTTTTACACCTGCAGGTTTTGATGAATATACTATCCACTCGGGGAGTACTTGAGCAAGGTGCCTGCTTGGATGCTTTAATCTCAATAATGGTGGATTCATCATCTAACCAAATGGTAGTTTGACTCTCGCCTTTTCAACATTTGAATGTGTTAGATTATTATGGTATATTTTACAGACCGATTTACAATGTCTTTTGTTGTGTCTTCTATTTAGTTGTTTGTCTGACATTTGCTTCTAAAGAACATTTTCTTGATCTGTTCGTTTTTAAAATTCTCATCTCTTCTGTTGATGATTTTTTTAGGATTTTGAGAATTGTAATGGTATTATGGAAGTTGCTGACCTCATAAGAGACAAACAATTGGATGATAATCTCAGGTACTGCTTTTTCTTTTCCCCTTTTCCAATCAGTCTCATTCTTATTAAGGGTGTTATATGTTGTGCGGATGTTTTCTTATTTGTATCTCCATTGTGCAACAAGACACTTGTTCCTAGTTGGTCTACAGGTTCCTCGTGCTTGCAGAGTATGTTTTACATGTCCAGTAAATATGCATTTGCTTTCCTTACTCATTCGTGCAAGACATTGAATTGGGACTTATTGTATGATATTGGGTGGATACACGTTTTCTTAATTGGTTCCACTGTCGAGCATTTTTCTTTTATTTTTGAAGCATAAAACAAGCAAATGTATGTGTAACGTGTTAAAGATTGTTGACTAGAGTAATTGGAATTCCTACCAGAAAACAGTATCAACTTTCAACACTACACTTTTTTTTGGCTCTAAATTCATCCAGATGACTGTAATATCTTCTGCTATCCTTCGGGACTCAAAACATTACTGCAAGGATTTTTCTATTTTAGTGTTGAGAATTTTACCCACACCCCTTTTCAACACTTCTAATGCTCGATTGATTTTAAATTCTATTCCTCCTCCAATGCTCTTTAGAAATGTTCCTCAGGTTGAAATGTGGTGAGTTTTTGTTGCTGCTCATTGGACATGTCAATGGAAGAGATAGGCCACCTTTAGCAACCGTACATGAAGATATAAGGCATCTACTAGGGGAGAAATCAGCCTCCTTGATTTGGGCAGCCAGCCAGTTCGGCTCAACACTGGATCCAGAGCAGAGACTAACAGCTCTACAGATCCAAGCACGGAGGGTTATTGAATCATTAGACTTGTACTGAATCTGAATATTGGAATAGTGCTGATGATCAAATTCTACATATTCCCCCCTTTCTTCTTTTTATGCACTCGTGCGTGCGTTCTCATTTCTTTGTCTATAATCATACTCTTTTTGTGGGCATTTATATGTGGTGTAGAATATTAGATCATTTTTAAAAAGAAAATTTTTTAAAAAATACATTAATTGCATATAGTAGAGCATCAAATGGGTATTCTCACTAATTAAAACGGGAATGTGTTCTTGCTTTTGTAGAGCTCAGCTTCGAATTAAGCTATAAGGGGGAAAGAAGAGTCAATAAATAATAAAAAAAACTCAACCACCAAAGAAAAGGAGTATGACTCGGTAAAGTGTAAGGGAGATGTGGATCTCAAGAGTGTCAAATGCACAAAATGATGTAGCAATCAATTCCCGTGATTTCTTTCTTTTCTTTTTTTCTTCATATAATGTTCTACTTGCTGATTAATAAACTATGCTATAACTAACAATTCTCACTACGTTTTCTTTTGAGAGATTACACTTGATCGTACTGCTTCAGTCGGCATTTCTGTAGAAAAGGCATTTCGTCTCTTACTTCTCACTACGTTTTCTTTTGAGCGATCCACTTATAGCCGCCTTGGTTTTTGCCCACTCTCTCAAAGAAGCAGCACTCCTCATAAATGAGCATGTTTCGCCTATTTTAACATCGCCAATGGATGTTTCCTCTGATGTTGTACACGTTCTCTCACTTAATGGATCTGAAACACTATTATTGCCACCAACATGCTGATTCTTTTCTGGGATATTCTTGGCTAAGTCAGATGTATCACTAACATGTCCCTTGTTGGTGTGCTTAGCTCCACCATCATGCTTGCAATCATTGGAAATGCCTTTGATGGGCTCCTTGGCCTTCAGATTTTTGAATGTACTGTCGGGCAAAATTTGCGATATGCTAAATGAATTATTATTCTCCCTAACCAGTTGCGTCCATGAGCGCTTTTGCAACCATGCAGCACCTCTTCCGGACTGATTTGATGCCTCATTTTTTCTCATGGGCTGAAGTTCTTGCGTCTTGGTAAGTGCGCTTTCCGGATCCCCGTCCCTTTCAATGGGCTCGATTTTGTTGTTCTCGGAGTTAGGTAGATACAGGCCATCAGATCCTTGATTCTCAAAGTCTGACAATATATGGGACGTATTGAAAGCATTATTGCCCCTTTCACCAAGAAGATCCTTCCATGAAGACTTCTGAGACCATGAAATCTTGGTTGATTCTTCATAACCATCTCCTAATTTAGTAGGTTGGCCCCCTGAGCCCAGCTTATCTTTAAAGGTCTGCTGCTTATGTTTATTATCTCCAGGTGCAGCAGACACGTAATCATTTCTTTCCCTTTCCGAATTGACAAGCGATACTCTCTTCTTTTTAGGACAGATATCTTTCCTTTCCTGCAGTTCAAGCTTATTCTTCTTTGGTTGTTCCACAAGAATTTTTGTTTCAACGAATCCTGATTCCTTAACATATCCAAAACGGCAATCAGATAAAATCGAGATATTGTTTATATGAAATAAAGAAAAAGCTGACACTACGATTACACACAATCTCACCTGATTTTCCAAGAGTCTTTCTAGTTCCTGATCCTGACTTCCTCCTATTAAGGCCGTTTTCTTTTTCTTTGTCTCTATGTTAATTATGAGGTCATCGTCATCTGTTTCGCTATCTTCATATTCACCGGATTGTAAATTATCAGGTGATTCAAGGGAATCTTGCTCCGTTTTACCATGCATGGTATTAGAAGCCTTTTCCCTTTCAAATAGTTTGTTCATCACAGCTTTCATTATGTTAATTTCTTCATCATTCATTCCACCACTTTCCGCTTCCCCATCATAATTTTTCTTTCCTCTGATTGTTCTAGAAGGACTCGAATGTTCCTCACAATCACAGAAATGCACCGGGAGAGCAGGAACTTCAACATTCTGGAAACTGTATTTGTGTTTGCCGGTTCCACTAAATGGTATGGATTTCACCTGCACAAGTATATACTTTGCACGTGTGATTCAAGCCATATGATATAGCACTAGATACAGGAAGCACCATTAAACAAGTACAGTACCGTATGCACGAGAAGATATGGCAACCTTGGAAAATATATAGCAGGACACAACAAACCCTAAATGATTAAACATCACGTGTTTATACATAATATATCGATAAAAAAAAAATCAATACAAAAGCAAAAATAAGTCATAAATTCAACACTTGATACATGAAGCATTATTACAAGAATTGAAGACCAGATATCACCATAGTGGATTCAGTAGTCTTCCCCAATTTAGCCAGTATAGCGAACTATGGACACAAAATGGGAGATGATCCAAATAAAGAAAATAGATATTTCTGTCTCACCTTTTTTAGTTTGGGAAAGAAAATCTTTAGCTGCTTTGTCTTCAAACTCTCTCCATTGGGTATTTCTCTCGAGGAAACACCTCTAACGGAATCAAGACAAGTACTAGATTCACCACTAGTAAGCTCAGCATCTTCCATCCACTCTCGTTTCAACAGCATAAGATAATGCTCTTTAGCCTTCTCAAGCTTTAACTTTCCTCCCTTCCATAGACATCCATTATACTGCACAGAACAGTATATCAATAATATATGAGCAAAGCAGACTTCCAACACAAATCAAATTCATAAATAAAACCCATTCTTTAAAGGGAGAGAGAGAATTACACAAGGCCAGTGAGGCATGCACCCTAAATTTTTATCCTAGGAAGTAAAGAAGGAGAAAGGAAGAGCAAGATGAGCTGACGTGAATGTCATCTAAAGACAAGGAGATAACAATCTCCTCAAAAGCAAACTGGAAATTGAAAAGGAAAAAAAAAAAATCAAATGGTAAACAGAGTCTCTGACCTAGCACAAAGCCAAGTAACAATAACCTATCATTTTTAGTACATCTGACAGTTATGTCTATCCTTTCTATAAAATCTTCTACCTTGTAATTCATACATATATTTATCTGTGGTGCATAAGCACTAATAACACAATTAATAGCTTTTAACTGCAGAAGGTTTCAAAGTTGAAATATATTATTTCTCCTTTCATAATCCACAGCTTACACTTACTCTTTCCAACTTTTCTCTTATTCTCTGGTACCCACTCATTTAATCAGGATTGCAATAAAGCAATAATTAGATAACTGTCCTCCCTTACCCCCTTCTAGTTTGAAAGTATACGAAGATTACCTGTCCACTAACAAAGGCACTAACTTGAAACTAGGAATTGTAAAGCATATAGAGAAAAATAACTTCTGTTAACAAAGGGAGATCATTGTATAATTACAAACTAGAGAACGAGGGCATAGGTGTAGGCTTTACAAATTTCAAATTGATCACTGTAACTTACACTGGACAAAAAATAAAATTAGTTCATTCAGTCATAAAAATCTCAGGCAAGATTTTTTTTTAAAAAAAAAAATAACGCTAGATGATTTGTATCACCTTAAAAGTCAAAAAATATGACCAGAAATAGGAATAGAAGCTGGAGAATTAAGCAAAACACCGCAAACCAGGACAATATAGATATTGTAAGGAGAGATTTCCAGCAAAGTCATTGAGATATAAATGTGCCGATGGTTCGAACAGTCAGAAAATTAGCTTCACCATTATTAGACGTTGGAAGACAGTCTCTTTCAAACTGACTTTCATAAGGTTAACTATTAAGACAGTTTTGATTTGACGCCTTACCCTGTTGAAAAGCTTGGAAAGAGATTTTTGTTCAGACGGAGAGGGTAAAAAGTTGACATAGGCAAAGCTGCGACCTTTAGTTCTGATTATGTCAACACCTTCAACGCTTCCCAAAGAGGCAAACAATCTCTGGAGATCCTCAGCCGCGACACTTTCTCCCAAGCCTCCCACAAATATCCTCATTATTGATGTTGCTGCGTTATCTTCCTCCATATGGTATCAAATGGATAACTGAGACTGAGACATCAAAAGCATTGAGCTTAGGTAATAATCTAAGGTAGTTAAGATAAGCACAAGTTTAGATTCCGTCGGACGAAATACCATGACAGAATAAAACTAAAATGCGTCGGAAATCAGAGAGAAGGAATTTGTTAGAGAAATTTTTTAAACATGCATCGTAAATATCTTTATGAGAGAATATAAAGAAAGCAGTTGATAGAGAGGGAACCAAGACGAACGGTGACAGAGATCCTAGGAGGTTGAATGACGGAGTATACACTAGACCGAGAGAGTGAGGCGGTTATGGAGATTCAATCTGCCTACGGACGCTTGCTACAGTTAAACCCTCGGAAAGAAGCACAAACGAAACGATATTTATTAGCCATGACATACGATATAAGAAGGGTGGGTCTGGGTCTGGGCCTGGGTCGGGTGAATGAGTCTCGTGGTAAGAATGAATGCCCGATAATAATAATAATTAATTAAATAAGAGTTAGCATTTGAGCCGTAGTGGATCGGGTCGAGGATAAAACTCAACACAGCAACCCAATCTCTTGTTTCTGTTATGCGGCCTTGGAAAGAAAAGGAAGCTTCCTACGAGGTATTTGATTTTGATGCCATGCCCTTCCCCTCTACTCTGTCTCTTTATTTGGGGTTGGAAAGGGAAGAATAAAATCTTTTTGTCTCATATTTTATAACTAATTTTTATTTATAATATTATTTTATTACATATAAATTAATTTCAAATTCATAAAACAGAAAATTCTATGAATATGGTATTAGGCAACTTGTGAAAACAATTTCTCTCAGCATCTTTTTTTTTTTAATTTATTTTCAAAAGTAATTGTGGTTTTATCCTTAGTTGAATGTTCAGACTTATATTAAAAATGTGCCAACACAACACCGTACAGTTCACAAGAAAGAAGAATTTTGCAATTGATCGTATAATTTAATTTAATTTAATATTTATTTATTTACTTTTAAAATTAAAATAATAAAAATAGTGGTCTATCTTTGTTTGGTGCACTGCAAAATCGAAGTAGCCCCCTCCAACAAAACAACACGTGCCAGCATCGGAGAGTTGCCATCTCATGAAACTCCACCAGAACAATAATTGACCACCACTAGAGGCCGGCGCTCTCCTCTCTATTCTCCTCCTCCATGCTTATTTCTGATTATACTTGGTATCCCCTTTCCTGATTCGCCATGAAATCTCTTGAAATTGGAACGCATCCCTTGCATCTCTATGCGTCATTTAATGCCTTTACGCACCCTCTTCCTCCAGTAAAAAAAATTGATTTTTCACTCAACAGACCAATTTTCCAGAGATTTCCTTTTCTAAATTCTCAATCCAAATCATCCCGCTCGATTATATCTTGTTCCTCGCGTTCTGCCCAATTTTCAAATTCTGGGTCCGATGGTCGTGGGTCCGAAGCAGTAGACGGGGCTTCTGATGAAACAATTCTTGATAATGAGAACTTTCAAAGTCTAGTTGGAAGCCCCAAAATCCCATCTTTCGCTTTTCCTGTAGCTAATTTAAGCTTGAATGACCAAGCTTTCTTTCTCCTCACTTTGATAGCTTGCACGGTATGGCAATTTCCCTTCTTCTTTTCTTCCCCTCACCACCGATGCCAACTGTAAATTTTGCCCTCAAATAGATTAAACAAGACTAGATTGTATTGCTACTAAGCTCGCCAATGCGTACGTGTTTATTTTAATAAAAAATGCGGACTTGTTATTGGTAGGCATGTCATATACAATCAACATGACAGTCAGTCGTTCATGGTGATTTGTAAAAGAACCCCATCGATAGGTTAGGTTAAACGGTGAAAATAGAAAATGTCATTGGAATTGAAGCTAAAAGGATATCACTTAAAACTGGCACAAACACGGTGTAAATGGTTTGCTTCAGCTAAATTTGATCCTTTATATTTGAACTATGTTAGTTTTGCTGTCACTAAGAAAATATGAATTCCTCCTTATTTCTGCAGACTTCTGTGGCATTTACTAGCCTCGTTGTTGCTGCTGTTCCTACACTATTTGTAAGTGGTCAATGATTATGCTTACATTTAGATGAGCACGTCTAATTTTACATTCAGACTAAACTTTCGAAGATTATACAGCTTATTTTTAATCTCATGTCCATAGATTGACATCCTGCAATTATCCATGAACTATTTGATATTTTATGGTTTAGATTAACTTTTTCGTTATATTCTGTCTGAGTTTACCCCTTTCTTGTATCATCTATAAACTGGGTTAACTAATTTTACACCCTATTTACCTGTGTGATCTTGGGGTTATGTCAAACATAGTATTGTGTTCAATGGTGTCTGCTATGGTAGTTTACCTGTGAGTATTTTGACCTAGTTTTTAGTGTATGCTTTTCTTTCTTTTTTAATTTGATAAAAGAAGAAATTTTATTTGAAAGAAGAAAGACAGAATACCGGCAAGGAAGATAAGAGATCCTCCTGAATTAGTTCACAGAGAAAGAATCAAGAAAAATTAAATCAATGCAGTAAAGTTTTTAAGTCCTGCTGCATATCAGCTAAGAAGACTCCCTCAGAGAGACTATCAGAAGATCACCAAATTGCAGCCGTAAAAATAATTTGTTATATGAACTTGCAACATATTATTAATACTAGTCTGGTCAAGTACAGCTGTTTGGAAGAATGACACACTTGATCTTAAAACAGAGTTCTTGGACTTCTAAAGGGGCTGATCGAGGGTAAAATTTGCTCTATTCTAAGATTGGATGATAAACCGAGAAGTCGAACTACAAAAATAAACGCTAGAAGAATAAGGGCCCTGACCATTCTATCCAAATGGAGGATGTATGGAAGAGTCAAGCAGTACCAAAAGGCGTTCTATTATAGAAATTCTCTGGTTCCTGGGCAAAAGAAAATTCTGAGATTATAATTCATGGATATTATAGGAATTTTGAATGGGAGAATTGTATAAAGAAGGTGAAAGAAACAAGGAAAAGCCTCCACAAAGAAAGCCCTCCGACCCGTATGTTCTCCCAAAATCTTATGAGAGAACTGTTGCTCACCTTTCAAAGTGCTCTTTCTTTTCTCACTTTTGGAGTTTTCAATGTCCATCCACTATCTATAGATTGCAACTACTCGTCATGCCCAGATTCCATAATGCTTTCTTCAACCATACAACTCATAATTTTTTAGTTTTCTCGTTTTTCCATGATACTTGTTTGATTAATTTGATGTTAAGTTCTGGACATACTATATACCATTGATCTTATTTGGGTAGTTATTGTATATAAACATACTGTAATGAAACACATCTTGTCATACACGCTTTTCTTTATGTTTAGGCAATGAGAAATGCTGCAATATCCCTTTCAAAGCTAGCAGATACAACTCGTGAGGAACTCCCAAGTACCATGGCTGCTATCAGGCTTTCAGGGATGGAAATCAGTGATCTTACTCTAGAACTAAGTGATTTAAGGTAGAAATAAATGCTTCCCCCCCTCCCCCTATTTCTTTTTTTTTTTTTTCTTTCCAAATCTTTGTTTTTATAAATTGCTACTGGTAAGTAAAACTCTTTTAAGAGAGAGAGAGAGAGAGAGAAAGGAAATGCCAGTCGTTTTAGACCAAATAAGACGATATTCTGCTGCCTGCAGCTTTGCAGCATATAGGACACTGCCTTGGCTTTGCGTAAGGCTTACCAGAATACTAATTTGAACCATTTTTGTGAAATCCTATATCTCAAGAGATGGCAGTATTTCCCTGTCCTGTTAAAGAAACTTGTGATCAATGAAGAGAACAGATACTGTAGATTATTTATAGGGTTTGTTGTCTAGCTTACTGAATTCGTTCTTTAATGAGCATATGATGATAGTTACTGAATTGATGCTTTCTTCTCATTCTTATAAATAAGGCTCTATTGAAGTTTGAATGAAGATTAAATTTAAAAATTGGGATGATTAAAAAAGTAGACGGTCTTTGTCTTTTCAGCACGAATTATCTTTTAAAGTAGACGCATTACATGATAGAAAATATAATATCATCTGTTTTTGGCATTACATATAATGTCATGTTTATTGGCTCTTAGCCAGGAAATATCTGATGGGGTTAGCAAGTCAGCTCAAGCTTTGCAAGCAGCCGAAGCCGGAATCCGACAAATTGGTTCACTCGCACAGCAACAAACTATATGTACGTATAATACGTTTGTTGGGATATTATCTCCGTCTCTTGTTTTCTTCTCATTGTATTTTTTTATTATTATGATTTTAGTTACAGCACTCAGCAGCTCTTCCATCCATGTACACACACTTGAAAAGAGAAATAAAAAGAAATGACTGTCAGAATTCTTTTACCTCAGTTTTTGCTTTAGTGGCTTTCAGTTTCTTATGAAAACAGAGACTAGCCTCGTATTATGTCGGAAAGTCTGTCCTTTCTTCTGTCTAGGATGAATTCCTGTCATTTGAACTATATTGAATATCTCCAATTCAAAAATTCCTAAAAAGTATCTTCAGAACTTGGTTTTTTGGTAAAATTTAACGGCTGTTATTTTGATTGTCATTCTCCATACCAATTAATTAATTTATTTTTCAAAATTGGTGGCAAGTAACCAAATAAATATCCTTCAATAATGGTTGGCGAGTGTTTTTTCTGCGACTGATTTGATTATATGTTTTGTTTGTACGATACAGGCATGATCGAAGAGAGGGCAAACTTGCCAGTAATATCTTTGCAACCCGTTGTTGCCGGAGCTGCAAAAAAGACTTCAAGAGCAGTTGGACGGGCCACAAAGACCTTGATGAACATCATTTCTGGAAGAGAAGGTGCTGCTAGCGAGGAGGATAGAAGATAGATAGAATTCTTTCAAAATGACTCAAACCCTCCTCGTAGTCTTATTCTTATTGATATAATAATAGCCTAGGGTAGCAAGCAACAAACATATTTAGAATCGGTTGAGGTTGCCTTCTTATCATTAGAGCTCAGAAAGCAAAGATATCAGTTCAGTGAAAGCAGTACGACTCATGCAAATTGGATCTTATTTTCATTCTGGATACACAAACATACATACATGCATACGGGTTATCTTTTTCTCCCTTTCTTTCTGGTTTTGGTTTGCCATCACAAGCGAATCAAGAACAGGACTCCCGTGTTAAGGGATATTTACCATACAATTCCTGTATGCATGCCTATAAATATATATTCAAATCATTCTGTATTATTAGTTATATTAACTATTTGTAAGTGTAGAAATTAAAAAAAAAAAAAAAAAAAAATGTAAAAATATGTAGTGTTACTCAATATAAAAAAATACTTTTTACAAAATTAAATTAAAAATGTCTGATTGAAATTAGACTGTCCAATCAAGTAAAATAAATGGGTATCATTCTATCAAATAACAATCTCGAAGTCGATGAATGAAATCGTACGTAACACAAGGATTTCGGGGCAAGATTGATGGAGAAGGGTGAGCAGAAGCAATCGCGAGAGAAGCTTTGCAAAACCTGCAACCAAACATACAATCCCGCTTCCAATACTTGTTCGTCGTGCCGTTTTCATCCTTCTTTCTTTGTCTGTCGCCGTCACGATGACCAGAGAAGGTATTTTCCATTCCATATATGATACTTCTATGCCTTTTTGCATTTGCTGCCTTCTAATGTTTGTTCGATGTGGCTTTTCCGGATTTTGATTCAGCGTCTTACGCTTTGATAACCCCAATCAATCTTCGTGTGAACTGACTTCGTGTAATTCAAAACGTGTGGTTTTCTCTCGTGCACTTGATTCTCCCAAAGTTCCCTCTGGAAAATCATTTCTATTTGTCAGTTCTGGCCTAATTCGAGCGTTAACCTGTAATTTTCTTGAAAGAACTAATGGGTTTTACTCTCCTAATTTGATTGCTTCGCCGCTCTCTTCTATCAAGGCCACCCCTTTTTCTTTGATGGTTGTTTCTTCTGAGAAATTTTTTTTATGAATTATCATGTGCAATTTACTCCATAACCCTTTTTACGTAATATTTGATCTTTTCTGCCTTTTCTATTTCTACTATCGTTTAGTATAAAATTAGTGCAAACGTAGAAATCCTTACGTAGTTGGTATGCGATGGCCCATATACATAGATATGCACATACTTACTTGCACAGGTATGTAAATGTGCAAAAACATGATAAGAGATCTAGAAAGAGAGTGCCTGGACAAATAACATAGTTGATGGAGATCGCAGATATAATGGATAAGAGTTCACGGTATGGAGGAAAATCCCGGAAACTAGTTTTCAAAAAATATTCAGGTATAAAGAAAGAGTAACAAGCTACATTTCAATACAAAAGCTTATGCTACTGATTACGTAGACTATGCTTAGATATTTCAATTCTACTGATTAGAAAGTGCAATATCTATTCAGTTGGTTTTCAATTTGGTCTTCTATGAAAGACAGCTGTTTCAGAACTAGCACCACCTTCAGACTTTTAAGTTATAGTCGTCTAGTTAGAACTGATTCCAAATGGCCATGGTAGATTGCAGAGAAGACAACTCAATGATCATGGATGCATATTGGTTGTTCATCTGTCAACATGGCCGAACTGGTGTAGGGCTATGTAGAATGGCTGGCGGCATTTAAGAAATAGAAAGATCGTTAAAGATGGTAAAGTAATGGCATTAGCTCATGGTTTAGATTTCATGAAATTTTCAGTTACGGAATAACTGGTTGCATCATTTCTGGGTCTAGGAGCAGGCATTCTGCTTGAGGATAAAGGTGAAACAACATGCCATTAAAGTTGCTTGACCTGTAACAGTGAAGCAGGTTTTTTGATTTCACAAATTTGCTGGTAACGACTCAAGGGGTTCAGTTGGCAGCATTACAGATTTAATGGTGTGGTTTCCACCTTGATGATGGTTCTTCTTTCCAATAAAATATAAGAAAGCATTGCATTTTGCCCATTTGGGGTTTAGTCTATGTTTGAATCAAAACCATACTCTAAAACATGAGATTTTGCTTCCTAATTTAAATTGATAAGAAGCCTTACGTTGCTTTTAGTACTATTCTATAAAGAAAAAATAAAATAGAAAAAGTGGACCATGGCCCGGTGCCTTATATTCTAGGAATACGTTGATTCATTTCACGGTAAGTATGACCATTTTGGCTGCTAGATTCTAACATTAGCTCTGGACTCAGTGGAAGAGACATTCAATTTTTGTACAAAAATGGTCAGAGTTTTCCAGGGTAATGGCTCTGAGCATTTTACAATTTGAACCCGAAAATTCTTTTAAATTGGAAGTTTGGATTCAGAGGTCTGTGTTTGCTGAACCTGTCCTTTTCTTTTTTTTCTTATTTATGAAGGTACTATGAATTGGGCCCCGATGATCCGCCGTATGCTGCCAAGTTTTATGACTGCTGTGGGGCTGAGGACCCTGGGGCTCCTGGCTGCACGACCAACTTTCATGTCTCTTACGATGACGACTGATGTAATATCTCAACCTATTACCATTGCTTAGATCTTAACAATGTGTGTGTGGTACTATGGTCCTGAGAAATATCATTTTCGCCACTGTTGTTACAGTTTTCTAACTCTGCACAATGGAAAATTTGATATATAATTTTCTCCTTTTGTCCAGTCTAGTCATACATGCGCCGATTGCTTCTGTTTGAAGGAAAAGGGACCTTTAAACCAACCGATTGACCCGAACTTGATTCAGCTGGTTTTTATTTTAGAGAAATAGAATATGAAATATGACATTTTTCAGTTTTCTGCCGGGCACTCCAGAACCAACGTTTAACAGAAGAAGATTTGGAAAGCCAAATATGGACAATTTTTTGGTTCTTTGAAGGAATAGAATCCCTTTGTGCACGTGGCAAAATCTTGAGGGTGTGTTGGCATGGCAGAGCAGAGGAATATTATTAGTCGTCAATTCATTTTAATTTAAGAAAGGAGAAAGCTAAAATAACAAGAAGATGCTCCCCGCTTCCGCATCCGACTGAATCTCAACCTCCTTTGGATTTTTCTGCATGTGGATGACAGTTGTTTCCATCTCCGAACGTAATAATTTCATAAAAATATCATTAATTAGTCGAACAAATTTTCATAAAATCAATCTTACACTTGCGGATGGCCAAAATATTTTGCAAATTGTCAAAAATCAACTTTTTATTGATAATAATGATATATAGTTGCAATTGAATTATTTGCTGAGACATGTCATGTGTGTGCTCACGTGGATGGCTTGCCAGCAATCACTACTTGCTCACTATTTATCCTCATCAAATTAAAAAGGAATGCCCATTGGTAATATATGGTCAAACCAAGGTGAATGAATTGCAACGAACTAGTTGTACCTAATAATATTTACGATGGATGAGATAAGATAATGCCAAATTAATCTTAATTGTAATTAGATCACATTCATTTTGCGACACATACAAGCTATATATATATATATATAAAGGAAATTAAGTTTGTTGTTTGGTTGCTAGTCAGCTTCAATTCCCACCATAATTAAACAAAAAAAAAAAAAAGTGAGTTGGATTAAACTTGGTTTCTTTATTACGCCATTCAACCAAAGTACCCGCTGCCCCTTCTTTATCAATGCAAATACATATGTTTTCTTAAGCCATCATATTTAATTATGATTTATTTGGTCAGCTTAGTTGCATTTCATCAATTTTTGATAGCTCTCTTTTAGATTTATTTAACTTGAATCACATTAATTAATAGCAAATGCAATACAAATTAAATTTGATCTGGTATGTCTGGAATAAAAGATATGATTAATGTTATTGAAGAGGATTACCCAAAAACTCAAATCTAAATTGCTTGGTAAAGGGGAAAGGTTATTTAGTCTAGAGTTTAGTCAAAGTGCAGCAGAAAAATAAAGTGATTAACTTTTCTAAAAGTATTGAGCACAATTAGCAAAGGAAAATGCTTGCATTAAATTTGGAATTGGTGATTGCGTCCTTAAATAAACACTTTTCTTCAGAAAAGACTTCAACTAATAACATGGCAGGCAGCACCATCTTTTTTCTTGGGAAAAATAAATAAACTTTAAATTCGTATTAGCATCAATTTTTTTCTTTTAATAAGAACAGGGTTCAGTTATTTACGGAGCAACCCGTAGTCCCAACCCAACCCAAGACTTGACTCGTATTATTATCTCCTTTCCTGAAAAGAAGGGTGAGCTTGATAGAGTCACAGGTGTTTCTTTGCCTCTGAAAAGTTACCCATGCCTTTGACAGATTTTAGAAAATACAGGGTTACTTTCGTCCATTCTGAAAATATACAGAGAGGGAAATGGTTATGAGAGAGAGAAACTAGTGTGGCCTCTCCGGAGACAAGAAAACCAAACCAAATTATTTGATTTCTGCTCTGTAAATTCCTCTACTTCAACTTCTTCTTCATCGTCATCTTCTTCTTCTCCTACCATTACTTTCCTAAAATTCATAAAACTATTCTGATCTAAAATATCTTCAGTTACTTGTTTCTTACAATGTTGGAGCTTTAGCATTCTCAACTCCGCCACTGACCCTTTTGGCAAAGACACTTGCTTTTCACTTTCTCTGTCGCCAGGACTCCTTCCACTATCACCATGGCTTCAAAATCTAGGTAAATGGAACTGGTGTTTTTGGGTGTGTGTATTATGTGAAGATCTGACTTGGGGCTTTCCAATTTCTTCTGTGCACTGCTTTATATTTTCCGTCTTACTAATTATTGTGAGATTTTCTTCAAACTTTCTGATTCATGGTTTTGATCTGTTACTTATGGCATTCTATCTCGAAAATTTCTTATAAAGTTTCCAACTTTGTATTCATTTTTTTAAATTCCAGAGTTTTCTGTTTTCTGTCTGCTTTTTGCCTAGAATTACAGATGGGTTTCACTTCATTTTCCTTGGCTTTTCTTGTTTCATCTGTGATGTTTACTTACTGATGAAGCTCAGGCTTTTAGATTTTAATTAGATCACAACCTTTAATTTAGGCGCTAATTTTCCCCTCTGGTTAGGAATTACTGCCCCTCTTTCTCTTACTCTTACTGGATGGTTGCTGCTTGCTTTCACGAGTTTGGCTTGATGATGCTTCTCAATGCTGAATTTGGCACAAGGATTGTTTTCTTTTGTGTAGATCCATTTGTCTGACTAGACATGAATATGGCATTTTGTTCTTTTATCTTGTCTTGTGTTTCATCTAGTGCACTCATCATTGATATAATACTGACATAATGAATTTGAATTTGATAGATCCAATTTGTCTGAAACTCCCAACAAGCCGGCAACTCCAAGAGTTAGTAAACTCAGCAAAGGAGTGTCCAAATCAGAACCCGAGTCCCCATCCCCTTTGCAAAATTCACGCCCTTCTGTTGAACGATCACCACGATCTGTGAATTCAAAGCCATCTGTCGAGCGAAAATCACCAAGACTCAGCACCCCTGGCACTCCAACTGATGTAAGTTACACTTATAGTAAATGCACATTTCGTCCTTCCTTTGTGATTGATTCATTTCATAGTAGGCTTCATACCAAATGGCTTCACTTAAGCATATTTTCTTGTTTCGCTTTGGAAGCATTTGAACTTTCCAATACTTGAAAAATGTAATGAGCAAAAATATGAACTCTGTAGGGATGTGTTTGTCTTGTTTGTTTGATACTTTTGGTTGAGATTTGAAAATTTAGACTAAATATGGTTTATTACCCTGTCTGGTCTTCCGAAATGGACTGCTGAAAGTGTTTTTTTTCCCCTTTCATTATACTTGATCCATCAGAAGTTTTTTGATTACATTTAATCTTTCAAATGTTTCCTGTACTTGGAGATGCACTTAGTGTATTCATTGGTTTTCAGAAACCGCTCCCAAGAGTTGCTAAGGGTTCGGACCTACAAATTCAGTTGAATCTTGCTCAAGAAGATCTAAAGAAAGCAAAGGAACAGCTGATTCAGACAGAGAAGGAAAAGGCAAAAGCAATTGAAGAGTTGAAAGAGGCACAGAGAGTGGCTGAGGAAGCAAATGAGAAACTCAGGGAGGCATTGGTGGCTCAAAAGCGGGCAGAGGAGGATTCCGAGATTGAGAAATTCCGAGCTGTTGAGTTGGAACAGGCAGGAATTGAGGCTGCGAAGAAGAAGGAAGAAGAATGGGAGAAAGAGCTTGAAAGTGTAAGGGGCCAGCATGCTCTAGATGTGGCTGCCCTTCTGTCCACCACTCAGGAACTTCAGCGGGTTAAGCAAGAACTTGCCATGACATGTGATGCTAAGAACCAGGCTCTGAGTCATGCTGATGATGCAACTAAGATTGCTGAGATCCATGCAGAGAAAGCGGAGATTCTTTCAGCTGAATTGGCAAGGTTGAAGGCCTTGTTAGATTCAAAGCTTGAAACAGAGGCTAGTGAAAATAAGATTGTATTGAAGCTGAGAACTGAGATCGATACTCTCAAGCAAGAACTTGAAAAGGGCAAGGGTTATGAGGAAAAATTAATGGAGAAAGAGACTGCAATTGAACAGCTTAATGTTGAGCTTGAAGCTGCAAAGATGGCTGAATCTTATGCACACAGTGTGCTAGAGGAGTGGAAAAAGAGGGTTGAAGAACTAGAGACAAGGGTTGAAGAAGCAAATAAGTTAGAGAGATCCGCATCAGAATCTTTGGAATCAGTAATGAAACAACTAGAAGAAAGCAATGATTTATTGCATGATGCAGAATCTGAAATTGCTACTCTTAAGGAGAAGGTGGGATTATTGGAAATGACAATTGGCAGACAAAGAGGAGATCTTGAGGATTCAGAGCATCGTCTTCTTATGGCTAAGGAAGAAAACTCTGAAATATCAAAGAAGATTGAGTCTCTTAAGGCTGAACTTGAAACTGTTAAGGAAGAGAAATCTCAGGCTTTAAACAATGAAAAGCTTGCAGCTTCTAGTGTACAGACCCTATTAGAAGAGAAAAACAAACTTATAAATGAATTGGAGAATTCTATGGAAGAAGAAGAAAAGAGCAAGAAGGCAATGGAAAGCTTAGCTTCTGCGTTGCACGAAGTATCTGCTGAAGCCAGAGAAGCCAAAGAAAAGCTGCTAAACAACCTAGTTGAACATGAAAACTACAAGACGCAGATTGAAGATTTAGAGTTGGTTGTAAAAGCTACTAACGAGAAGTGCAAATCCATGCTTGATGATGCAAGGCATGAGATTGATCTTCTTACATCTAGCATTGAAAAATCTAAGAATGATTTTGAGGATTCCAAAGCTGAATGGGAGCAGAGGGAACTTCATCTAGTCAACTGCTTAAAGCAAACTGAAGAAGAGAACTCATCACTGGGTAAACAAATGAATAGCTTGGTTAATTTGCTCAAAGAAGCTGAGGAAGAGGTTTCTGCTAGAAAGGAAGAAGAAGCTCAGCTGAAGGAAAGTCTGAAGGAAGTTGAGGCCGAGGCAATCCACCTGCAGGAAGCGCTGAAGGAAGCCAAATCTGAGAGCATGAAATTGAAGGAGAGTTTGTTGGATAAAGAAAATGAGTTGCAGAGTATTCTTCAAGAAAATGAGGAACTCAGGACTAGGGAAGCTGCTTCTATTAAGAAGGTGGAGGAGTTGTCTAAGTTGCTCGAAGAAGCTGCAACCAGAAACGAGAACGAGGAGAATGGTGATCTAACAGATAGTGAGAAGGAATATGATTTGCTTCCCCAAGTAGTTGAATTTTCTGAAGAGAATGGACACGGAGGAGGAGAAGACATATCTAAGGTAGAGCTTTCAACTAACCGAGAGGACCTCAGACAAAACTTAGAGGATGAAAGTGTTGTTTTGAATGAGAAGGCGGAAAAGGCTGATTCTCCCAAAATTGCGAATGCGAATATAAATGGGAATCTGAAGGAAGAGGAGAGCAAAGAGAAAGATGATTCAGTAGAAGTGGAGTATAAGATGTGGGAGAGCTGCAAGATAGAAAAGAAAGAGTTCTCTCCAGAGAGAGAAGCAGAGCCGGAATCCTTTGAAGAGGAAGTTGAGTCAAAGATTGAAGGGAGCGAGAGTTTTGATCAGATAAATGGGGTGTCTTCTACTGAGAACGTTGATGGTGGTGGTGGAAGCTCACCTTCAAAACAACAACAGGTGAAGAAGAAGAAGAAGCCTTTGCTGGGCAAGTTCGGAAGCCTGCTAAAGAAAAAGGGTGCCAGTAATCAGAAATAGGAAATGGTCCCCAAGCGTGTGCCTTTTGTATTGTTTGTGTCTTTCCAAGTAGCAGGCAGGTATATTGGATATTAATATTAATTGGTTTGCACTTGTTTGTTTTTTATGATTTTTGATTCAACTGAACAAAACTCAACTCGGAATAGGTTTTAATTCTTAAGGAATGACGAGGTTTGTATTATTTGTTTAGTTTCTTTATTTTTAATCAATCATTCATCCTTTGTGTTGACAGTAAAATTTAATTGTATGTGCTGGAATTAATTGTTATTGGTTGTTGGTCTTATTTTTGACAAAAAGAAGAGGGAGATTATGTATTATGATTATGACGAATATAATCTAATAACAAACAAGTTGAACATTTGCGATTAATGCAATGGAAGTCATAACAGCCAATAATAATAATATGTATCAAGAGAAGTGAGGCATGATATTGATTACATTACGTTAGCAAGGCAAGGCAGCTCCATCATCGCTTTCTATACAATGGTAATGGTAAATAGTAATTAATCCTTGCTTTGCTTTGCTCATAATCTTTCATCATAGTTTTCAGTTTTGACTTCGCCAAAACAAAGGAATATTCCTTTCCTTCAGTTGAATTGTCATAATTCTTACCAAATAATAATAAATAATGTTTTTGTCAGTATTCTTCTTTCTATTAATGGTAGAATCTAAATTTGATTGGTTGGATGTGAGTAAGTGATGTATACATATACGTCAGCTAGCAATAGCAATAGTAAGTATAATTATTGTATGTATTGACAGAGAGAGAGAGAGAAGGGGAAAGGGCCATGAGTAAGTCAGTGGCCAATGCCAATGCAAAATGCCATCTATATATAAAATGAATGAATGACAAGTTATGTTATGATTAGAGTGAGTGAGTGCACGCACGGATCTATCTATTCCCATTTTAATTGATCCAATAATGTATGTATTCCTCATTTTCATTGCATTTCAAAACTTTATATAATAAAAAATTGCTAAAAATATATGTCATAATATAATTTAAAGCCCTTTCTTTCTTCATTGAGACACACACAAGTGGTATGGTATTGCTATGGCATCACCCTTCCTCGCCTGTCTTTTTCTTTCCTTAAATCGAACCTATTCTAATCTATTTGTATTTGGAGGAATTTTTAGAAAAATTCAACTTTTTTGAGATAATTATTATTATCATTATTTAATCACTCAAGTAAATAATAAATAATAGCAATAATAACTGAAAGTTTTTGTTATTATATATTTTCTCAATGAATGCAAGATAATTACTTTTTTCTTCAAGATGACCTCTGAGGATCATGGAGTGCTTCTTAGTACTCATGTTAAAAAAGTCATTTTCATCAGACTACATGAGTTAAATTTTTAAAAGTAAAATTTGACGAATAATATACATACTTTAAAAATACATATCACATAAATTTTATGAAAAAGTTTTATACATTTTCCTATAATTTTAGTAACAAAGAGAAGAAGAGAAGAAAAGAAAACGTGGTAGGAGAGGTAGCTAGCAGGTAGCATAGAATAAGAAAAGAGAACATCTAAAAGTGCTCGTGCACCAACCAGCCAGACGCCAGCCGAAGCGGAAGCCTTATTCGTGGAGGGACAAGATAATTGGATTATGTAGGTGGAGTTAATAAGTTAATCTTCGTTAAAGAAAACTAACCATGGTTAAGCAAGTTGGAGCCTACTGTGCTGTGTCCCTCATGTCATCACACATCACTTCACTTATTAAATAGAGACTGAGAGAGTGAGTGTGTCTGTCCGTCCGTTTGTAGAGAGAGAGAGAGAGAGAAGGGAATCAAGTTCTTTGTACAAAGACATCCAATTTTGTCCTTAAAGATGAAAAAAAATATCGCTATGAAATTTTGTAAACAATAGTAAAACAAAAGCTACTCCCAGTTGAGTTGACGCCCTTCTTCACATCACACTATTACCAGTGTGCTGTGCAAGAGAAACACAAGAAAGAATCTTTGCTCTCTCTCTCTCTCTTTCAACGGTGGGTTTTTCTTCCTTTTCATCATTACTGTTGTAATTAGCTTCTTTTTTTCTGGGTTCTTCTCTTCATTCTCTGCTCCTTGCTTCACTTGGTTTTGAGCTAGCTGCATTTTTTACTGCCTTGCCCAGTTGATCTCTGTCTTTCGAGATTCTATTTTTGTCAGTGGAAATTGGATATGTATTGCTGTTTTAATCAATTTAAGTGGCTATCTTAACTGCAGATATACTGGCACTGTTCGACTTCGGTTCTTTCTCCCTCCGCGCATATCCCTATCATTTGCAGTCCCCGACAAGGTATGGCGTCTCTGTTTACCTCCTTTGGATGCCCATATTGGTTAGGTTGAGTTTTAGATGTTGGGCTTGCTTAATTTATAATGTTGTTCAGTCTTTGTTGAATAGATTGAGCTTCCGATGTTGGATTTTTCAGCAGCTTGCCTGATTTGAGATGTGGTTTTTGTCTGTGCTTACGATGTTGTGCTTTAATATATTCCTCATTTAATGCTAATTAGAGTTTCGAATTCTTGATCATTTGAAAGTTTAAAGGTTGATTTCCAGGTTTTTCTTGTCTTGTATTATGTTGGTACTGACCTGTATCGCTTTTAAGATCTGCTGCTTGGGGATGTCCTGAAACTGGAAGAGCATGCTCCTGCTACATACCCTCAACTGAACAACATATGAATGCGTTTCTGGGAGATCTGATATTCATTCGCTTTCAGATTTCAGGAATTCCATACGGTGGTTTGAGGGATCAACATAAGCTTCTTTCTTCGTCTTGTCTCCCAAAGGTCCTTTCTCAGACGTCGCTATGGTTTCAAGGTCGTATTCTAACTTGTTGGAGCTTACTTCGTGTGACTCCCCAACTCTTGGTCGTGAGAGGAAAAGGCTTCCGCGAGTGGCAACCGTAGCTGGAGTACTGTCTGAACTAGATGATGAGAACAGCAACAGTGCTGGCTCTGATGCTCCCTCATCCATCTCTCAAGACAGAATGATCATTGTGGGTAACCAGCTTCCTTTACTTGCTCACAAGAAAGATAATGGTATGTGGGACTTCAATTGGGACGAGGACTCGCTTCTTTTACAACTGAAAGATGGCCTTGGAGATGACATAGAAGTAATCTATATTGGGTGTCTCAAAGAAGAAATTGAACCTAGCCAGCAAGATGATGTTGCCCAGTACTTGCTTGACACTTTCAAGTGTGTACCCACATTCCTCCCTTCTGAGCTTTTTAGTAAATTCTACCATGGATTCTGCAAGCAACATCTGTGGCCTTTATTTCATTACATGCTTCCACTGTCGCCTGATCTTGGCGGTCGATTTGATCGGTCTCTTTGGCAAGCCTATGTTTCTGTGAACAAGATATTTGCAGACAAAGTGATGGAAGTCATTAGCCCCGATGATGACTTTGTGTGGGTTCATGACTACCATTTGATGGTTTTGCCAACATTTTTGAGGAAGAGATTTAACCGGGCGAGGCTAGGATTCTTCCTCCATAGCCCATTTCCTTCCTCCGAGATATACAGAACACTTCCTGTAAGGGATGAACTTCTTAGAGCTCTTCTCAACTCTGACCTTATCGGGTTTCATACTTTCGATTATGCAAGGCACTTCCTCTCTTGTTGTAGCAGAATGCTTGGGCTGTCCTATCAATCCAAGCGGGGCTACATAGGTCTCGAATACTATGGACGAACCGTTAGCATTAAGATTCTTCCTGTTGGAATTCATATAGGTCAGCTTAAATCTGTCATGAATCTTGCTGAGACAGAAAGCAAGGTTGCCGAGTTACGAGATCAGTTCAGAGGTCAAACAGTGATACTTGGGGTTGATGACATGGATATCTTTAAAGGAATCAGCTTAAAACTTTTGGCCATGGAACAATTGCTCATTCAACATCCTGATAAGAGGGGCAAAGTTGTTTTGGTCCAAATTGCAAACCCTGCAAGAGGGCGGGGAAAGGATGTACAGGAGGTCCAAAGTGAAACTTATGCGACAGTGAAAAGGATAAATAACAGCTTTGGAAGGTCTGGATACAAGCCTGTTGTCTTGATTGATAAACCGTTACAGTTCTACGAGCGAATTGCTTATTATGTGATTGCAGAATGTTGTCTTGTTACAGCAGTGAGGGATGGGATGAACCTTATACCCTACGAATACATCATATGTCGACAAGGGAATGAGAAGCTAGACGAGGCTTTGGGGACAAACCCACTTATCCCAAAGAAGAGTATGCTGGTGTTATCGGAGTTCATTGGGTGCTCCCCATCACTAAGCGGGGCAATTCGAGTGAATCCATGGAACATTGATGCTGTTGCCGAAGCTATGGATTCTGCCTTGATAGTACCGGAGTCTGAAAAACAGATGCGGCACGAGAAGCATTATAGGTATGTCAGCACACATGATGTCGCCTATTGGGCACGCAGCTTCTTGCAGGATCTGGAAAGGGCATGCAGAGATCATCTGAGGAGGAGATGCTGGGGAATTGGTTTTGGTTTAGGGTTTCGGGTCATTGCTTTAGATCCAAATTTCAGAAAGCTATCAGTGGAGCATATTGTTTCAGCTTATAAGAGGACCAAGAACCGAGCAATTCTTTTGGATTATGATGGTACCTTGATGCAGTCTGGAACAATTAGTACAACACCTAGTGCGGAAGCAGTTGGAATTCTCAACAGCTTGTGCAAGGATACCAATAATGTTGTTTTCATTGCTAGTGGGAAGGAGAGAAAGACTCTTACCGAATGGTTTTCTTCTTGCCAAGGGATTGGGATTGGTGCAGAGCATGGTTATTTTGTAAGGTTATGTCATGTGTGTGTGTGTTGTTTGCCTTTGCATTGCATTCATGAATTTGACATTGACATTGACATTGTTTGGCAGGACAAATCATGATGCAGAATGGGAAACTTGTGTCTCCGTGCCAGATTTTGACTGGAAACAGATTGCGGAGCCAGTGATGCAATTATACGTGGAAACAACTGATGGTTCTACTATTGAACCAAAAGAGAGTGCTCTTGTTTGGAATTACCAATATGCAGATCGAGATTTTGGGTCATGCCAGTCCAAGGAGCTTTTAGATCATCTGGAAAGTGTTCTTGCCAATGAGCCTGTTTCTGTCAAAAGTGGTCCACATTCTGTGGAGGTGAAACCTCAGGTGAGTAGAGTAGTACTGGAACGACAAATAGTATGTTTCTGCTATCCATTCTAGTTTAGAGAACTCAAATTTCTTCCAACAAACAGGGTGTGAATAAGGGTATAGTGGCAGAACGTCTACTCTGGACAATGCAACAAAAGGGAGTGCTTCCAGATTTTGTACTGTGTATTGGGGACGACAGATCAGATGAGGACATGTTTGAGGTAATAAGAGACGCCAGGGATTCACTCTCCCCAGTAGCAGAAGTCTTTGCTAGTACTGTTGGCCAGAAACCAAGCAGGGCTAAGTATTATTTGGAAGACACGAGTGAGATTTTGAGAATGTTGCATGCCCTCGCTAATGCTTCAGAGCAGCCTACTAGAAACTCTTCCCAATGAAACACCATCTCTCCTCCTAGACATTTAATTTCTTCATACTACTGGGATATCACATTTCTGATGCCAAGTGTATCTATCTACAATTAATTTTTATTTATTGTGTCTTGTGTGATTTTATCCTATGTGGTTACATAATCCAAAACTTATTAATAAACTTATTGCTATTGGTATGAATATCACTTATAATTTTGAATAATTCACTTTTGTTTATAATGTGTAGCTATCATATTTATTAGATGACATACGTTTTGCGTAATCATAAATCCCATAAATATTCTGAATCCCTCATAATCATACCACGCAAAATAATTGAGCTTGAGCTTGAGCTTAGATCTTTCATATCATATTATCCTCAACTATCAAAGACTGCTACTTGACTGAATCACGAATCTATAAGCCGATCCATGACCAAGTTTAGAACAGTAGCAGCATCAACTGTGACCGCTACCTTTACGCTGGGTTTATTGGACCATTCGGTGACTTCCTCAAACCTGGTTTATTTCAAAGGAAACACATCTGTAAAAGTCAATAAGGAGGCAGATAATAACGAATATATAGAAAATACCATTTTGACAATGGAGTGTTTTTTTTTTTTTAAAAAAAGAAGAAATTTATTTAGAGAAAGATGAAAGAAGTAGAAGGATAGAGGAGATTAAGATTCGGGAGCAGAAAAATACAATGTAAAAAGCTCGAAAACACAACAATGTTAATGCTCCGGATATTCAAAAATACATAAGAAGACCAAACAAACTATTTAGTCACACGGACAAGAAAAAACAAAGTGAAGCCATACAGTCCAAATGCTATCTGCGCTGCACCACCAGAATATGCTAAACTTAAACTATGCAGTCTCTTTTATCAAATGGAAGCACGATATCAGCACCAAAAAACAAAGAATTCAAATATAATAGCTGAAACTCAGATAACTAAAGATAAACCTATACTAGAGAATAATTTCTATACTGACTTTGCTTTGGCACTAATTATTACTTTTAAAAATAAAATAAAATTAGACAACATAAATCTCGTGAAAAACACGTTTCATAAATAATTTTAGGATCCAAAAGCAACCTCATGTCATCATAACCTCCCAGAAGTTTGAAATAATTAGAAATAACTAACAAAAGCGGGGCATTATGTGTATTAGAGTTCTCCAGGGAACGTATCATACACATTGTGGTTTCTACCTTTTCTGTTTGTTATACAATATTGTCAGTCCCCTTGTGATTCCATTAGTTTGGACTCTAACAGCACCCTCTGTGTAAGTAAAAAGTGAAGGATTAGCCGCTGCAAGGATTGTTGTTGGGTCATGAAGATAAACCCCTGCACATAATGCAACTATAAATCAGTAAAACAGATTATTAGTGCTCTTCAAGTTCTTTAACACATTAAAGAAAACAACAAACAAACCTTTAATATTGTATGCCTCGTAATGATAAGAGAAGTACACGCCTAAGATTTTGTCCAAGTATTGAGCAAATTTTCCGTTTGAACTTGCCAACCTCTCTAGATCAGAATCTAGGTTTTTGTTTTTGTATGAGGAAACATCAGAATAGTGGGGACAGAAGAACATCAATGATTCATCAAAATGCTTATGGTGACAGAACAGTAGCCACAGTAATCAGGATAAGATCTCTACAAATTCAGTTGATTTGAGGCCTTTACATAGAAACACTTTTTTTTTTTGGGGGGGGGGGGGGGGGAGGGGACAGGAAGAAAACCTGAAAGAGCAAGTGAAATAACATGATTGGAAAGAAATAGGCCTTACGAAAAGTTAAAAACCATACAGGATATATAGATGAACATTCATTGATGTAAATGAGGAAGAAAACTTTGAGAATATCCTTTCTAAGTGGAATGTGAAATCGGATCAAGGATCTAGAGTAAAACCTGAAAGAGCAAGTGAAATAACTTGATTGGAAAGAAATAGGCCTTACGAAAAGTTAAAAACCATACAGGATATATAGATGAACATTCATTGATGTAAATGAGGCCAAAACATTTTGCACAAGTACAACGAAAGAGAGTGTATCAGAATTCACAGAAGGGATACCTGTCATGACAACTTGGTGGGTAACATTTATCCCCACTGCCACAACATCCGCTCCACTTGTAAAAACAACGTCTGCAGCATCAGGGTCACCAAATATCTGGAACCAAACCAAACCCAACACAAGAGTGAGGCACAATGAAAAAAAAGAGAGAATACCAAATGATATGTTTATATGTATTCTCAACACTAAATCTACATTCCCAATGCATGAAATTAAACACTCACATTAGCCTCTGTAGCTGGATTTACATTGCCGTTTACAGCAAAAGCTCCACCGAGAAGAACAATCTGGCCGATGTTCTTAGAAAATTCAGGATCCAACTGCATAGCCTACATTAATGAAAATCCTGTCATGGAATGTGTCGAGAAGAGTAACAAGAAAATTTTCAAATTGACCATATATCAGACCAATGCAATATTCGTAAGTGGACCCAATGCCACCACAGTGACTTTGCCAGGGTTAATCTTTGCCTGCTGAACTAGAAAAGAAGCAGCTGATTCTTCAATTGCCTTTCCTTTTGGTGAAGGAAAATTTTGGTTGCCAAGTCCATCAGCACCATGGACAAAATCGGCAATTCGAAGTTTTGTTCCTTTCTTGACAAGAAATGAAGATTAGAACAATTAGGTAAACCACAAACCCACATTGTATAAGCAACAAAAAGTTTATTGGATACTACAAGACTCTTTAACTTGTTCAGTGATGTGACCAACTACCAAGCGCTCGCAGGGAAGGAGCAGATATATTTAGCAATGCAGGTTCATTGGTCAAACTGTGTGGAAAACACTATATTCGTAAATTATCTATGGAGAGACAAATAACTTTTTGACGGTTTGACGAAGGTTCAAGATTATATACATGTACGTCCACGTATGTGTATTGGTAAGTGTGAAAATTTCGAAGTGCGAAGATATGTTATGAACCGGGAAAAAAAAAATCAAGTACCTCAATTATATCAATTATTTGTATTTATAAAAGATTACATATGACTGAAACTAATCAGTACTCAATGCACATTGACTGAATAGCAGAATAATAGTCACGAAACTAATGATAATGGAAGGGAAGTTAGATAAGAGACATCAGAGCACGTCAATCACATAACCAATTGGCCAGCGAAGAAGGTGTGCTTACAGTTATTGTGACATGGGATCCTTCAGCCACTGGTATATCCGTTCTCCCTGCAACCTCCAACTATATTGCACACAATAAGCAAGTAAGCTGGAAATTTTCTAATTGGCGATCAAAAGTTGACTTTCTTCATTCATTTACACAACTTAAAAGCCACGAACAAGGGAGGCAATTTCAAAAAATTTACCAAATGCAAAGCATTTCTGGTGGCCAGGGTGGTGTAAACATTGCCGAAAATAGTTGTAAGTCCAATAACCTCCAACTCGGGCGATCGTAATGCCAGAAATATTGCCATAGCATCATCTGAGAACCAGTTCCAATGTGAGGGAAACAAGAAGAATGAATTTGAACCCTCTCCCTCCGATTACAAGACAAGGAAGCAAGAGTTCCGAGTTCATCACGCAAGACAAAGTTATGATGACTATATACCGCCCAAGGTCATAAAAAATTTTAATTCTAGTTTGTATTTGCGACAGCTTATAGCTAAAATAAAGAAAAACGAATAATAGATTGGTTTGTAGTAGCAAAGCAAGATCGATGTGGATTTCCGGGCAGGCAACGAAACAGAGAAGATGAAAAATTGCAAGGAGAAAAGAATCAAAGAGAAGGCGTACCGATGCCAGGGTCGGTGTCAATTATAATCTTCTTTGGTTCAGCTACCATGACGCGAGACGACGGTGCGATTAAGAAAAGAGAAACCTTTGATTTGAGATTATCAGAATAACGATGGTAATTTGGTTGATTAAATAAGGAAAACGAAAGATAAAGAGGAAACGAATTGAAAAGGGAAATAAATAATTAGTATTTATTATTTTGATATCTCATGAATATCTCGTGTCTCATTTATTTATAATAGGTGCACTGCACATGGACATGCACATGACGATGCAAGATTAAACAAAGGAACGCACCAAGGTGGAAGTGGAACTCGCATGCTCTCCTCTTTGTTTATACATATATATGCCCAAGACACTAGGTTTGTCATGAATATCTTAGATGTCTTGTGCTTTTTGGGCCATTCAATTCAATAATTCATCTCAAAATTTCTAGAGAAGTAGATGTTGATGCTGTCAGTGCATGGTTTGGAGAGTGATATTTACTGCTTAAAAGCCATGGAGAAATCATTCCAAGATCCATTTGCCGAGTATGTGAATTTTCTGGTGTGGAATGCTAGCTTACTTATTATGATTATAGAGTGTGTAGTGGGTAAGGGGCTGGGCTGAGGGGCCAGCTTCCTCCTGGCATAGAAAAAGGAAAGGATTATGGTGTATAAATACATGTCAAATGACTGGTTACATCCTCAAGGACAAGGAACTGAGGCTATCATAATGGAAACTGGATAAAAACTTTGAGCCCAGAATTTCCAAACCACGGTATAGATCAGGATCATTTGTGGATGAAATTAGAACGTTTCTGATCTTTGGAATATTGCTTTTTGAGATAATAACAAGAAAGAGATTACATTTAACCGCTGATTCTTCTGGCAGTACGCAAGGACCAAAGATGGTTGATGTATACAAAACCATAACAAGCATAATGGTAATGGTTATAGTCGTGAAGCTCTCAGAGATTTGTCCTGTTCAGGTGACATACAACAACGAAATAGAATGTATTGTTGATGCAGTACTGAACATGAACTCAACTCAGCATCCCGGACCCGGCCCCTTCTTCAGAACCTGTGTCACTGTTTTATAAGCTATTACTTACTTACTTACTTTTTGCCTCCAATAAAACTATACATAAAAAAATAAAATGAAGTAAATCATACCTACCTAACTCATAAATACTATGTTGGCCTACTTTAACTTTTAAGGGTTAGAAGAAGGTCATCTCTTAAGCTTGATATATTAATTTGAATATCGAATTAATGTTTTTAGAACTTATCCAAGTATGGACTATTTTTGTTTGGTTTGTTTTGGACGCACTCATTTATGACTAACTAGGACAAAGTATCCTTTTTATGAAAATGAACAATGTGAGACCGACTTCATCATCACATATAGGATAGCTAAACTAATTGATTAATTTAATAGATTACAGCCAGTGTCTATCCATCTATCATTATTTATTTTGTCTATATGCTATAATACTCACTTTTCCCTTGAGCAGCCTCTGTCCCACCACCAATTCAAAAGGATATGTCCAAGGGGAGTGTCATGTGCTTTAGCGTTTAGCCGCCATAATATTACCAATTAGCCACTACCACTCATATATGTTATTCTAGTTATGATTACTATATATAGGCTTGTCATATTGTCCCTTTTGGCATCAAAAATCTAAACTTGTGCCTTTGTTAGATAGAATCCAAGATGGGTTTGCCAAAGATCTCAATTTCACTTGTTCCTCTCATAGTTTTGTTGTCCTTATTGCGAGGTTCCTATGCCCAAAACTCACCCCAAGACTTTGTGAATGCTCACAACAGAGCTCGTGCCCAAGTTGGGGTTGGCCCTATGATATGGGACGAAAGGGTTGCCTCTTACGCACGTAACTATTTGAACCAACTGAGGGGAAGCTGCAAGATGGTTCACTCTCACGGCCAATATGGTGAAAACCTTGCGTGGAGCAGCGGCGACCTTAGCGGCACAGCCGCGGTGAACATGTGGGTGGGAGAGAAGCCACACTACGATTACTGGTCCAACTCTTGCGTTGGTGGGCAGTGCTTGCATTACACTCAAGTGGTTTGGCGCAACTCGGTTCGGCTTGGCTGTGCAAAGGTGCGGTGCTACGATGGACGTAGCACACTCATTAGCTGCAACTATGATCCACCAGGCAACTATATCGGTCAACGCCCTTACGACGTCTCTCCTTTCCAAGTGCCTCTTACCTACAAAAATGGTTTAGAAGACGAATGAATGATCATAAATCTATCTATCTATATGGCAGTCAGTCCAGTCCAGTCCAGTCAATGTTAATTGAAGTTTCAATCTCATGAGTGATCCACGAGCTTGCCAAGTTTGAATGGATTCCCCTCCTTTGTTTATTGTAGACGTCTCATATGTATTCAATAAATGACATCTCGACTGCTATCTCTCTTATAATTATACAAAATTTGATATTTTTCTCCATTAAAATATATATAAACAGTAAATATTAGATTATCCTCAGCCCTATTAGCTTATGATTATACTAGATACTTATTGGTAAAAAAAAAGCTTTAATGGGGCTGAAGGTCACGGTAGATATTCTCCAACGCTGGTCTTTAATGATCTTGCTTTGGTTATCAAGATGATTAAATTAGGAGAGTAGAGATTTACCTAACATATAACAGAAAGTGATGACTTTTTATGTAAAGGTAGATAACCCATCAACTAGAGTTATAGAAGAAATTAATCATCGTACTAACTTAACTTCACCTTTATTTATTTTTATTTTATATATGTATATCCTACGTTTGACTTTTGCATGTTCTGGATAAAGAAACAAAGAATTAATGGGTTAACTTGATAGTGATTATATATATATATATATATGATTTGTTTAATTGCTTCGAGTATACTTGCGTTCGTAAGTGGGTCACTTAACTCGGTATATTCATTTCTTGTCGGAACCTACTCTCCAACATGCATGCATCCATCTCCAATATTATTCTCTTGGATTAATGTTTCCTTTTCCTTTTCCTTTCTTGTGATTGTGGGCAATTAACGAACATTATATATAATTATAAGATCTTAATTTCTTGAGAAAATTAAGATTACCCAAGATTACAATAATAAAAAAAAAAAGAAAAAGAAAAAGAAAAGCGTGCGAACTTATATGGTTATATATATATATATATATATATATATATATATATATATATATATATATAAAAAAAAAAAAAAAAATAAATGAGATGGATATAGAATTTTAGTCCATCTCACAACTTATATCACAGAAAAGGAAAGTTAAACTAAATAATTAACATTACGAGGAGTGAGGGCACGCATGTCCATTCCATATATGCAAAAATAATTACAATCTCTAATTGAGCTGTATGGAAAATTAATTTATACTTGAATCCCAAAAAAAAAAAAAAAAAAAAGTACGCTTCAAATACATATATGAATCACCAATCAACCTAAATGATACAGACAATAAGTGTGTTGATTCCAGAGACTAATGATAAATCTCATTTATTGCCCTGATATATATATATATATAAACACGAAAGCCAGCTCAGCTGTCAACTTTGCCAAAGAGATATGCATATTCACCATGGCTTGGCTGGTTAGATGATTGGCTGCGCAAAATTAAAATAAGAAAGAAGAAGAAAAATGCGAAATAATGTTATGTTATAATTAGAAAATAAAAAGAGAAAAGGACTTGGACTTACTCTATGATGAGATCTTTCCAGTAATTAGCGTTGCTTGCTTCATCAATATCCATGAAATCTCGCAAGCTGGAAGAAAATAACTGATTATGGTCGATTAATGGGGAACATTCATGATCAGATGAGGGTGCAGAAAGCAGATAATTTGGCGTGGGGACTGGGACTGGGACAGAGTAAGTGCTGCTGCCAACTTGTTGATTATTAGAGAGAAACTGATCGTCGGGTTGCGCTGCCTGCTGATCTTGATCTTGATCTTGAATAAGGTTGGAGTAATTGAAACCAGTTGTCCCTAATAGTTCATACGCCATATGATCTGATACTCCATCGTTAAGTAAGTTTGGGACGTTGGAAGTCATGATCAGTCCTTGGAGTATGGAGTGCAGCAATTGGATCTGGGCAGCAGCAAGCAATTGCTGGAGATGATGATGATGATGATCAGTGCTTCTTGGACGATGGGTAACTGGGTCTATCCCCATCTGTAGAAGCTTTTTCTTCAAATGTGTGTTCCACAAGTTCTTTATTTCATTGTCAGTCCTTCCTGGGAGATGACCTGCTATAGCTGACCACCTGATGGATGATCATGTATGTATATGTATCAATAATTAATTAATAATATCATATGATATTTAATGAGTTACGTAGGCACGTACTTGTTTCCAAGGTGTGCATGCAAATTGATGATGGTTTGCTGTTCTTCCTCTGAGAAGCTTCCTCTTTTGATATCTGGCCTGAGATAGTTGGTCCACCTTAGCCTGCAACTCTTGCCACACCTGTTGAGTCCTGCAAGCTTTGGGAGTGCTCTCCAACTCCCGTGGCCATGCTTCTCAATGAAATCCACAAGTCTTGTGTCCTCTTCCGGAGTCCATGGCCCTTTCTTCACACCACTTTCATCACTTCCTCTTCTCCCCATCGCTAGAATCCCACTTAATATCTTTGTCTTGGAACGTACCGCTACTTACATATATATACTACGATCCGAGTTGGAATTCAGTTAACAATTCTTAATTAATTTCTATGTTGGACTAGGAAACTTGATCGATTATAATATTATTAATATATACTATATAATCTTAATTCCAAGTTAGAGCTTTTCTTTGGTATGGATAACGACCTTCTATCATCTAGCTAGGGTGCATCCATACACTCCTAAAATTAATATATATACATATATATACTCAAATGTTCTAGATTGTTGATTTGGGTTAGATTGAGTGAAGAAAATTTCATGAACATATTATGTTGTATGGATAATTTTGCTTTGACCAGCTCATATGGGAATCCCACATTTCAAAAAGTAAAAGAAGTTGGTAGAGAAATAATCATGCTACAAGATGACTACTTTAGGTTAAGTCCCACCTAATGTATAACATGAGGATATATAATTTTACTATCTAACGAAACTATGCTCCCTAATGTTTTCTAATTAATTTATTTGTAGTGTTTAAAGTTTCTATATGCATATATTTGCACGAGTGCTAAGTGTATAGATAAATAGCTAGTTAGTCAATGCAATCTCTAATTAAAATTTATTGTTAATATATTCATATGCATACAAAGTTTTTGTTTTTTCTTTTTCTTTTCTAATACTTTTGGTTGTGATTTTATAAAGATAAGTTCAATATATGTGTACAAAATTTCTTAATTCACATGTAGACAAAAAGAGGAATATATAGATTTAGATTTGATAGAGAAATTAAGGAAGACGAAGACTAATAAGGTAGAGGAATGAGTATGACCTTGCTTGTCCAACAAGGCAGAATATATGTGCCATTCCCAGCAAGGCTAACACATATATGAGCAACAAACTTAAACTACCAACAAGAGTAGGTTTCCACGTGCCAACCATTTGGAGATTGTGTAACTCAATTTTCAAGAGAAGAAATGCCCATACTATAGCTAGCCAGTGTTTTTATTGAATAAGCCATTCAAGTTTCCTATTCCTAGTATGTAATAATGTAATTGCACGCAAAAATTCACGTTTATCACTTGATCAATTTCAATGAAACAAGAGAGATCTAACACATTTGGCAATTACAAATTCTGATTAATTATAATTTTAAATTACTGATATTAATTTATTTAGACCAACTTCCAAATGTTGGTGTGTCTATATATATAGACACATATTGTTTAAATTACAGCACCATTAGATCGTTTTACTCATAACATATATATATATATATATATATATATATATATAGTGTTAACTTGTATAACGATTCAAGCAATAGCCAGTGACATCATGGTTTTAATAGTCAATGTGGGGGTTAAAGGGATGGTAAACCTTGTTGGGGTTGCTTTAATTTCTTCCAAACATAGTCAATATATCATCATAATCATCCAAGTTTCCAAGTAACTTTACTTACTCTAATCATTATATAAAATTATAATATAAATTCTTTTTATGGAATATAGAATTTGTCTCATAATTAATTAACGAAACCATTTTTCTAAAAAATAATTCTTCTAATTAATTAACAAGATCGAAAAATATCATTCTATCTATCAATCATGTTAGTTTATCACTTGTTGAATTGGATTTCCATGCATTATACTATATTATATTAATGTATACAACTTGTTTAGTTACATTATATTAATTTAAAATGCTTTTATTATATATAATCAAGTAGATTACTGGTTATTTTTCAACCTACAATATTTGATTTTGTTTAGAAAGTAATATGGATTCTCTATCTCTAATAACAAGAATACGTATAGTCTATTTATTTATTTATATAATCTGGTCAGCAAAGTGAAATTTTACTTCAGACTGTGGTTCTTTTTTTTTTTATCACGAAGAAAATCTTCATACCTAATAATACCAACCAAGAATTGACATCAAATGTAGACGTAGATGTAGATGGAATCTTTCTTCTCTTGTGTTCTTTTCATACTCTTTTTTAGGTATATGTTCTTATATAACAAATAAAATTGGTCATGATAACTAAAACCAAAAGGCTTGACATCAGATTCCCTTTTTTTTATTTTATTTTAATTAGGTATTGAGTTTAACATATATAATAAAAGAAACTTATTATTATATAAAAATTATGTTAATGAGGGGGCAAAAGACTTTGCCAATTTGCCTTTTTAGTTTTGAAAATTTAATATTTTAAGTGTTTTAATTATGTCATGTAAGAAATTTTGTTAATTGTTTAATAGCAGGTAATATTTGGAGTTAAATATACTTTTTAAAAATTTAGGAAGATAAATGTACATTTTAAAATTTTTAAAAATAAAATGCACATTTCTTAAAATTTAAGGTATTATTTAGACTTTTCTTAATATAATATCATCAGCCATCATGTAAAAACCTTACGAAAAAATAATTTGATACAATGGCACAGCTTACAAAGATAAGTACTCTCGTGTCTTCGAATCAAATTCGACTCTCCTTTTAAACATTTGACCTAATATTTAATTTAAAAAGCTTGGCTATTAATTCCGGTGTTCACCTCTTCCTTACCTCCACTCTCGCGTTGCGTTCACGTACGATCTCTCTTGAGTGTGGTGATTGAAACTAATGTAGGTATTGAAAAACAGATTCCAATTACTTACATTATTTGAACAATATAATAATAATAATGTTGTCACCAGAATTTGCTGTTCATTCCAAATGAACCTATATATATATATATATATGTCTGAACCTAAAGTAAGGTATAGGTATTCACTAACTCATCTTCAAACAAGATGATCAGCTGTGTGTCTGTGTGATGATGATGATATCTCAGCAAATCCTTTCCTTTCCTTTTAAAGTGTAGTGTATGATGTTGTATCACATCTGAAATTAGGATGTGTAGGGATAGGATAGCAGGACAAGTGGTACATATCATTTCGTCCCATCCGCATGCATTTATTCCTGGCACATGACAAAACTAGTCACAAAATCCAATTAAAATAAAACAAAAAAGGCGATGGAACAAGACATGCAGAACGACAATACTATGTGAAGAGGCAGCGGGGGAGGATGTCTAATACTAGTCTCTTTGATGTATGTATGCATATACGTATCTGTATCTGTATCTGTATCTGACTCACATAGCAATCAATGTTATGTTTTCCCTCAACCTTGAATAATAGAATTCTAAGAGAGGCAAAAGACACAGAGGAAGAATGCCTGTCTACCTTAGAATGGCGGCGGCTTGATGACGATGACTTTGGTTCTGATGCAGCCTCAGCCTCAGTTATTCGAGCTTCTGATTTTTCATTTGAATACCTAAAAGAAAGCAGAGAAATTTAGTATAATACTCTTACTCTTGTTTATGTTTAGAAATACGGCCGACATATTAACCATCTTGATCTTGAGTTGAGTACATACGTTGCGAGTATGGTGACCCAGATGAGCTCCACGCAGTCCACCCAAAGAAGGCGTTGCTCCAGAGGAATCACACCATATGTAATCAAATGGGCGAAAGGCCAAAGCTTCCATCCTGCCTGTGAAGTGAAGCACATAACAGCCATGTACCGTGTAAATAAGAATAGCCATATCTAGTTTAGTTGGTAATTCAAAATTTATTCATCGTTGAGAAAAACTATAGAATCACCAGTTATCTGGAAAGATACAACTTATTAATTAATTGCAAATCCTTCAAGCCTAAACTACAGTTTCAAATGAAAGAAAAACATAAATAATATCGAGGTTGGCAAAAAGAAGGGGGAAAAACACAAAACTATCAATTGAACATAGATGACATAGAAAATAAAATAGCATAAATTAAAATGGTTTCTTACAGTCAACATGGGCCAAAATGTTGACTTTAGTTCACCGTATATGTTAGTTAAGGACTCGAAACGCAACAATCCCAGAACCACGAAGTATATGCTGTTCCAAATTGCTGACCAAACTGTTTGGTCGAAAGCAACTTTAGCAGGCACCACCCACCATTGTTCAAACGGAAAGAGGGCCTGTGAAGAATGTAATTAGTGTAGCCACCCAAACATTAATATCAACCAATTGTTCCAAACGAAATAGGCATTATTGATCACCTCACAGAGTTGGTAGTAATAATGAGAAAGCGATCCGTGGAGAGTAAATCCAACAAGCCCAGATCTGAAAAGTCTTGTCCGATCAAACTCAAAAAGAGGCTTCCCTTCATAGCACTGTGTATTTGTTTAGTTGGAAACAAGTACAACTGAAGAGTTAACAAAAGCCAAACTACAATGATGGCTATTTCAGACTTTGGTGACTTAACAACATACCTGAGCTATCCAGTCTCCAATGGAGTACACGATCCCACTTATAGCCATTTTGGCTAAAACTGGGTTTGCTTTCAGAGCTTGTTCATAGGCAATCCAATTGTGTTCAGGCGCATACCTTAGTATCTCATAGAAGGTCCAACCCTGAAATAAAAGGCCACTAATTAGCTATCCGATTCTTTCATATATTACACAGAAATGGTACTGCTGCTTACTCTCTTTCTTAGTTATTAAACCGTTAACCGTTAACCGTCTCTTTTTCTTTTTTAAGAAACAATGTCATAACTGTTGAATAGGGGGGAAAAATATCAGCCATGTCTCCCCACTTTGTTATTGCAAGTCCACTGTTTGTATCTCAAAGAAATTTATATTTTCAGGAACATTTAAAAACGAAAGAAAATTCTATATTTGCATCATTATGTGTCTTTATGAAACTAGGAAGAATCGGACATTATGTAAATGCAAATATGATTAAGCTGGTTAGCCATACTACGATCAAAACTCAAAGTAAAGTAGTAATGAAGAAGACTCGAAGCAAAAGAGGTGAACGTGCATATATAATAAAATGCTCACTTGTCATTTTTTAAAAAATAAAAATGAAAGCAATAGGGTTAAGAAACCATTTTGGTATTGAAAATACTCACATGCCAGTAATCATGGTCAATAGTAAGTAACTTAGAGACTGCAAAAGTCCCAAACCCCAAAACAATGATGGCATTGATGGTTCTGCTCGTTAGCTTATCAGAATCAATTTCACTCTCAATCTTCACCTCAGATGACGAAGAAGGTGAAAGATCCTCAAGTTCATCTGACCCTTTTGGAGTTAAAGAGGTTGCTTTGTCCTTCACCGGAACTAGCTCCCTGTCCTCTATGACCGAACTAATAATCAGGTGTCCTTTTCTACTGCGAGAGAGAGACTTGTTGGATGAGCAACTTCTACCTAAGAATTGGGAAGAGAGGGCAGGTTTTGCACAAGAATTTGGGAAATTTCTGAAACTTGTGCGTGGAAGAACTCGAGTGTGAAAGCTGCAGAGGGCAGACATGGTAGAGAGATGGGCTCAGACGATTCCGTGAGATACTGAAATTTCTGAGAGAAACGTAAATCAATCGAGTGTCCAAATTTGTTTGCTTATCCGTTTTCTAGCGTCCATTTCCTGTTACACCGACGATACAGCTCTGTGGGAACTAGTGGGAGTTCATTTCAGTGCCATTTGACCAAAGTTTTGGTCCCTAAAATTACTGGCATTTAATGAATTTTCATGTCATAAAACTTTATTTGAGAAATTGATAAAAAAAAATATTTTTTTTTTTTGTTTTATTTACGAGTATGCTTTTTTGCATACTCATTTCTAATGTTTCTTAACTGCCGAAGACATTTGAAAAACTTATAAATGATCACTTTGATTAGAGTTATGATAATGTGTTTTTCGATGGTCAATTATGCAAAGGATATTGTTAGAACGTTATGATCATTAGTCTACACTCGAGGCTTTAGTGCAGTCATGGTGAACAAGCACCACCATTGAAGAAAGACCCACCAGTGAGTAATCCTATAATCTATACATACAGCAACAGAATACAAATCCAACAAATGCATTACAAAGTTAGATCAAAGAGTAGTATTATTAAGAATATCCGTTGAAACAATAGCAATGTGCTTCAATAGCTTTAGCAGACTCTCTCTAGCTGGTAATTTGATCTTTTTCATTAAACATATAAGATAAGGCAGTCTATCTTGAAGCAGGTGCAAAAATTTTGTCTGAGAATATAAGCGGGCAGCCCTAAAGGTTGACGGAAAAAAATTTGTCAGCACAAAAAGCTACAATGACGGGACCAGCCAAATCGCCACAAGCGCCCCCTGAAGATGAAAGAGTGGGAAAATGGAAAACAATGAATCCGCTTCACACAAAATTCAAATTCATGACAATCTTATAATACGTTTGCATACACTTTTTATGATCTTACCAATCCAGGTGCCAACGGAAGGACGAAAAAGGGCAGCACCAATCCCTGCTCCAATGGAGGCAAAAACTAGAGATGAACTAACTCTGACAGTAGCCAAGAAAACCTTGTTTCCAAGAACTACTATTTGTTGGGTTCTATCAACATTATCATCCACTTCCCCAGATTTGAATGTGGATGTAAAGAATCGATATAGATCGATGCCTACTTGGACAATCCACGATGCTGCAGCTCCAAGAATGTGTCCTGTACAGAAACATTGCCATAAGACGGTTGAAATCAAAAGCACAACCGTCCTCATAACAAGGTAATGCATGAATTGTTTTGACCTCTGAAATTTGTTCTGCTCACACAGAAGAAGTAAACTGTAGTAGGCATTCTCCTCCCAGCCTTTCGAGCAGCCGATTTAGGAACATCTGTTCAAGAGATTACATACATTGACTGTTTGTAAGATGTATCAAATAGTACATGAAACCATGCAATCATCTCCCCTACCGATGAATCACTCAATCTCTTTCACTCTAGTCATTGCCTTATGTTTATTATTCTTGGGCACCCTAACACATATCATTAAGAAACAGTTTGGAACAACATACCTTTAAGAAGTTTCCATGCCATTCTTTCTGAAACATAATGTACAGCCATTCTTTCTAAAATCCGTCTAGTGGTCACAATAGTAGTCTGCAATGGCAGACAATTAAATTACCGGTCAAGTTTTCAACATTATTAGAAAGCCGTAAAGAAGAACAAGATAGAAGATGCGAGATTGTTGATCCGTATGGAAAACTATAAAACGAAAAATGTTGTAATATCCTCGTCATTTAGTCACTGTCTATAAAAATAAAACCATAAAACTGCACAGCACCAATTTGATGGCGATTGAATCAGCAAAAGCTTGTTTTATCAGGAAAACTAAGTATCAAACACAAGCAAATTATGAAGAGGAAGCGATGATTTTAACCAAACTGATGAAATTAAAATGAAAATAGTTACTAACCAAAATTCATAAGTTCATACTTAACTTCAATTATGTAGGGAGAACGATTAGATAAAATATACATGTATAATATAAGTAGATGTAAGTTATACCTAAAGAAATAACAGAAGCAATAAAAGGGAAACTCACGTCCATCTGTGACCAAAGTAGTTATATTAACATCATTCGGACTTTAACAGATGATAAACTAACATAGAACTAAGACATGTCATATACCTTTGATATGACAAACCAGTTCAATAGCATGGATTCCAAGTATCACATGTTGTTTGAAAATAAGAAGGAATACTTTTTAGATTCACAAAAGTTTGTAACACTTATCCATTTGTTAGTCTTTGTCTGTCTATCTACTGGGGAAGAGAAGGTATTTTGAGAATGATGTTTCCAATGATACAAGCTACAAAGCTTGCAACATAGCATCTCAACATCATTGATACCAAATGACAAATCTTACACAAGATAATAAATATTGCAGGTCACACCTCTTCATATACCAATAATAGAGGGGAAAAAAAAACTCACTTCACGCATTATCTGCTTCACTGATTTCTTCAAGGGAACAACCAGATCGACAGGGGGCTGCTCTTGATTATCCTGCAAGAAGTTGTCATCATCGTCTTCCATGCTTGGGCGAGGCTCCAAAAGAGGCAAATAGAACATCAAAAATGACCTTAGGGAAGTCAATGCAAAAGTCTTCAATTCAAACGCAGATAATAGAGGTTTTGGTTCAATGTGGTATCGTTTTGTACTATATCTTAGAACATCATGGTTGAAAATTTTCTCAGATGCACCCCTTATATTAGAAATGTAATCTTCAGACAATGTTGCACCGGCATCACAGTAAGCAATCCTTGGCCTGAAATCAAAATTGCATAACTGCTATATGTCAATGTATGCTTCAGGATAAAACAAAGTAGGACAGACAGATGTCTAATTATAATTAAATACAAAGCAAAAAAAAAAGTGGAGATTTTATGGATAAGCCATATATACAATTCAAGGTAATAACCATAATCATTTTATCTCCTTTCCAAGTTGTAATTATCATCATAGCATAAATTTAGACTAGGAAGTGTGACTCGCCAGATAGAATCTAAAAGAATCATTGGATCAGAAGTAAGCCTTATTCATAAAAAGAGGTGGATTTGCAAGAAAGTATTCTACCTGCCTTTCCATGCAAAACTACCTTATTTTGGAGTAATAGGGGATAGAATTGCTTTCAAAGGGTTATTTTACTAAGTTCAAACCTAAACGCTACACTACTAACTACTGCAACCACCACAGATGTCAGAGGATTCCCCCTCCTGTCTTTCCTTCAAAATACATAAAAATAAGTCAATAATTACTTCAAAATTAGAAGGTAAACCCACATTTGACACACCAAAAAATCAACATCAAAATAAATCCACAAAGAATTCCAACTATTCACCACCTATGTCAACATAATACCTCTCACAAAAATTTTATGACAACACAGGTAAGCAATTAAAGCAAGAGACCAGTAACCCACAAACTACGCTCAATCCCCAAGTCAATAACTAAATCCACATAAGCCAAACCAGTTTTTCCAAAGCACACAAATAATCCATACAAAGTGGAAGCAGACACACAGAAAGCATACCCGAACAGACCCCTTGAGGCAACAGTGGACCCGACAACAAAAGAGGCGGCGGCGGCGGAGGCAGAGAATAACCCAGAAGAGTGAAAGGCTCGTGCCCCATGTAAGCCTTGATTAAGGCTTTGATTTTTCTTCCATAGATCTAAAAGTAAAGCTATTCCAGCCATTATTTTGCACTTCCCAACACTAATCAGCAACTCAGCAAAACACGCTTTCTCACACAACAAACATTACCCAGTAACCTAAAAAGGAAAAGGTACAAGCTTCATCAACTAGAGAGAAGTAGTCGATGAAAACACTTGTCTACTAAGTCTCCTTGTTTTTATGTTAATATATAACAGGACCGACGAAGCCGAGGAGCCAATAAAAATCCCCTAATCAAGACAGGTTTTGGCTAATCAGTATATAGAGAGTAATATTACTGTTTGTGCGACGATTTCACCAATTTTTTTTTTTTAAAAAAATTCACTTTCAAAATCTTTCAAAATAAACACTCGACGTTATAAAATTCTACAAAAATTGACTCTAAGATTTTTTTTCTTGCATGTATAGATTTTTGTAATATAAAGATTTAATTTGAAAAGTTTAAAACCTAAAAGTTTTTCTTAAGTTGGCCAAAGAGTCTAGAAGACAAAAAAAAAAAAGTTTTACTCTATATATATCATTTCAATTCAGTATTATTTAACTACAATGTAAACACCTCTCTTTACGAAACCCTTGTTACTTGCCAACTGATTTTAACTTCTTACAATCTAATATTGACTTCTTCTTTTTTTAAGAAAATAAACATTTAAATGAGTTTATCTGGAACACATCGAGGCTAGTTTTATCAAAATCAAACGATTCAACATCACTTAAATAAAAAAATTTATCAACTACTTTCACATAAAAAAAAATAGTTGCAAACATAATGTAGAGAATAAAGAAAGATAAATGTTCGCAATGAAAATAATATTTAACCCTTTAATACTTAAGACTAAAATATATACCAACAGATCATTAGTTATTAACTATTTAAATATTTAACGTATACTAAATGATTCAATTTCTTAAAATTTTTGTATCAATATCAAAATTGAAGGTCAATTTTGTCATCAATAATTAATTGGGACAAATAACATTGTGTATAAATACATTTATATTATATTTGAAAGTATTTTTTTAACTTACTTACTTGAATAGTTTTTTAAAAAAAAAGAAGAAATAAGATTGGTCTTGACTTGACAGACATGTGATGCCTCCAAAAGGAGTAGCAATAGAAGGTATTTGAGTGATGCCTCCAATGGAAGGTGTTTGGGTCATGATGCACTTTGTTAGAACCCTTCAAAGAAAAAGCAGCAAAAAGAAAGAAGAGGGGAAGTGTTGAAAAGATCTAATATTACAAGCACTGAAACAAATGATCTAGAATTTTGACAAGTGACTAATTTCAATGTCGAGATATGGTTTGAAGTGGCCAGTTGATGGAGCAAAAATAGCACCTATACATTTTGCTGGCGATTTCTATTCTATATTTTCTTCTCTCCACTCTCAACCCTATAAATGTATCTATTGATATATGTTGTGAATGGATGAACAAAAGGTCAAAAGATACCTCAAAGAGGGAAATCAATTAGTCGAAAATCAAATGGAATCAATATACTGAATCATTAATCGCTTGATAGGATGGTCCAGCACTTTCGACGATGACTTGCTTGGTAGGTGGATGCAGCAGCTTTATATGGTATGGGGTGCTACCAGACCCACAGCCTACGTCATTAAACTTCCATGGCTCCTGTAAAGATATGAACAGATATTGAAGCACTACATTACAAATGCGGCAACCAAAACTTTAGCATATGTAAACCACTTATGGCATAGAGCCCTCAACATGAAAGAGGCCTAACAAAGTTTTAGATCACAGATATAAACATATAATGGCAATTATCAGTCTTATTTAGTGGGGAGGGGCAAAGATGAGTGTTTTTGGGGCTTAACTTGACCATTGACACTTAATACACATGGTGATCCTTGAAAGTCAACAAGTTTCAATAAAGCTTAGACGTACACGGCCGCTCTAGTATTGCGTCCTATACTCTAGAAACTTGCAAACATCTTTCAGAATGGCCAAGCAAGTCAATAAATGGAATTCGAGAAATCTGAAACATACCACATCAGAAAACAAGCCAGACTTATAAATTCTAATGCACAAAAGAGACGAGCATTGGGTGGGTCAACTTCTAAAAAAGGGGAAAAAAAGATGAAGACACAACATCCTTACCTCTAAATCTCTAAATTTCAAGGGCAAGCACATCATCTGGAAACATCATGTGGTAGGCCGTGTCATTGTAGATAAACCACGCCCCACAGGAATAACACCTGGATAAGCATCACCTGCTTCTTCCTCTTCTAAAGGAGCTGCACAAGTTTCATAACAGATTACAAAAGAATACTTCTATAAGTAACCAGATTGCATAAGTGGTGCTTGCTATAACATGACATGGATTCATGTTCTATTTTCTTTTTTCTTTTTTTCCTGATAGGTAACGTGGTTGACCAATGCAGAGGTAATATTCCATAAGGCGCAGCCAAAGAACTGAAGTGAGCTTTTCCTAACAAGCTGGGGAAAAATAGTTAGCCTTTACCGATTTTAGACAGTCCGCAAACAATTATAACCTAGTTTATTAGTTGATTTTTTTTTTTTTTTTCTAAGGGAAACTCTTATCATATATAGAAGAAAATTGATTTTTTAACAAAGGAGATAGTGGCTCGTAGAAAATAAATCTGGATTTAAGGTCAAAATTGTAACTTGGGATTCCATCTCTCAATCTTTATGTTTGATGTGTCTTCCAAAATTAATCTCCTGATGCTCAGCACCCAGTAATTGAAAACAATTTACGGAGGCTACTGTAAATTTTGGAAAAGATGACAATGTTATATACAAAGCTAAAATTAAAACTCTCCTTCACCTGTGACCAACTTATGCCCCACTATTGCTAGTTCACCGTTAGAGACAGTTGTCATTACGGTCCACTATTGCTAGTAGAATGTAATCCCTTCTAACTGCAAACAAAAACTATGACTCGAAATTCTAATACAATTCTAGCTCTATCAGAAGAATTTGAGTTGACTCCAGATTTCGATTCCAAAGCGGTCATATAAATCTACCCTACAGAAATGAGCAAAGGAAGAACATGACTAAATTGAAAATAATCTGCACCTGCAATATCTTGTACAGCCTGAGCCCCAGCAATTCCAATGCATGAATATAGAGAATTCTCATCCACTTTCAATTGTTCATATGCAAGGTATATGTCTTCAATAGTCGCAGCATCGTATAGAAATGTTAGATCTTTGATACAAGATATGTCCTGGAAACCACATTCAACATAAATATCATGTACTAATATGAAGGATGAGTACGAAAGGGTGAGAAGTCAGATTGAAAATTTCTTAAATTCCAGATTTGCATCAAAACTCGTTATTAAAATTGAATGGTGAGGTTAAAACATTTCTATCCCACCTTCCTTGGAACAGAAGAAGCTTGTAAGTGAGCTAACAATCCCAGCCAATAGGCATTTGACTTAATTTCAGCTTCATGTCTCATAAGAAGGGTCCGCTTAGCCTATACATTAAACGAGAACCACAAGGAATTCTAAAATCTTCAGTCATGAGAATAGAATATGTCATACATAATATCTTTAAGACGGTGTTGAAATCAGAATGAGGGTATGGCAGCGTTCTTTGTACAGCAAAAGAACATTGTATGTTAGACTAAGTCACATTTGTCTAAAGGGGAAAAACGAAAAAGCTATCTCCAAAGACAAAGGTTGTTGCAAAATTTTGATTTAACGACAACTCAAGCATGTTCCATAACTAACCCGGTCCAATTCCCTTTCAGTAATTTTGTTGCTATGCAGACCTCTGAGAACATTCTTGCATGCATCGACAGCTTTGTGCACCTGTAAGTTAAGTATAGTTAAAACCTAGGAACAAATTGAAATTGACAGCAAAGACGTACATACAGAAAGAATACATATAATGCAGAGATAAATCCCACACCTTGCCTGGGGTTGATGTCACAGATATCACATACCATCCTAGTTTTAGCCTATCAAACAGGTTTAATTCAAATGACACATCATATGTCAAACCAAGTGAATCTCTGACAGTTGTGAATAGCCTGTACAGAAAACATGTAGTAATTCAGAAATAAGCAAAAATAATTCCAATATCTCCAAGACCCAAGTGAATAATTTTAAGCATAACACTAGTAAAGATAATGGACATCTTTAATAACAAGGCCTGATGCCGATAAGTTCCTACTTCCCTTCCAAATGGCAAACTTAAAAACATATGTCAGTGGTTAACATTGGTAGGCTTTGAAGTTGTTTAATCTATTTAGGATCTTTCTTAATGACAAGAGTAGCCAAAGAAGAATAGAAATGACTGGGTGAAGGATTTTCATCCTATAAGCTAGGTCACTAGAGTCTATAAGATAATCACCATTGTTTTGTCTTTGAAGCAGCCTATACCATTTCAAAGAACTAGAGCACGTTTGTGGCAAGGAGGCTAGTTATAGATGCTGTTTTGGGGATAACGGTAGACTTTAAAGGATATAACAAAATGCTTAGTGTTTAAATCAGAATGGCATTATGCATGTTCTATTTCAATCTCTTTCTATTGTCAATATTAATTTTCTAAAGAAAAAGTTACAATTCACTGAACCTAATTTTGGGAGAACTCGTTGCAGCACACCTAAAGAATATAACTAACTAATTAAATAAATAATTAATAAAAGCAAGACTTTAGTAATGAGAAAATTACATGGGATGGTTAATGATGCTAATGTAGTGAAATATATGAAATCTGACAAAATACTGTCTAAATTCTAATTTTCAATCCACCAACTACATGTCTGTAGGAAGAGATACCTAGAATTTATAATCTCAGCCAGCAAACCCAACGTTATGCCAAAGAAAAGAGGATGACCACGAAGGTTCCTTTGCAAGTCACCTTCTGTCTGTGGAGTGCCAAGGTTTGATTGAGCATCTGCACAAGCCATTTCCAGCATTTGAAGATGAAAAGGTTCAGAAAAGACAACTTTGAAATATAATGATGACAACTCACATATGATGCAGTAACTCACCATCAGTAGTTAGTTTATTATTAATTGATTCAAACAGGTCTTCTCCATCAACAGTATAACCCCAACGGTTTGGTGCTGGCCCAGCAATATATGCACAGGCCCTCTCATCTGTGTCCTTCAAGAATACCTGTCAAAAGCAGATACACATGTATCATTAGGGAGAATAATTTAAGTATGGGGAATGTCAATGTTATAAGAAGCACCGTAACTGTTCCACACAACATAGCCCTAAATATCTCCTAATTTCATTAAGTTCTCTCTCTCTCTCTCTCTCACACACACACACACATGTGCATTCAATGGCAAAGTATGTTTAGTTTCTCACTTCTTGAAACTGTAGATCAGATGGTGATGGTCGAAATAAGGGTGGGCCAAATTCTTGCTCTCTTCTGCAACTTCTTTGCGCCTGAGCTGTGCCAAGGTAATCAAGAATACAAGATTCGATCTCCTCCTGAGTGAAGTCCCCAACAATGCTTACCTGAAGAAGAAAGAAGATACAGCTTTTGACAAAAGGACCTTGGTGTTTTAATGTAATGCTAGAACTTTCAATTTAATAATGGCAGACCTCCATGTTATCACCAACAAATTGACTCATTACTGCATCCTTAACAGATTGCAACGTTAAATTTTCCAGTGATTTAGGTGTAGGCTCTATAAATCGCTCATCTCCATCCAACATTGCTACCATGAGTTTGTGAGCCGTTGACCGTTCCAAACTTTTGGGGATGGATCTATAATATGATAGATACAATTGCCTTGCTCTATCAAAAGCATCATCCAACCAGACACTATGCTGCAAAACCACAATAAAGACATATTAGAATAACAGAGCACAATAATTCAGTACAATGCAGTAAATGTAATTGATTGAGCAGTTATAGATGCAAAACATATAGATAAGCAGAGTCATAACAGTAGCAAAATGACACGGGAATAACATTTGGAGAAGTGTTTACCTCCAATACCATATGAAGCAACTGAAAAGCCGCCTGCATCCCATTGTCTCTTAGAGTAAAACGGAATTCCATAGCTATAAATTCCTCCGTAGATTCCAAAGAGCAATTAATCAGGTGATTCACACAGAAAAGTTCAACCTGGTATTGTGCATGAGAAATATGAGTCAATCATAAAAATAAAGGTGTACAACAATTATTTATGACTAGAGATACCAGGGTGATTTCTGACAACCCCATTGTGTTTGCTGGAACTACTATAATTTGACAGATAAAAGTTTACCAATTTGTTAGCATGTGTCTTCTTTCTTTATAATTGAAAAAAATTCACATGTTAGCCTTCACAGGCATCAAATGCACAAACAAAACAGATTCTATGGAAAATCAATTCTATGAACAGAAGTCTAGGCATGAAGTACATTCGAATGCAATGTACATGAAGAAATCAATTCTATGTATTAACAATCCATGTACACTGGAGAAAACAAGTTGGAAAGAAGAAGAATATATATATATATCAAGGTTTTCTGAAATATAACAAATGAATCATAAGTTTTAATATATGCCAACCCAAAAAAAAAAAAAAAAACTGTAGGGGAGGATGACAAAATAAAGAAATGTAACCTTTCCATCAATTATTTACAATTAACACATCTAAGAGAGATTACCATCTAGAAACATCGGTAAAGAAATTACCTGCTCCCTAGAGAAATTGCCAACACGACCTCCCTCACTAAGTGTCCGGACACCCACAATCACAGATCCTCTTGACTCAGAACTTTCAGATGCCCGTCCACCACCAACAATCAGCCGCATAACACCACTTTGTGCTTCAGTTTTTGATATCTATGGGTAAGAAAAGGACTCATGAGTTAAGGAATATGGGAAGAAAACCTCTTAATTCTACAGTGTGAAGCCAAAAAATTTCATGACAATGTCAGAATACTATCAATGGTATTGCATTATGTAGTTTGAGATAAATCTATTGTATGTTTCATTGATATCAATCACATGTATATATACAGAAGTTAGGAAACAGAAATCCCACAATATATGGGATAAGATAAGGCTAATTAGTTGACTATTTGGAATTTGAATTCTAAGTCTATCTCCTATAATTTCTCCTATAATATCTCCTTCTTAAAGAGGAGGTCGGCTAGCTTGTTTCTCTACACTCCCCCTCAAGCTGGACGATAGATGTTTAGCATCCCAAATCTTGTGCTTAATTCATCAAACTGATTTCTGAATAAAGCCTTTGTGAGTATGTCTGCCACTTGTAGTTTTGAGGGAACATGCTTTAGGTTGATAACTCCATCTTCTATCTTGTCATTGATGAAATGTCTATCTAGTTCAACATGCTTTGTTCTGTCATGATGAACTGGATTTTTTGCAATAGCTATAGCTGACTGGTTATCACATAGGACTTCTATAGGAGTTGAGTGTTTGATCCCAAGGTCCATTAACAGCCGTTTGAGCCAGATTCCTTCACAAATTCCATTTGATAGAGATCTAAATTCTGCTTCAGCACTACTCCGTGCCACTACATTCTGTTTTTTACTTCTCCACGTCACAAGGTTGCCCCACATATAGCTACAATATCCAGATGTGGATTTTCGGTCAGTGGGGGACCCAGCCCAATCTGCATCTGTATATATTTCAATTTCCCTGCTGTCGGTTTTCTTGAAGAACAGTCCTTTTCCAGGATCCTTTTTGAGGTACCTTAGGATTCTATAGACTGCATTTAAGTGCTGGACTTGTGGACAGCTTAGGAATCTACTTACCACACTTACAGCAAAACATATGTCTGGACGAGTGTGGGTGAGATATAGTAATTTTCCCACTAATCTTTGATATCTTCCTTGGTCTACTTGCTTTCCGTTTGGTTCATGGATCAGTTTAATGTTTGGATCCATTGGAGTCTCTATAGGCTTGCAACCTAGCATCCCAGTCTCGTGTAGGAGGTCCAGCACATACTTTCTCTGGGACATAGTCATCCCTTGCTTAGATCTGGCCACTTCCATCCCCAGAAAGTAACGCAGTGGTCCCAAATCTTTGATTTCAAATTCTGCTGCTAGTACCTTCTTCACTCTGGATAGTTCTTCTGCCCAATTACCTGTGAGTACTATATCATCAACATAAACAATTAGTACAGCAATTTTTCCAACTGAATTCTTGGTAAATAAGGTGTGATCAGAGTGCCCTTGTGTATATCCATCAAGTCTCAAGACTTTGGTAAATCTGTGAAACCATGCCCGAGGAGATTGCTTGAGTCCATATAGGGATTTTTGTAGTCTGCATACTTTTCCTTGGGGTAACTGGTCTTCAAATCCGGGGGGTATATTCATGTATACCTCTTCCTGTAAATCACCATTTAGGAAAGCATTTTTAACATCTAATTGGACTAGAGGCCAATTCAAATTGATAGCAATAGAGATGATGACTCGGATGGTGTTGAGTTTGGCCACTGGGGAGAATGTTTCTTGATAATCAATCCCATAGGATTGAGTGTACCCCTTAGCTACTAGTCGAGCTTTGAATCTGTCCACACTTCCATCAGCCTTCTGTTTTACATTAAATATCCATCTGCATCCCACGGTTTTCTTTCCAGGAGGCAGATCTGTAATCCTCCATGTCTGGTTTTTTTCAAGGGCTTTAATTTCTGCCATTGTAGCTTCTCGCCACTGTGGATGTTTAAGGGCCTCATAGACAGTATTTGGTATTTGAATTTTGTCTATGGCCGATGTAAAGGCTTGGTATGTGGGAGATAGGTTGGAGTATGATATGCAGCTTTGTATAGGATGCTGGGTGCAGCTTCTTTTCCCTTTTCTAAGGGCAATTGGCCAGTTTAAGTCAGCTGTTTCTTCTGCAGTTTCAACTAGAATTGGAGAAGGATTAGCAGGTGGCTCACCTTGTGTTTGATCAGGACTGGCAGGGGCCGGTTCAGACGCTTGAACAGGCTGCACTGGATTTTTCCTCCTTCTTCTAGAGTATACCATAGGGCTCTGTGGTTCAGTTGCTGTATTGGTGTCCTGTTCTGGGTGTTCATCAGTGGCTGGTTTTGAATTGTGAGACATTAGTGGTAGAGTGGGGTAGCCGAGGTCATCAATGGCTGAGATAGGACTGGTTTGGGTCTGTTTCTCCCAAGGTTGTGATTCTGTCAGATTCTCCCCCTGAATCACACACTTGGGAAAGTATGGGAGGTGTTCAACAAAGGTGACATCCATGGAATGATAGATTTTCTGGGTGAGAGGACTATAGCATTTGTAGGCCTTTTTGTTGGGAGAGTACCCGAGGAAGATGCATTTGAGAGATCGGGCTTCAAGTTTACCACGTTGGTGTGGATGGAGATGAAGGAAAGCTGTGCACCCAAAGACTTTCAGTGGAATGTCAGAGATTAGATGAGAGTTAGGGTATGCCTTGAGAAAGGTATTGAGTGGAGTGTGAAATTTTAGGACTCTAGATGGCATCCGGTTAATGAGGTATGTGGCAGTAAGAAGTGCATCCCCCCAGAATTTTTTAGGAACATTTGATGAAAGGAGAAGGGAACGGGTGACCTCCAATAGGTGGCGGTTTTTCCTTTCTGCGACACCATTCTGTTGAGGGGTGTCAACACAGGAGCTTTGGTGGATGATGCCATGGGTTTTGAGGTAAGTGTCAAGAGAATGGTTGAAAAAATCTTTGGCATTATCAGTTTTCAGAATCTGGATGTTGGTTTTGAACTGGTTTTGGATTAGTTTGTGAAAATCTATAAAAATCTGGGTAGTTTCAGATTTGTCTTTCATAAGAAATGTCCAACTTAGTCTAGTGTGGTCATCAACAAGGAGTAAAAACCAACGGGTACCATTTCGATTAGAGATTTTTGTTGGTCCCCAAATATCAGCATGGATCAATGAAAAAGGAGTAGACGGGGAATAAGGTCGGGGTGTAAATTGAGTTCGGGTGTGCTTGGATAGTTGGCATGTATCACATTGAAGGAATTTAACATTTACTTTATTGAATAAGGAAGGAAATAACAATTTGAGATACATGAAATTAGGATGACCTAGTCTAGAATGCCATAGGAGAATGGTGTCTTCGGTTGAGGTGCCGGAATGTTGAGATACTTGGGATTTAGTTGTAAGGCAGTGTGGCTGGTGTTGGAGGAGGTAAAGGCCCACGGAGGAATCCAGTTCAGCACTGCCAATCATCTTCCCCGAGCCCTGTTCCTGAAAAATACAGTGATGAGTAACAAATTTAGTTTCACAACCTAAGTCAGAGGTGATTTTCCTGACAGACAGCAGATTGCAATGGAGGGTTGGAACAAATAAGACATTATGTAATTTGAAAGAAGGTGAGAAGGTGACAGTCCCATATCCCAAGGCTTTGACACATCTGCCATCAGCTATGCGGACAGGGGACATATTCTGATCTGAAGTGAAAGAGGAAAACAGACTTATATCACCTGTCATATGGTCTGATGCACCAGAGTCCACAATCCAGGTTGGAGGATGTTTGGAAGCATTAAGAGCCAGTGACTGGGTGGAATTCTGGCCAGCCTTTTGGAGGAGTTGTTGGAGGACATCCATCTGTTCTTTGGTGAAAGGAGAGGATGAATTAGATGGTTCCCCAGTTGTGGCAGCATAGCTTCGTTTATCAGAGGAGGATTTAGGCTTCCAATCGGCAGGTTTGCCGTGTAGTTTCCAGCAGGTCTCCTTTGTGTGACCTGGTTTTTGGCAGTGGTCACACCAAGGCCTATTGCGCCGAGTCTTTCCATCCCCTTGGACAGAATGATGAGTTCTGGCTGCAAGGGCAATGGATTCACCTTCCTTAGAAATAGATGCTGCAGAGTTGTCCACTGACATGGAGGAATCCGTAAGGCCTAGCATGACCTTGCGTCTACTTTCTTCTCGGCGAACTTCTGAGAAGACTTCACGAAGGCTGGGAAGGGGTTTGGTGCCGAGGATGCGACCCCGGACTTCATCCAGTGATTTGTTGAGACCCAGGAGAAATTTGAATATGCGGCGAGTCTCAATGATCTTCTGGTATCTTGCCCGGTCTTCAGCACATCGCCATGCAGGGGAATCAAAGAGATCAAGCTGCTGCCACAGTTTGGAGAGGCTAGTGTAGTATGTGGTTACCGGAGTGTCACCTTGCTGAAGAGATTGGAGCAGACTTTCAATATGGAACAGCTCAGCAGTGTTGTCCTTGCTGGAGTAAGTATCTTGGGCTGCTTCCCAAATCTCGGAGGCTGTGTGACATAGAAGGAAGTTTTCACCAATTGCCGGAAGCATGGAATTGATAAGCCATGACATGAGGAGATTGTTCTCGGCTTTCCATGATTTGTAGGTAGGATCGACAGGAGAGGGTTGAGGAATTGTGCCAAGAAGGTATTCTTCCCTTCCTCGGCCACTGACATATAGCATGACAGATTGTGACCATTGGAGGTAATTGTTCCCATTTAATTTGTGAGTGGTAATGGGAAGGAATGGGCTGTCATGGGGATTTCCGTGAGAGATTAGGGATGAGGGACTGACGGCAGAGTTACCAGCCGTGGATGATGTTTCAGGATTCATGATGAGGCCTGAAAGAGAGGTACGAAGAGCAGAAAAGGGTCTAGGGTTAGGTTGCAGAGCAGCGGACAATGTCCGGCTCTGATACCATGTAGTTTGAGATAAATCTATTGTATGTTTCATTGATATCAATCACATGTATATATACAGAAGTTAGGAAACAGAAATCCCACAATATATGGGATAAGATAAGGCTAATTAGTTGACTATTTGGAATTTGAATTCTAAGTCTATCTCCTATAATTTCTCCTATAATATCTCCTTCTTAAAGAGGAGGTCGGCTAGCTTGTTTCTCTTCAGTTTTTGATATCTATGGGTAAGAAAAGGACTCATGAGTTAAGGAATATGGGAAGAAAACCTCTTAATTCTACAGTGTGAAGCCAAAAAATTTCATGACAATGTCAGAATACTATCAATGGTATTGCATTATGATGCAATCAGAAACTGAAAATTAATAAGATGATGAAATTATGCCTTCTTACAATATATAAATGTAGAAAAGAACAAAATGCAGAAGTACATAGAAAGATGAATCCATGAAGCCTGAGGTTATCATTTCTGGAACAATACCATATGTGGGAAGAAAAGACACCTTCACTGAAGGGTGTAGTACAATGGAGCAAGGCTTTATCAGATTAGATAATATATCAGAATATGGTCATCAAAGAACAATGAATATTTGTATTTGCAAGAGCACATGTAGATATGGATGCATAAGCCTCTATATACAGATTCTGGTGATCCAATTATATAACTATTTAGTCAACTATATTTTACTAATGAATGGGCACATAAAAATATTGAGTAATTAAACCACGGGGAAGAAAATGGATATTCCAGTTTTCAGATTCCTTTCAAAGTTAGTTCAAATAATCATCTGCAGATCAATGACCTTAGTGATTTCTCCATTCTAAATACAAAAAAAAACTGACCAGGAATAACCAAGCAACGAAGTTCAAGAAATTTCTAGTGTGGGAATAAATACCTAACATAACACAGAGATTAACACAATGAAATAGGAAATGAAAATAAATGGAAAACAAAAAGAAAGTACTCTTATCATGAGAAACACAATACAGACTTGCATACCATACCTTATAATTAATGGGAATTCCGTTTGCCAGGCGACATTGGGTGATCCCTGTTTCCTCATCATGAAGTTTTATTGCATCTGTTTCAAGACTTACAGGAATAAAGGCTGGCTTGAGCTGCATTTTCAATTCTTCTAACTCTGATGAAGATATCAACTCTTTCGGCACCTCAAGCTACATAATGAGCAGTTAGTTAGTCAAAAATGAAATACTCACATAACCCAAAATATTAAATAGTGCAATGCAAAACTGGCAAACTTTTAGGATCAATTCCTATCAAGTGCAGGCCAATAGAACTTTCAAATAACCCCAATGGAATTGTCTATTTATTCATAGAATCTCAACATCCATATATAACAAATCAGTCTGGCATATTCATATAATAGCATACAAACAGTGAAGCCAGCATTTGAAAAGAGAAAATAACTCGTAGGAAAAGATGATAGATTTATAAATGGAATTGACATAATATGCATAGACAAAGACTTAGGATATTGGTTCAAAAATATATACTTCCAATCTCAAACCAGGGCCAGTTAACCAGGAATCAATTCTGAAAGAAAAGGAAACAGGTTAGAGAGGGATGAGAAAAGATAGAAACCTCAGGCTCAGGCTCAATTGGTTCCTTCAATCCAGCTTTGATAGCATCCGTAATTTCATTTGATGATATCTTGAATTCAGTTTCACCAATTCCCTCAATATGCACTTTCTTAGGCACACAAGCAACAATTGCTGCAGGAACAGAGGCGGTAGGTTTTCCAAAATCAGCAATAAACTCCAACACCTCAGCACCAACAGCATTGACCTGCTCCAGCGTATATTCAAAATAAATCACTAAAAATGCCAAATAAGATTTTACAAACAACAAAAAATTGAAAAGTTTCCAGCTTAGCTTCAAAACTTATAAAAATCTAGAGAGAAAATGAAGTCGCAAATGCAAACATAAAAGCAAAACATAATAATATAACAATTACAACCAACTTTCTCAATTTGCAACCAAGATGGTACAAATTGACCAATTAAGTATTTCAAATATCTTCCTTCTTTCAAACTGCAAGAAGACAAAAAAAAAAAATAGTATGCCATAAAAGCAACGAAATTCTCATCTTCATCTATAGAAAGAGTACAAGAATCATTAGGAAAGGGGATAAACCCTCAACCTATACTATCCAATGACTCTAAAATTGATTTTTTAAAGCCTAGAGACAATATGCACAAGCACTCAGAATCATGCCACGCTAAAAATTAAAAATAAATATAATAGGCTGATACCTGTGCAATGTAAGGCTTCCCTAATTCAAATTTCAAATTTAATTAAGTAGTGTGAATGCATTTTGTAGGGGTATAAATATAACTGCTGGGTTTTCAAACTTGAATTTTAAATGTGACTAGAATCTGTAACACGCATCAAAGAGTGGAGTAAGAACACAAATGGGTATAGTGGGTGCCAAAATATTTCTCTTCCCTTTTAATATTGTAAACATGAGATATTGGGTTTCAGGAAGACAAAATGGACATGAAAGAGTGGAATCTTATTTCTGCACTTGTATAAAAAAAGGGCTGGTTTTGTGTTGATATTTTTGTTATACTAAAATGAGGATTTTAAACAAAAAATAACCAAAATAAAAATTTAAAACAAAAAACAAAACACACATACACAAGGTCCAATAACTGCTCAATAAAATACCTCCTCAAGGGTAACTGTCCCAGCAACAGCCAGCAAACTCTCATGTCCTTGTCTCTGGTCCATAACTTTGTGGCCCAGTGCATCACTTTCCATGATAAAATCCAAATTATCAACAGAAGATACATTGTCAATCATAGCCGCTAGGTGTTCACTGTCTTTCAAAAGTGCATCTAAATAACGAGTTAATTCACCCTTGGTGACACCAAACTCTTTAAGCCTTCGAACCTGTATCACATATACTTGCATAAGACGCTGATAGTAAAAAAAAAAATTGTAGTTAAGTTAGGTGACCATCCAAACAATCTAAAAGCCTACATAAAAGGGCTTTCTCTCCCCCTAACACCTTTTATATAAAATAAGGTCCAGGAAATGATTAGCTACTTCCAAAAAGAAAGATATCATAACAACCAGTAAAAGAGTTCAATCCATCATCTTAAATTCTTAGCATTTTTATATTTTAAGATGAACCAAACAATAAGAGTAAGCAACTCAATATAACCAAAATTGGAGTGTCAAAAGTTGGCAACAACAGAAACAATAAACAGGCAGAACTGACAAGTGCACTAATACAACAGACAGTAGTAACATAGCGGAAGAAACAAACCTCTTGAACAGCAACTCTTATTGCACTGTGCCAATTCTGAGGTTCAGCAGTTATGGTAAGAGTGGTCACAGTACATCCTTCCCTCCCAGAATCACTATGATCCAATTCAACTGAAGTAAATGGAGGATTTGAACTCTGGAAATTTTAATGCATTAGCTACACATTTATTGGTAATGGATGGACTATCCAGCAAAATGCTGTAACTAACAAACTGAAAATTCACTGCATATAGCAAGATAACTAACCAACCAGCCACTAGAGTCTTAGTGGGACAAAAGTGCAATTGACCGTAGAATTTATTAAAATCAGAAAGAGAGAAGCATACAGCTCAGACTAGGAATCACCTAAAATGAATAGAAGACAAAATGCTAGATAAGCAATTAGGACAGTAAAGCCCTTCAATCTCATGGAAAATCTATTTAAAAGGCCCTCTGCCCGTCTCGAAGCACCAACAGCTGTACACAATATGGACACCAAACAAATGACTTCACTAAATGAGCCATTTTTAATACTTATTTGTCAACACTTTTACCTAATACTAAGAGACACAACAAAATGAGAACAATGAACTGCCAAGTAACCTACAGTAACCATGAAGGTTTCCATAACAAAGGAACAGGAACAGGAAGCAGCAAATACCCAAAAAAAAAATCTTACTTTGTATCTTGTGTTGATACGGAAATGCAGAGCTGATAGAAATATTCTTTTCATCAAAACATTACGCAAATCTCCATATGTTTGAACCTTATTCACAGGAATCTGCAAAAGATTTTCATAAGATCATAAATAATGAGAAGGGCTGTAAATACTACAATACCTAAAGTTACTGTGCTAAAATCAACAAAGGAGGAAAAATAGTAGTATGAACTGAAAGAAAATAGAAGATCCAAAAAATATTTCAAAATCCTGGAAGAAGTGTCACTGCACAAGCTGATAATACATCCTATAAGTAACCCAACAAATAGGCCTACAGGCATTATTTTTGGTATCAGACATGAGAAGGACCATTTCCATTTTTATTTGTTGCATTCTTACAATCTGAAGAAAATTCTAGTTATCATCAAATAAACTAGACTGCATTCATGCATATCAATATGAATTCACTACTATTTTATCAACATTATTCTTTATTAAACCATTGGTGAACTGCTGGACTTATGCTGTCCTTATATGCTATGCCCAACATCTAAAAGCTATTTCTCCACCACTAAGTCTCTATAACCATCCATTTAACTATATTATCAGATCCAATCCCTTAATTCCAAGCAATTAACCAAATAAGAACTGCTTCTTAGAGAAATTGTTCATACAAAACAACCATAAATCTTAAGTAAAAGTTGGACTTAAAAGCAATGACACTATAACACAAAATAGAATATGCAGATCTCACATACCTTGCAGAACATATTAATGGAAAAATTTTGAAGCAACTCGTGTTGAAATATCTGTGGTGGGTTTGCAATTGCACTACTTCCGGGGAGTGACCAATTATGTTTCACAGGAGGGCGAACAGCGTGTCTTTCTTTATTGAATGTCTTAGATTGATCCACTGAATTAGCTGGTCTTTCCATTGAATTTCCACCCAGACCAACAGAGAGTTTAGGAACAAGAAAACTAGCCATTGCACCAAATGCACTTGGAGTCGCTGCAGAAGCCTTCTCATTGTCTTCACCAATTTGTCCAAAAACAGCCTGCATGACAACAGTTTTGTATAAGACTTCTACATATTACAACAATGGCTTGACAATAAAAAACTAATTTGGAAATTAATAAATGTTGAATGTACTTCAATCTGGTGAACTGTCTTCGAGATGTTATCAATATCCCCCACAATGTATAAGGTTGCATTTGCAGGGAAATACCAACGCTCATGAAATTTCCTAATTTTATCTGCATCCCACTTCTTTATTTGTTCTTCCAAACCAATTGGAAACCTTTTGCTGAGCTTGTTTTCAGAATGGAGATGCTGCAACAACTGCATTTAAAGAGATGTAAAGGGGAAAAAAAAAAAAAAAAAGAGTTGAGGAAATCAATATTCTGCAGAAACATCAAATCAATTAGAACAAAAAAATACCAAGAATTTTCTAATTCACACCTGACAATCAACCCGGTACTCTATCGTATTCATCATTTGAAGTTCTGAGAGTATAGCACGCCGTTCCTTTTCAATTCTTGAAGCAAGGAACTTTGGGTGGAAGGCTATCTGCATACATCAGTATGGTGTGAGTAAATGGTATCTAAATACCATAAGGATGTTCTCTCTTTTTGCTCCCTAAATACCTTTGTAGACCAAGTTGGATCAAATAAATCATTAAAATATGAAGACAAATAAGAATTGAGATAATCTAGGGAAGCATGTTTACAAGCAGACAATATGTGGTCTGTATGATAAAATAGCAAAGCAGAAGTCCACAAAGCATACCTCATTCAAGGCATCCAGAACAAATGGCAGTAGATCACCATCAGAATCCTGAAATAAGACACCCATCTATCATCAATACAATATACAATACAACTTAATTAAACACTATGTAATAAACACATAAATATATTAGAAATAAGATATAACAATATTAATATATTAGAAATAAGATATAACAATATTTTTCAACAAGGACAGATAACCAAAATGCAGGCATATATCAGGAAATAAAATTCATTCAATGTTATAAGAAAGAACTTGGACATAATAAGGATAACAATAATGAGCACTGGACCTTTCATTTAAAAAAAAAAAAAAAGAGCGCTAGTGTTCAACCCATATGATCTTTCTCTTTAATTCATCCTCTCTCTCCGAAAAAATGTTTCTAATTCCTATATGCAGTCCCTAATGGCTTGTTTCCTCTTCATCTCACGTTCAACCTCTTTTAATAAAGAAATGCATGCATAAAATAAAGAGAAAAACCCTTTTTTGCCCTTGATACTATCGTCAATTCTAAAAAAGACCCTCACGTTTCAAATTGGATGAAATGAACCCTCACATTTTAAACCCAGAACAAAAGTGGACTTTCCGAACTGACAAAAAACACTTAACATAATTTAAGAATACACTATTCAAGATACATAATAACCACAATAATGTAATTAGTTGCAAATGATTGCACAGTCAGATGTATAAAAGAAACTACTTTTTTCCCTGATGTTCTCATTTGCAGAATTACTAATCAAGTACATAATGAAAATACATTTTAACATTTCATTGCCATAAAACCAGTGAACTTGTACTGCAGCAACACATCAAAAGAACATGCAAAACTGTCCAAACCTTGGTAGTGGTAGGAGAATGGATGTGAAACACAGTATGGTGGAAATCAGTATAAGCATTGGAACGGGCTCCAGTCCCTAGAAGCTTCTCACGCTTTTTACTTCCAAGGAAAGCAACATGTTCAATCATATGTGCAATGCCTTGTTCATCCTCTTCTTCATCTATAGATCCAGCGTGAACTTCCAAGTGTGCTTCAAACCTAAAATTCAAAAAGTGGATATCAAGAAGTCAGCAAGAAGAAAAAGTGCACCCTACAACAGCTGTATACATTTGTAAAGCTCTGCATTGTGGAAAATTTCCATTGCAATATTAAATTCAAATATTCTTATAGGAGGAAAAAAGTTTTATTCTTATTTAAAATTCAAATTCAAATAATTTTTCTTTTCAGTGTTCGCAAGATGTTGGAGTTTTGTTTATATCACCACTCACTTCAAAGGTGTTCTAAATGAAGTACTTGTTTGTACCACTCTTCATGTTTTTTATCACATAAATCATATCACTAAAAACTAAAGGTACATCCCTGAATAACCAACCATCAATGAAGAGCATGAGGGTTCTAACTGGGTAGATAAGCATCACACTACCTTCTTGAACCTGCTCTCACGTGTCCACAAACACAACACTTTAGTTACCTTGAGTTTATTATGTATTTAAACGTAGTTACCTTTGTTGATTCTTATTTTTGGATTTCATGTCTATTATGATTTACCTTAATTTCTAACCTAACAAACAAATAAACTTACATTAGTAACTCCACTTTTAGTGAGTATAACCATCACATGTTTTTTCCATACAAGTCAAATTACTCAAATGATGCTACTAAACAAACTGCATTGAAAAATGCTTTTCCAAGTAGCCTGTCACATTACATACCATACAAACAGCCCCACAACATATCCAATCCTTACCATGCACCATATACTGTGAACTTGGTCACATGTATAAACCATTATAATACTTTCAGTATGATGCTAAAAGAAATTACCCTTTACCAACTCGTTTATGTCAAATAAATGTTGTATGAAAGAGGAGTAAACATTACTTTTCCTTTCTTTTCTGTCAAAGAATTAATGATGCAATGCAGTTGTCCTCATGAAGGGCTGCAGCATGAAAATTAAATATTCTCTACTCTAGCATACCCTTGAGTAAGATAAATGCAAAGGTATAACATACAAACTCAAGGAATAAATACTAAAAAATCTGCATTGAAATATAACCTATAATTGAAAGAAATCGTTGAAAATTATCCAAACTCCATACATGTCCTTCTGGATATCATATGAAATATCCGTAATTGAATGAACTGACCTTTTTGGTGGAACTTTATTTGGTAGTATCAGATAACGCAGCCCATTTTTCAGCTGTCCTCGATACAACTTTGGGTGGGATGGTAGTTCAGAACTTAAAAATCCATTTATTGAGTCTGTCCGTTCTCTCCACTCTAGTTCAGAATCCAAACCACTTGAATCATGCTTCTCAGTAATACCATCAGGCCAGGTTGTACTTGCTGCATGTGGCTCCTCAGGACCAACAGTTGCATGAGGAAGTTGAACCTGCTTCAACTGAAAATACCACAACCCAATCAAACATAATGTTTTCAAGCAAGGAAAAAGAAATAGATTGTACCAAGAAAGCAATCATATCATAAGTGCAGACTTTAAGAGAAGAAATGCAATAAAAACAACGGAACTAGACAAGGAAGATACTGTTTCTGAGTTTATCCAAATGTACTGGAAGTATCAATATAAAACATGCACTTTCAGGCATCAGTTTAATCTAAAACAGGTACCATGCAAATAATTTCTGGAGAAAAGACTGAGAAATTCCAACATGTATGTTAGTTATAATAAATCGAAATACTCTCTTTAGTGATTTTCTTTTATGTTGAGAATCAATTTAAGGAGCTTGAAAAGCTTGAAGAGAATGAATACATGAAGATTTAGACAGATAACCAAAAGACAGAGAACTAAATAATTCATATTCTAGATAGTAGCCAAAAATGAAGTTGGAGTACTTACAGAACCATGATGGAGTTTATCCCTAGATAACTGGAAAGTAGATTTATCAAGAAACACTCTGGGAGTAAATCTTCTATTATTTGCAGTTTCACGATGCTTCCTGCTGGAGACAAGACAACAAGATGAACAACTGTGCTGGAGCGAGGAAAGTGCTTCAGTCACTGGTTCACCTAGCATGAACTTATATTGTTTCCAGGCATCACCCTTCTTTCTTCCTAATCCCAATACGCCATTGACAGCTGCATGTGGACTCCTTTCGCCAGAATAAGACACAAAATGATAAATTAGAGAATTTGATATGGTTGTTCTCTGGAACATGCATATGAAGCAGTCTAATTATCGTAATAGCTTATTAATGCTTTGAAAGTACAGTGTTGTCTAGCTTCAGACACATGGATGCTTTGGAAAGAGAATAAGATGAAATCAACTACCATGTTAAATGAATTCTAGCTATATGAAGGCATTTCTGTGGTCAACACATTCAAATTGTACATTTCTTGAAATCATTAGCAACAGAAGCTAACAAGAATTGAAGAACAACACTGACTGACTATGCGAATTACACAGAAAAGCCCCAAGAGAGGAGAAAGAAGTACCTTCTAGTAGAGAAATGAAGAGACGAAGTATATGATGGAAAACGAGAGTGGCGCAATCGGGTGGGAAGAGGACTACGAGGAGAGGAAGGAATCCAATTTGCGGGGCTGAGCGTTCTTCTTCTGTTAACGGAGGGAGGGAGATGAAGGACTCCACTTCCTACGAGAGAGGCCGAGGCAGCCATTAGATAGAATCAGAAAGCGAGAGCAAGGCCAGAGGGAGTTGAAGAACGAAGCCCGTATCTATAACATCGGAACTGGATTTCAGATTTTTTCTATTTCTTGTTTTCCACCCAGTCCCGTCTCTGTGGACCTTTCTATGGTACCGCCTCTCTTACTTTGTAGAACTGGTACGTGTAACTTCTACTTGCCTCGAATCAATTGATTTGATACTCTTAATTTTTTCCTAAAAAAAAAAAAAAGGAAAATTACACCCAAACCGAAGGATGTATTATATTCATAATTATTATTAGTAAATTTTTATACGTAATTCATCAAAATTAAAGTTCAGATTAAAAAAGTAAACTGTAAAATTAGTTTCCCTTAAATATTATTTGATTGAATTTCTGTGAATTTATGGATAATCACAAATGATTCGGCGTTATCAGAGATAAATATTATGGAACGATAGACATTTGAAGCTCTAATTTATTATTTTATATTTCTAAGCCCAAAAAGAAGCGAATAAATCCATTTGGTGGACTCCCAATATCCAATTTTATTTTATTATGACGTGTTAGTTACAGAAAAGAAAATACTTGCAATTAAGTAAGTATATTATACAAGGGACAATAAAATCAAACACAGTCATAGTCACTCCCACTGGGAGTACACTGGACAGCATGGTTTCTCTTGTTATGCGTTGCTGTTACGAGAGAATGATTTTCTTTACATTTTGCCCACCTTGACCTTGTACTCTTGGTGTCCTCATTCTTGTACAGCAGCCTTGCAGTCACTGACTTGAACCCTCTCCTCACGTAGTTTATCACTGCAGTCAGAAGCTCTCTGAAAGGAGGTGAACTCAAAATTACAATGTGATTCTGGAAATAGGAAATAGGAAATGGGATGGATGTGGTCTTGTACTTACACTGGTGAGCAAGGAGATCGGCCCCCATTTACGTAGTAAAGGAAGAGGTATGAATCATAATGTTGACCATTAATCAAATAAAATCCCTGCAGCCTTCTTATACACTTGAAAGCCATTTTCTTGTATAAATAGATTGCTGGGTTGTTGTATGCAATTACATGCAAGTACACAGCACGGCAGGTTGGAATACTTGAAGAGTATTTTATGACCTCCCGTATCAGTGAAGAAGCTGCACATGGCTCCGGATTAGTCTAGTCTACTCTGCCAATCATCTCATATCATATCGTATTAAACTGAGAGACAAACGAAACAACTACCTATTCCGAGATTTCTATACGTTTCCGCTACTCCCAGCGTTAGAATGTAGACTAAAGTTTGATCTGCCTTGGATGAGTCGCATCCAATCATATCTACTATCTACCAAGGTTAACATTCATTCAACAAAATCATCAGAAACCTGCCTGGCTGATACAATACATGCATACATATTGCTCGTAAACTAAATTTACAGCAGCATAAAGGCAACCAACCTCACTTTCTCTTGCAAGAACAATTCGCGCTGTTACAAATCCAATGAGTTCGTCACTTCTGCCATCAGGCCGATTTCGATCAACAGCACCCCATGACACAATATCTCGTCCGTGTACCACGTCTTGGAAAAAAGTAGATTCGTACCTAAAAATTTAGGCACTATCTTTAAATTTGACAAGTCAAGCTAAAAAGTCAACAGAAACAACATTCTGTTCAGTAACATCTCACCTGATGGGAAACAGATTAACATGGATACGCTCTAAAATCTCAAGGTCAGAAGGTCGTATGGGCCTGTAGCATATTGCTGGACGAGTAGACACTTTTGGGTTTACCATTGAGTATTTTCAGTTAATCCCCATCAAATATCTGATATATTTGGAATACTTGAACGACAACTCCTCCCTCCATTATGCTACAATGGTGATCAAATCCATCGATTACTTGCTATTACTGCAAATCAAACAGCAGTTTCAGGATCGCTTTAAATAAACAAGTAAACGCACAAAAGAATAAGTGTATATATGCAAATTCTGAAGTTTCTTCTTTTCATTTTCTCAATCAGATTTGAACTTGAGATTTATATCATCCTCATCCTATCAAGCAAAACTCATGTAATAGTACAAGGTTGTTTTATGAAACAAATAATTAGGAGAGGAAGGTAAAAGAAACAAAAACAAGGAGCGCTCCAAGAACAAGACAAAAAAAAAAGAAGCTTGGAAGACAATCAATCCAAAGTTAGATGTGCAGGTAAAAGAAACTAAAAATCTTAGCTTCGTTAAAAATAACTGGAAAAATAGGAGTTAAATGAAATATGAAAATTCAGACACATAATTCACCATGAAGAAAAGATTACAAACTGAGAAAGAGGGAGGCAGACACATACAGAAAGAGAGAAAATGAGTTACAAGAATCGGAGGAAAAAGCTCACTGTAATAAAATTGCAGAAAATTCACCACGGAAGAACTGAAAATTGCCTGTGAAATGAATTTTTTTTTAAAAAAAAAAAATCACAATGACCGATCACTGCAGATATTTTAATCATAATAACTAATTGGGAAAAAGGATATCGCAGAAGTTAATCCAAATGTTTAAAAATTTTTAAAAAAAAAGGGCAGAGTTCCAAATTCCAAATATATTCTTAAAAGACAAGAAATAGTCTAGAAAGGCAAATAACAAGCATCAATGATCCGGTTTCAAAATTCTACAAACATTGCAACTGATACGTTGCAAATTCTGTTATTGCAGATAATAAACGATAAACTAATCAAAATCCAGCAGAAACCCGAATTGCAGATAAGAACTACCTAAACAACGGAGTCGAATGCCTCGGGAACTATGTCGTAGAAGAAAAAGGCTGGGGAATGCGTCGAGCATGAGAGGGAATCGACGACAAGACAACCCAAGTCAGTTGTCTGTTTCTGGGTTCTTTATTTCTTTCGTCTGATTTTCTACTCTGATCTGAATCTGTACCTTTTCCTATTTGATTAGGTTTTAATGTTTTTTTCTTTCTTCGGTGTTGAGTTGTCCATTGTGATTTGGGCCTAGCACCTTATTTTGGGCTTTAACCACGACACCTATTTCTTGTTGTTCATCTGGACCTATAACTAGAAGGGTATACCATAATAATCTATTCATTTCATTTTGACAAGAAAAGAGTTTCGAGAATGTAAAATATCGAAAAAGTGAAGTTATACATATATTTTTATATTTATTTTTTACAATTTTCATTTATTATTTTTCTATATAAATGACTATAATATATTAAGTATAATAACTGGCATCATGGCTTGGCCTGTCCATGCATATAACTTTGATCAGGTATTCTTAGAAAGTATAAATGTTTTCTTGTAATTTAGACAGTACTAAATATTTTATTAGCATGTGGTCTAATTGGTGATGATCTGAGATTGCTTGCTTGGTCTCAATTCTTGTTGGGGAAGTTCAACTTTTAGTTTTTTATTCTTTTTGTGTGTGTTCTTCTATTCCCTCTGAAAAAGAAAAGTAAGAAAACAATATGAAAACAAACGCTTAGTAATTAAAAATGGTCAGTCTTTGTAAAAGAAATTTTGAAAACTCAAATTTTAAATCACTTGAGATTACTAAGCCAAAAAGTTGAATTATTGAATTCTTATACTCAACTGATTTAAAGAATTTTTATTAAATTCACCTAAGATTTGCTTGTATATATGGATTAGTCAAATTTAAATCATATCCAATCTTAAACAAGATAATACAAAAATCACCCAAATGTGACATATTGGTGGAGTAGCGCAGCAACGCCGGAACATACGATACGATAGCTTTTCATCATTCAGCTTTCAAGTTTCTTAGATCCCAAGCTGAATCAAATTGACGAAGACCAATGAATTCAGGTAAAGCAAAGGCAAGGTACAAAGTTAGAAATAGAATTTACCCGAATAAGGGCCTCATATGAAGAGTACAATAATTTTGTATCCTATATTCGAATGTTACTTCAACAATAGGAATCAGACGTGTTGTCGTCGTCGTAGTAATATGAAATTGTGGAAATAGGTAAAGGATCAATCACACACAGAGATACCCTTTGTCCCCCTATTACACACCCAAGCAATCCCACAAGTAAAGTAATTCCCATTCCGGGTTATTTTTTAATGCAACTGCAGTCACGTTGTCAGCTCCTTGTGATTTTCCTTTTATGGTCCGGATGAAACTAAAAGGTATCTATAAAAATCAGCGCCTTCAATACTAACAACCCACAATATCACTCTTGTGATATACAAATTGGCTCCCGAGACAAAAGAAACTCACCTGAAAATCTGGATTGTAGAAACTCTTTCCTTCTCAATTCAATTTGATTCAACTTTTGGGGAAAACAAGAACCATTAGCCCAAAGGATAGAAACTATTCTTATCTTTCTGCTGAAGATATTGTTGAGTTTGATTCGGTTGCCTCTTTTTCTAACTGGTTGTCCAGAATATCTAAAATATCATTCGGTGGACATTTATCAGCAGGGTTCTTCGGTGCCGTTTGGCAGAAGCATTCGGGCCAAGAATTTGTATAGAACGACTCAGGTGACACACGCTTGTGAGGTCCGCCAAAGTTTGTTTTGAGCATGACTTTCCTGATAGCTTCCTCAAAACCTGCTGTCCGCCCATTCTCCCTATCAATGAAAATTGGAGCAAGGGCTTTTCTATCAGGTCTGATTGTAGTCCGGAATCCATAATAGAGGCGATGCCCAAGGAGGTTATTAGCAAAGTTGCTTGGGCCATCATATGTTGGCATGAAAATGTCAGAGAGGAGACAGACCATGTAATCCACAGCAGACCCTCCCAATCCCCTCGTGTTCTCGACAAGCTCATCAGAGGGTTCAACAGAACTATGATTCTCGAGTCGAGGGAAAAGACTTCGAAATGGCTTCATAAATCGATCCCCGCCAAACAGTTCACCAGCAGCTAAATATATCCTGGTAGAATTGTCGAAACCCATTGCACGCAAGATAAGACCAACCTACAATAAGATATGCATTGGTGCCATACAATTGACAAAAATATTGTAATCTTCAAAGTTTGTTAAAAAAGAGCAACCACCACATGCATTTAAAGCTGCCCTCTTCCCACTCCAAGTTAAAGAAAAATGAGAAGCAAACTACTTTACCTCTTCAGGAGTCAACGGACATTTCCCAATAGCCCTTCTTTCTTTATAGACAAGTTTTTTTGGTGCAAAATTTTCTTCTCGATATTTTCTCAAAATATTTTGTTCCTCTGGAGTAAATATATCAAAACATCTACAAAACATATTGATATCCAACATGAGTAATTTAGAAAAGAAGTGTTTTAATAACAATTGGCAAACAAAGAAGTTCTATATTTACCAACCAAAAAAAAAAATCTACACTTGGTTCAGTGTTCATTTTGCATGTTTATAAGGAGATATCAAGTACTCAAAATTTAACATGAAATCCCTTGCCCATAAAGAATTTAAGAACAACCACAATATAAATAATTGCAGTCCAGCAAAAGTGGTTGCCAGAGGAACACTAAACAACTTGAACAAATAAATGATCACTTATATTTCAAGTACTGAATAAAAGCCGTTTAAGATATATACAACCTGCAAGGCTAATATGATAACTTGTCAAACATAAAAAAGCAAAATAATCAAACTTGCACTCAAGTAATTATATTATTCCTCATCAATCAACCATTAACAATTTCTAAGTAGGATGAACCAACTTCAATGCAAATAGATCAGAAGACTTTGTAGTATCTGCAGGAGAATTTTCACAAGATTGCCAGAGCTAATAAAGGTCTAGAGATGAATAGGAAATTTCAAAAGTAATGATCAACCAACAAGTTTTACTTGCATTGCTTTTGATAGAATTCAGCATAAACAAATATGCTTCAATAAATATATATAAAGCTTTTGAAGTCTTGACAGGGGGGAGGATAAAATAATTATCTAATGTTCAGCCCTCAATTAATGTGGACATGCCCATGCAAACATTAAGTGTCCATTATATCCCAAGGTCACCAGATAACTTACCCAGCAAATGACAGCATATCCATCTCAAACCGAAGATGTATTGACATGAAGTGACCTTGTGCCCGAAGCTTATCCACTATGGATTGACTTAGCTTCATGATTTGTGGCTTGAATCTTAAAGCATGATAGTTAACTCTACACCTCAATCGTTGGTACTCTGGATTGTCAATTTCTTCAGCTAAACGATGTGAAAAGGGAGTGAGGTATATGGCACCATGTTCCTTCACTTTCTCTAGAGCAACAGTTGTATACCAACTGATTGGGGCATCTCTAGGAGGTCGAAGCTGTTCAAAATTGCATTTAGAAGCAGTATCCAAGGAATTGAAATCATTTCCGCCTACTGATAAAAAATGAATAAAATATTGTATTTATACCTGAACAGCTTTTATTTTCTTCTTTTTGCCCTTTTTCTGAATCTCTGGAATGCTTTCAACAATTTTTACATCATACCTCAGAGTTGTGATGAAGTGCTCAACATCATAGATACCATGGAAACCACTGCATATAGTAAACAAAGAATGATTATGGTTAATTCTTTGACACCCTCGAATTGTGAATTTAAAAAACAAATGAGGCAACAAATAGAAACACATCACACAAAGACACAAGTATATAAAGCCCAACACCTTAAAGTTAAAATGGTTGCCTAAATGATTCTAAATTATTAAGGCAACAAATAGGAAAAAGACAGATTATCATGCGAAATTGCTTCATGACAATATGAAAAACCAACATCAATCAGAATAGAATCTCCAACAACCACAGTGCAAATAATCAAAGCCACTAGGTGTAGTCAAGAGGTAAAGGGTTTGGGTAGTACGCACAAGGTTAGGGTTCAAATCTTCCTTGCCATCATGTAACCCCAAAAAAAAGTTTAGACAATCAAACTCAGAAACTTTGTCTCAAATCCAAGCACACTTTGTCATAATGGATTTTGGATGCTAGAACTAAATCAGCTAACCTCCACACTTATATCACATAAATTTAAAGAGGTTTAGAAGTGCCAGGATGAATATTTTAATTTCATAGGAATCTAACTCAAAGTATATGCTCAATAAAAACAATATTGCTCTATTCGTTTTTTCAAAAGAAAAGAATCCAGATGCAGGGAATTTGATAACTGGATGCTACACGTAAAGAATCAGTTAAGAATTAAAATTCTAAAACAGTTACCTATCATCATGCCAAAAGGAGTTTGTATCCAACTCAGGTAGCACTAGTGTAGCATTCATGATTCGTGCAGCAAGAACAGCATTAGATATCTACAGCATTGAAATATGATGCATCAATACATACAGAATAGCATTATACAAACAGGCAAGAGTTCACCATCCTAACAACAGTATTAGATTCACCAAACTTCAGAAACAGATATTGCATCCACATTGAGTATTTACTATAATCTTCTTCCCAGTTTCCATCAGAAAATAAAAGAAACTATATGAGTTTAATAGAGTTTATAGTCAGAATAAAAAAGGTACAAACCGCACTACGCTGTTGATTCAGTCCACCATTGCATCGAACACGCAGATAACCATTAGTCTCAGTTGGAGGCGCTGCCACAACATAAAATCAAAAGTAAATACAGCACCAGAAAGTTATAGAGCTTCTGTACAAAAATGGAACTATAAATCACAAGAAGGCAGTAATTAGAAACATACGAGGCCAATGAGATCGTGGGGCTGATGATGGTCGCCAACCACCAGGATCAGCACTGCTCCAAAGCTCTTCTAAGTGGATCTGTTTCAGCACAGATGAAATGAATGACTGAGCATTGTATACATGGTACAATACTCTCGAATATTGAAGATAAATGTGTCATTTACTTGGGGTTTATGAACAGGATAACATGTTTGTTTGCAGCCATGTGCTCAACTAGCCCAAAACATCACAATAGAAGCACTAATTTAGGTTACTTGGGTCAACTTTGATGGTACATGATGTTTAAACCCTATAATTTAGTAGAACATCATCCTACTTCCTACTTTTACCATGTCACTCCCCAGGTTCATTCTTATATTCTACTTAGTTTAGAACGTGCAGACACTAAATGCAGTGTAGTGGATAAATCAGAGTCTCCACTAACCTCTGAGGGGTAATTTGATTGACCACTTGTCCTGCCCGTTGATGACATGAACAAAGAAACTGTGCAGATCAAAAGCACCACAACAGCAATTGACAACTTCACAACCATGCCCTTCAGTCCTGCTCCTGCTCCTTGCCTCACATGCTGCCTATGAAATCCGTGTCTGCAGTAACGAACCAAAGCCACGTAATCAAAATTTTTAATGATAAAAAAATCTGGGTAAGTAACCAAATCAATCTTAACAATTTCAGTAAAATTGTAACTATAAAATATCTTCCCCAACCTTCTCATGGTTTAGATTTAATTTGAAGAATCAGCCCCCTTTCTTCAACGGTGCTAGTTCTTCAGTTTTATTTGCGGTGACTGAGGGAAGAGATCATTTCATTGACTAAATCTGGCTTATGGAAGAGAACACCGTGCACTGTCGCGATAAAATGAAGTGAAAGTACGTAAAACACCAAATATACGATGCTTTCTATGTATGCGTTGTCATAGATGAAGACGAGTAGCTGAACCAAAGAAAATTGAAAATATTATATCAGAAATGGAAATTAACCTACCAAGAGGAGTGGACGTGGAATGTCGAAGGTTATTGCAGATCGGAGAGAAGTTGGGAGTGGAGCGCTGGCAGTTTCAGATTACAAGAATGAGAATGGAAGCAAGTGTCAGCATGAGCTATACGTCTAGATGTTGTGAAGAGGGAGAAACGGTAATGGTCTTGGAAGAATGAAGAAAATGATGAATTGTGTCTATGATTGTGTGACAATAGTGTGAAAGAGAAGGGGCTTCGAGATCGGATATGACAGGAAGTGAAGTCTGACTAATAACCAGATGGCTAAAACCGTGTACTTTGGGTTTTTTTTTTTAATAATAATCTATTTCTTCTTTTTAAAATTATAAAATATTATTATTTATTTTATACTCTTCAAACGGTATAATTGAAACAATTTTTAAATAAGAATATTTTTTAAAAAATATCATTGATTATCCCTTCAAATTAATAAAATAATTATAATTTTAAATAAATAGAATATTTAATTTGATTATCTTTACCTTAATTAGTTCTATTTCCGACTTATCATGTGATGTGATTATTCTTTTATTCTTTCCCTCGTATCTAAACAATTAGAAGGGGATATAGTTTCACCCTACCATATGTAAGGGAAAACCATTTCCACACTTAAAATTGTATATTCGAATCAGTGACAAATTCAAAAATTTTAGTATGTGGGGCAATATATATAATGTAAAGCTACATAGAATTTACTATATAAAAAACCAAAATAATAAATCTTATGTAACGATAGTAACATACATACTTCATATATAATTTATCATATTAAATTGTTTAGTAAAAGAAAAGCATCATCTATTTATATTAATATTTCTTATTTACAGACGATGAAGATCATCTCAAATAGATAACAATAATTGAGCTTTGAAAGCTTTCCATTTTTTTATTCTGAAATAAATAATTTAAATTGAAAGTGAGTGTACAAATTATATATAGGTATGTTTGGTTGGGTGGAATGTATTTTGGTAGAAATGGAGAGAGAAAAATATGTAGAAATAGAAAGGAGCAGAAAAATCTTTCTACCATGTTTGGTATGCCAGAAAGAATATAATAAAAATCTGATAAAATGACTACAATACTACCATGGCCTTTACAAGCACTAGGCAGACGAGGGTGCTGCCTTAGGCCCCCAGCTTGTTTTTTGAATGACAATACTTGCTCAATATGTTAGTAACTTGTAGAAATGCAATACAACAATTTAATTACTTTGTTAAAAGTATTACTAATCCTAATTAATATCAAAAGTCATAATTTATTAACTAAGTGTAAAGAATTATTTTTTTCTCAACGTAATTATTGCTCTTAATTCTCAATGTGACCTACAAATTTTTGTTGAGAAACTATTTCTCACAAATAATTTAACATTTTTAGAGAAAATAACTTAATTTTTTCACTAAAAACTATTATATCTTCTCCCCTCTCCTCTTTAGCTATAGCAACTAAACAAGCCAAATTTAGCTTTTGGCTGCATTATTCCTTTCTCTTCTTACAAACCAAACATCTAGAACATCTAAAAGTCATTAGTTTAAAAATTTTAGAATTATGTTTATTAAAAAAATTATAATATACTACTTTTTTAATAAAAATTAATTTCATATTAAAAAAGTGTATAAATTAAAAAAATAACGATAGAGTAACTCATAATATCACTCAAATATAAGTATTTATATTTAAAACTTATTTAGATTTAGATTAGAAGTCTTTAGCATCCTTCTCCCTACAGCAATTCGGATTCTGTTTTCGACTTTTTATGTGGTTATTCTTCATGTAATATGTAAGTGTCTTATGAATATTAATTAAAGTTGGAGGAACCAATTTGAAAATGATAAATACAAAGATATTTTAGATTTTCTTATAAATTTTATTATGACAAAAACAATAATCTCTCTTATTTTCATGTATATTAAATTTTTTACGTGATTACTACATTTTTCTTATCGGAGCAACTTTAGAGGGAGGTGTTTAAACACTTTTTTTTTTTATTAGCAACTTTCTTTTACTTAATATCATTATTAGAGATAATGTGAGGTAAAATTTTTTATATGGATTCATTGCTTACATAAGTAATATTTTAAAATAAGTTTACATATAAAAAAGGAAAAATAAAAAATTAAAGAAGAAAGAAAAAACACATAAAAATTAATGAAAAGTTTTTGTGAGTAAATTATCTTAAGCGTTATATCATAAAAAAAATTATTTAAGTTATGTTATACTAAGACTTACAAAAATATAATAAAAAATAAAGTTAAACAATTTTAAGTGAAGTGCAGCACTAAAAACTAAAGATGCCTTTAGTTATTAATACATTTATCTTTACGGGGGAATATAAACGGAAGAGATCATTTCATTAACTAATTATGGCTTATGGAGTATAATTAATTAGCATTAGCAATAATAATTAATAATTGATAAGCATTTTTCTAATTTTTGTAGACACTGACCAAGTACTTGTCAATTAGTGACACTTGCTTCGGTCCCATTCTCCCGCACTGAAATCCCTAATAAAACCCCTTTCCCTCGCCCGCTTCTATTCCCCTCTGCTCTCCTTAGTGATCCTACAGAGGGGACTCTCCACTCTTTCACTATCTGTGTATCATTTTCGCACATCAACTTCTCTCTCCCTTTCTCTTTATATATATTCATCGGTAAGATTGATTCAGTCGGTGATTTTAGCGATCTCTTTTCGGATTCTCCTTCTAAATGGACGGCCTTTACAGTGGAGCAACGGTGGCCAATCCAGGGGTGGCGGCGGTGAATGGGAATTCTGTGCCGCCATTCTTGAGCAAGACCTATGACATGGTGGACGACCCGTCTACCAACTCGGTTGTATCGTGGAGTGATAACAACAACAGCTTCATCGTTTGGAGTGTGCCCGAACTCGCCAGGGATATCTTGCCTAAGTATTTTAAGCATAACAACTTCTCCAGCTTCGTCAGGCAATTGAACACTTACGTGGGCATCTTTAACTCTTTTATGCGATTTTATGCTTATAATAATCTGGTTTGGCCTTTTATTCTTATTGATAATTCTACTTTTTGAATACCTCATCGTGTTTTTCGGTCCTATTATTCGGGTTATGGGGACAGAGGGAATCTTAATTGGTTAGGGAGTGAGATCAAGTAGATTATTTAAATTTAGGAAAAAAAAGAAACAGTAGAACATGAGTTTGAATAAGAATGAAGGGTCACTCTGCAGTTAACCTGGATTTTAGTAGTTTTCCTTTGGCTACCATTTACAGAGGTGTTTTTCGAGAATATTTTTTATGTGGATGCTAGTTGTGCAGCCATTGAAATATGCGTGCTTTCTGATGTGTGGGATGGGAGGCATGATCACTATTTCACAGTCATGATCCTCCTGTTGTCACTCTCTTATGAACAATAGATGCTATATATACACTGATTAGATGCTTCCTAAGAATGTTTTGGCACATGCTAGACATATTTTAAGTATGTATTTATGCACTTCTTGGTGCTTTCATAATTTTATATCTCCATCCTTATTATAATATAATTTTATGTCTGTGTCTATGTTTCATATATCTTGATGGTAATGAACTGCATGGTATATTCGGAAGACTATATTATGTGGATTTATTTATTAATAATTAAACGTCTGGCTAGGTTAATTTGTTTGTAGTTGTAGATCTCAAATCCACATTGAAGTCTGAGGTCATCTGAATTTTCTTGGGTTATTTTAAGAATTATTGGTTTCTCTGAATGCAAGTCCTTTTTACCTAATTTTCTGGTTTGTAATACGTATAAATTATGCTATTTAGTAAAATAGCTAGAGTGCCCGCTATAAGATTCTTTAGTTGGTGCAAGCAGCAAGTGGTTTTTTCTCGTTTATTGTATTTTTGGATAGACCTAATGGTGACTCAGGTTAGTGATTCTGTAGGCAGCAAAGATTATAATTTGAAATGCAAGAGTAGAATCAAGTCACCGTAAGTGTTATGCTGCAGGTAAATGATAGTAATCGAGTCATAAGATCGTAGATTCTGGGGTAGATGGGTTTCTTGTAGGCACTCTTCAATGAAGTTGGTTAATCATCAAAGACATCTAGTGGGTCATGGATTTAGAAATTTTGACTGTCTGTCTTACCTAAGAAAGGTAATTGTTGCATGCCACCACCATTTATGCCTTTATTGATAATTTCACATAAATTAGGTTGAACGGTGTTGTTTATTTTACTCTTAATCTTTCTTCATTCACCTCCTTTTGATTGGCAAGCAGGGGTTTAGAAAGGTAGACCCAGACCGCTGGGAATTTGCAAATGAAGGATTTTTGAGGGGCCAAAAACAACTTTTAAAGAATATCAATCGGAGGAAAGCTCATGTAACTGGTAATCAACAAGTACCTCCGGTGCAGAACTCACCTGTTGGTGCTTGCGTTGAAGTGGGGAAGTTTGGGCTTGAGGAAGAGGTTGAAAGACTGAAAAGGGATAAGAATGTTCTTATGCAGGAACTCGTTAGGTTGAGACAGCAACAGCAAACAACTGATAACCAATTGCAAAGTGTTGGGCAACGCGTGCAGGTAATGGAGCAGCGTCAGCAACAAATGATGTCATTCTTGGCTAAGGCTATGCAGAGTCCAAGCTTCTTGGCTCAGTTTGTACAGCAGCAAAATGAAAGCAACAGACATATCAACGGAGGCAATAAAAAGAGGCGACTTGCCCAGCAGGATGAAGATAACTTAGCCACTGAACATGTCCATAATGCTCTTGATGGACGTGTTGTCAAGTACCAGCCTTCCATGAATGAGGCAGCAAAAGCATTATTACGCCAGATATTGCAAATTAACACTTCTGCTAGGATGGAGTCAGCAATGAAGAACGCTGATGCATTCCTTATTGATGATGTTCCTTCTGCCATAGCGTTAGATAGCAGGAGTTCCTCCAGTCGAATTTCTGGAGTGACCCTTGCAGAGGTTCCTGTTCCACCTACTTCTGGGCAGTCTTACACGGCCGTAGAATCAGAATTTCCAGTCAATTGTATGCTTAATGGCATATCCAAGATGCAGTCTTCTAGTGCTGTCTTGACTGACTGTATTAAAGCAGCTGAGTTTCCAGAATTGGATCTGCATAATAGCCAAGATGCAGTCTTGGATTTTGGTAAAGTTCAAGGGGTGGAGACAGAAAGCAGTTTAGTGGAACCTGATCTAAATTTTCTGGGGCCTGACACAGGGGATATAGCGGATTTAGATATGATGTCAGCAGTTTTGGATGGGACAAGTTCTGTAGAAGCTGATGCTTATTCACCCAATCCGGATGTAATTGCTAAGCTCCCAGGTATTAATGATGCATTCTGGGAACAGTTTCTCACAGCAAGCTCACTAACTGGAGATACAGATGAAACTGATTCTAGCTCTCCAGTCGATGGTTTGACTAAAGATCAGGAATTTGCATCGGAAATGGAGAATGGACAGGAAAAGATGGATAAGAGACATCATATTGACCATCTTACTCAACAGATGGGATTACTTGCATCAGAATCTTCTTAATTGTATATATGTGTTTCTTGCTGCTTAAAGGTAAATTTTGAGGCTAGCATATATCATAATCTGACTGCCAATGCTCCTTCACCTGAAAATGACATAAAAATTCTCTTAGTGACTATCATGTTCTGTTGTCGTCTTATTCTTGCCTTCATCAATGTGATGCCTGCCGTGAAGAGTAAGAAAAATGAGGCAGTGGATTGAGGCATTCTTATAATGCATACAAATATTCCGAAGGAGGTCTATAGAAACACTTCCCTTGTGTGGATTGGAGATGTATATTAATTATACTGTCAAAGAAAATTAGTAAAGTAAGCGCTTCATCTCTTGTTTTTTGACCCGCCGGGGGAGGGGAAGGGGGTTGTATTATTTGTAATGTTTTCAAATATATGCTTCCTTCTTTTCTTACTTTCTTTTCCTTTTTGTTTTGGTGCCCAATAAGAAGTCCATTTAACAAGTGTTAGTCAAGGTCTTGGGCATTGGAGACAGGACAGCTTCTTGTTCCCCTTTGCAATACTACAAGAAATAAGCCATCAGACATTAAGATGCCATAGTAGTTGCTAGTCTTTCGTTCTTTAATATGTTTTACATGCGTTGGTGGTGTGCATTTTGTTTATCTCCAGATATGAGGAAACTATATTTAATTTAGTTAAATAAGGTTTTGTTCAAAGGAAAAAGTGTGGAAGTGGATTGAGAGTTTATTTTTGTGTTTCCAATATTCTTTGTTCATGATTCTGCAGAGGTTGAGGTCCTTAGCAGCTGGGCAGACCAAGCCATCCTACATCTACAAAGACATCTGACAGATATCATCAAACTCTAAAGAATTTATTCCTGTTGTCTTTTCCCTATACATATCTCTACCTCTGTCAATGTGCTTTGCTTGTGAATTGGGGGTAAAAAATCAAAGAAACTTTCCATTTCCTTTATGTATTTTGATAACTTCGTCCGCGCTTTATCAAAACTGATGGTTATTGTTACTGCCAACTGAATACTTGTTTTGCTTTTATCTTCTCCGCAACGACCTCCTTCTTCGTTTTCTTCTCCTCCTATTGTTATAGTTTCGTGGATGTGTTCTAAATTAATATGACCTTGTCGGGTTACTCTTAAGCTTCTCCTACTTCTTACTTTTTGGATAGAATCAGCTACTTCTACTTATGACTTAGCCTTATAGTTCTCACAGACTTCTGTTTATACCTTTACAATTAGGGGGGAAATATCTGTTACCTCAAGTTATAATTTCACGGTGAGATTGTTGTAATACTATTTTATATTTTTAATTAATTAGAAGGAGTGAAATAAAATATGAGACAAGAAAAAAAAAAAAAAAAAAAACTCGGATTTTGAGATCTGCTACGAGGTTGTCATTTTCTCCTACAGTTTTTCCCAAGATTTTTAATTTTTAGTGTTATTTTCTTACAAGTTAGTTATAAATATTAATTAATTAAAACTTAAAAAGTATTCATTGATATCAACCCCATGACTTGTTTGCAATTATATAAAAATTGATAGATATAATTCTAAAATATAATGATCAACACAAACTAGAACATTTGATGAAAAAGGAAGCCGCGACCCGAGATATCTGTGATCCAATGTGAGACTCGTGCAGAGGAATGATCCTGCGTTCTCTCTTGTGCCACGTATAACCAACAACTCTCGGTCTTACGTTGTCTGTTTGATCCAAATGCTAAAAATACTTACTAACTAAAATCTTGTTTTAAACAAAAACAAATAGCCATTTATAGTTTCATTTCATACGCACACATACCTTAATCCATTTCTTCCTTCGCCACAAACTCCCATTCAATCTCGTGTTCATCTTCTCTTACTCGGGAAGGATTGGATTGCCTTAGACAACCAGCTATGTCGGTGAGTTCTCTCTTCTTCCTCTTTTTCTTCAATTTCAACCCATTTGAATCCCTAGAAATATTGGAAATATATTTATTATATTACGGCGAAGGCTATGAACAAGCACAAGAAATTCTGTTTGAATCAATTAACATTTTTGTATTTTGATTCATCCACGCAACGCATAGAGTTTTGTCTTTCTCGTTGTTTTTGCAGATACGATCAGTGAAAGTGAGCAACATCTCCTTAGGTGCAACAGAGCAAGATATAAAGGAATTTTTCACCTTTTCTGGTGAAATCGAGTATATTGAAATGCAGAGGTTCATTTCTTTAATTTCCCTTTTCTGCCACCAACAGATCAAGGATCAAGGAGAGGAGTATTATTGATTGTTAATATTGCTTTCATTTTTCAGCGAAAGTGAGAGTTCCCTCATTGCATATATTACTTTCAAGAACTCAGAAGGAGCAGAAACTTCAGTTCTTCTATCGGTAGATCCCCGCTCTCTCTTATTATTTGATGCAACATGCATCTCTTTCTCTTTTCTATTGAAGCTGTTTCCATTGTGTTTACCGATAATGTATTCGTGCCAATAGAAATAGAAAAGGAAACTGTTGAGAATCAGAGCAAAGTTGGTGTAGTTAGTTAACATCAATTTCTGTTCTTTTCTTTTCAGAAGACGTAATCTTTAAATTGGCAACTACTGAAATAATGAAACATCAATGGTTTTTCATTGCATATGTGTGTTTGCATTTGATCCCTTCTGCTTGTGGTTTCCAGGGATCAGTTGTGGGTGGACAGCCTATTACTGTAGCTTTGGCTCCGGACTACGAACTGCCAGCTTCAGCTAGATCTTCAATTCCCGCTGTAATAGAAATTATTTTCCTAGTGTGTAGATAATTAAATTACACCGAGAAACGTTTCTGGCAACTTATAGTTCAATAATAATCTGATCAGGCCACAGAGATCAAAACTCCCGAATCTGGTTTGAGAAACGCAGAGGAAATTGTAAGTAGCATGCTAGCCAAGGGCTTCGTTTTGGGGAAAGATGCACTTAATCGTGCAAAGTCTTTTGACGAAAAGCACCAATTATCTTCGACGGCCACGGCAAGAGTTGTTTCTCTGGATCAAAAGATTGGTCTCACAGACAAAATTAGTGCGGGTACAACCATGGTGAATGACAAAGTAAGAGAAATGGATCAGAGGTATCAGGTTTCTGAGAAGACTAAATATGCAATTTCAGCAGCCGAGCAATCGGTGAGCAGTGCTGGATCTGCCATCATGAAGAACCGCTATGTGTTAACCGGGGCTACATGGGTTACTGGTGCATTTAGTAGGGTTGCTAAGAAAGCGGAAGAGGTGGGACAGAAAACTAAGGAGAAGGTTTTAGCCGAGGAAGATCACACTGAGAGTCAGAGTAATAAAGAGGCAGAGCCTCAAAAGGCCACCACAGCCGATCAAGATCAACCCTCCAAGCCTGCTCCGGCACAAGGTTTGGTTCTCTGATTTCCTGACATTTGTGTGTATACGTGGCCTTGGCTTATAATAATATTTAATTAATGGCAAGTATATTTTATGTAAAATAGCTATTTATTGTAAACCATCCGTGTTCAAATACATATATTTTTTCCTAGTGTGTTGATTATTCTGCTTCAATAAAGCCGCAGCCACGGCCAGATTATTATTATCGATCAATTCACGCATGCATCTCTCGTAATCTAATTTTACGTTTTCTACACAAAAATGATTATCGATCGCCTGGCACACGGTAACAGAATTCAAACTCTTCTTCTTAAACTTGCGTAAAATTGAATCGCGTCACCAAGAAAGGCTTCTCTGTTTCGAAAAATAAAACAGAAAATGATTAGGAAATATATATTTACAAATATAGTCATAATTAATAAGAGTAAGGTGTATGATTAGATAATATTTTTTTAAAAAAATACTTATCTTTAAATGAGATCAAGAGAGTCATTTAATTTATATATAATATGTACACATTAAATAATGCTGATGATAATGTTTTTACCAAGTTAACAGTACCGTGACAAAATATTATAGAATATTAATAACGTTCATAATACTCCTACCAATGATAATAAATACTTTTACGAATCTAAGTAAAAAGTAGAAAATGCATAATTTTTTATTCACACCAAGTATATATATACTTTTTTATTAGGTGAATAAGTTATTTCTTTTAGTAAGGCACATTAGCTTATTTAATTTTGCATTACATTCAAAAATATTGTTTTAAATTCTAATGTATATTACCTCGTCAAACAAAAATAGTGTATATCATTATCGCACAAAAAAAATTATGGATAGTACGACGACCCGTTTGAGAATCCGTTTTCAGTGGATTGGATCACGCGAGCCCCCCGCAGGCCCAATTTCCTCCCCCTCTTTCTCTGGTTTCTCACTCAGAAAGAGTAGTCAAAGCCACAACCAGCTTTCAGCTGCGAGCACAGTTCCTGACGTAGCATCAGAGGTTAACAGTAGCAGCTGGTAATGCATCCTTCTTACACTCTCCATTCTAATATTATATTATTAAATCATTGCCTCTATACCATTTTTTTTTTCTCGATTCCTTTGTCTCCTTACTTGAATCAGTAACTTCTTCTTCTTGGTCAGTCTATTGGTTAGGTTGAATGAGGTGTTTTCAAGTTGAAAATTACAAGATAAAGCCTAAACTTCGAGATAATTTGAAAGAAAGTTGATTCTTAATTTTGCATATGAAATTAGCTTGAGATGTTGGGTGGCATTGACCGATTGTGTGCCTTGTTGAATGTTGACATTGTGGTAGTTCAAAGTTTTTTTTGTAATTGCTAGTTGTTTGATTTTGTTTTTCTTTTTTCAAATTGGTGTGCTTGAAGGTGGCGATGGACTGTCAGCTCACATGTTTTAACCGGCGCAATTGTTTGATCAGGCCATCTTGCACTGGGAATTTTCACGTGTCTGGCATCCCCAGAACCAGGTTGCTTCAACTTCATAGCTCCAAAGCTGGTACATCAATTCACAGTTTTGCATATTTCCCTACGGAAGTATAAGAATGTTGGTCTGAGCGTATCTTGCCTTTGGTTGCGGGAAGAATCCAGTTAAAATCAGTAAATTAAAACTTGATTTGTGATTAAATTCAACCATTTTGTAATTTCACTGCACGCTTCTTTCATTTTGTGGAATAGAGGCTACAGGCAGATACAAGAACACAGATATTTGACATAATATACTTTTAGCCTTTGTGTTATTGTATAGTATAGATTTCCTTGTTGGAAAGTGAAGTGCTTAAACCGACTATTGTGAGATGAAGATACATCTTCCTCTGCTCTTGTTTCTCCCAAATTTTTTGTCATTCATGCCATTCTTCTGCATTTGTTGCTAGTGTTAACCAAGAATCGGATACGGTGCTCAATGAAGTCATATAGATTGTCAGAACTTACTCAGGCTGAGGTTGAGAGACTAAAGGCTCGTCCTCGCATAGATTTCTCTTCCATTTTCAGTGTGGTAAGTATTAGTTAATGTTTTTCATATGAACTTTTTCTTTGCTGGGTTATGTGCTTAAACTGTAAAATGCCATACCCTGCAGGTAAACCCCATTGTTGATGATGTTCATAAAAGAGGAGATGCTGCAGTTAAAGAGTTGGTGCTTCTTAATTCTTTATTCCATTTAAAATTTCTGCATATTTGTGTGAATCTTATGTTTGGATGCATGTGTGTGCCTCCAGATACTCTCTAGCTATGCATTTGAACTTCAATTTTATATGCTATTTTGTTTTGCAGATATACTTCAAGATTTGACAAAGCTGAACTGGACAAGATAATTGAAAGTGTCTCAGAACTTCCAGATCCAGTGGTATATCTATTTAATATGCACAGACTATTTGATATTTTTGTATGCATATGGCTGAAAGTATCCCTTCATTATGATCTCTATTCTTAATGAGTGAATACTACTCCGTTTTAACACTATTATGTTCTTACTTTGCCTTCATTTCAGCTTGATGCAGCTATTAAAGAAGCTTTTGATGTTGCCTACAGCAATATATATGCATTTCATGCTATTCAGAAGTCAGCTGAGAGTAGTGTCGAAAACATGAAAGTATGTCAAAACTTATTCTTGGTTCTTAGCTAGGTTTGGTGGGTTAACTTGGGATTTAAGGTGTCCTACTTGGGTAAAAATGACACTTGCATGACAAATCTTGCCATATTTAAATGCATGATAAAACCCTGATTTTTTTTTTATATGGTGAGGTTTGGTAGAGATATACTAATGGTGTAAATTTTATTTTTAAGAAGTAAGTGCATGCAGTAATATCCAGGAAAAGTTAGATAGTGCTAGAAAGATAAATAAGTATAGAGACTGTTTTCTAATTGTGGTGGTGGTGCTCATTCCTCAATTGCTTTGTTCTAATATGCTTTTGTCCACTTTTTCCTATTTGCGTGCCATCTTATTTCATTATCATATTTTTCTGTTTGTTTCTTTGCAGGCTCTAATGTTGCTCTATATCCCATTCATGTGAGTTACTTGATTTAATTTGATTTTTTCAAAAAATGCCAGGGAGTCAAATGTAAGCGAGTAGCAAGAAGCATTAATTCTGTGGGTCTCTATGTTCCAGGGGGAACTGCAGTGTTACCTTCAACAGCTTTGATGCTTTCAGTTGTAAGTTCAGAAGATGTTTCATACCTGCTGTGATTGCTTTCCATCCTACAATTTTTGTTATGGTTGGTGATATCCATGTGTTCTTACTTACCTGACATTTAATTATTTTCAATACCAGCCAGCACAGATTGCTGGATGTAAAACTGTTGTTCTTGCAACTCCTCCATCTAAGGATGGCAATATATGCAAGGTATGTAATTGTCTGTAGTTGGTAAAAAAAGATATAATTTTAAGTTTATCCTAGTTCTCACCAATGTTTTCCTGTAGGAAGTGCTGTATTGTGCCAAGAAGGCTGGTGTGACTCACATTCTCAAAGCTGGAGGAGCTCAGGTTTGAAGCATAATCTAATAAATCATGTCCACTTGTGTTATATGTGATTGTTGTTCTTATAACTAGTCATATGTTTATGTATTTATGTAAGTCAGAAATTATGACTGATATGGTTTTTACATCTATTGCAGGCCATATCTGCTATGGCTTGGGGAACAGAATCTTGTCCCAAGGTGACTAGCTTCCTGATAATTCATCACTTTTGTTGGCTTACCCATTCAGATTATTGTCATGCTATTAGTGGTCATCACATCCCTCCGTGAAAACTTATATCAGTATTTGCTCATGTTGTAGTTGTGAAGGAGATAATTAACTGAATAAAAAAGCTGTTTGTAGTAAAACATAAGCTATTTTCTTCAAAAAAAATCTCAGTATTTCTCAGTTTTACACTATTTTCCATTAATTATACAGGTTGAGAAGATTTTTGGCCCTGGAAATCAATATGTCACCGCTGCAAAAATGATACTGCAGGTGAGCAAGTTTATGTTAAGCCTTTGGATTTTATTTTCGTTAGTCTTTCATACTTACTGAAATATTTGTTGGTTGGAGGATATGTGAATATGACCTCAGAGTTTTCCTTCTTTCTGCTTATCTTTAAAATTTTCTGCAGAACAGTGAAGCCATGGTTTCGATTGACATGCCTGCAGGTCCATCTGAAGTGTTGGTCATTGCAGACAAGCATGCAATGCCTCGTCATGTAGCTGCTGATTTGCTTTCTCAGGTTCCATTAGTTTTAAAATACTTCCATTTTGTTTACAAAACTTCGTCCATGTGTCTCATAAGAAGTTGCTTGTCTTTACTTTTATTCTTCCTAAAAGTGTGAACTTCATACTTGATTTTAAACCTCATTCTAAAATTTTTTACTTCTAGATTGTGGTGTTAATTATTCCAAAATTTGATACACAAAGTATTATTGGGGGTCAGAAATGATCTGGGATTATTCTCTAATAAGCATAAAGAAATTAAATTTATGGACTTCATAGATGGGGGAAGAAAGGCATTTTGCTTGTCCAGTCAGAATCTTGTAAAGTTCATGGTCCTCTAGAGTGACACTTCTTTCCTTGGGATTTGTTTTTGTTCACATGCTCATAAAACTTGGGTTCTCATGGCAATTATTATAAACTTCAACAAGTTGATATTATGTAGGTTCAGTTTTCATTTTCCAAGCTAAACGTTATTTTATGGACATGTGGTGCTTTCTATCTGTTTATAACCAGGGACAGAACTTCCTACAGTCATTTAGGGGCAGCTGCCCGACCAAGGAGAAAAACATTCCTGAACATGTACTATTTATCTGATGTATTTGCCCCCATTTCAAATGTATATACACATATTCATTTTAGTATTTGCCCCACTTTCCAAATTTCCATACACCTTGTCTTGCCCATATTAAATTTGACCCCCCTCACCCCATTTTCTTGGTTCTGCCCCTGTTTATAACAGAGTCTAGTGAGTTTTAAGAAGTAGTTTTGGAGAATAGCTTTTAGTGTTTTCTTAACATTAGGTTCAGATTTCTGTCCTAGGAGGTGGATTCCTCCCACACATGCAATCCCTTCCTTTCCACACTCATTTATCCATTCTATCCCATTATTTTCTGGGCGATTTTTGTTGCTGAATAAAATGACCTAAGTGCCTATGTCAAGTTTTTATCAAAATTCAATTATATGTCTGAGATATTCAAATGTATGACATCCCTGTGTCTATGACGTGTTCAGTCTGCATTTTGATTTACTTTTCTTTCTCCTTTCATTTGAACAGATTAGTTTCATGAAATTGGAAGCTATCCAGTTTAGCATTTTACCATTCTCAAATCTTAATTTTTAATACTGCTATTCTGTCAAAAAAAGCCATTTTCTTTCAAGCATATCTGGTAATTACTGACAACTAGGAACAGCTACCCTGCTTTTTAAAACATGAGCATAACATGAGAGATAAGTTTTTGCTTTCTTGTACTAACTGATGAATCTGCAACTAATTTTCAAATTTTCAGGCGGAGCATGGTCCTGATAGTCAGGTTGTTCTTGTAATTGCTGGAGATGGTGTGGATTTGAATGCCATACAAGAGGAGCTCAACAAGCAGTGCAAGAGTCTTCCAAGGGGAGAGTTTGCCTCTAAAGCCCTAAGCCATAGTTTTATTGTATATGCCCGTGATATGCTTGAGGTTAGCCCTGTTCTCCAAGTATGTATAAGGGCCCATGTAACGCTCTTTGATGTGGAGTGCTTTGATTTAAATCTGTTTGTTAATGGAAATCTGAACGTTTGCGTATTTAGGGTGTACCATATCCATATGTTGCATTGGATGTTAGGATTATCTCTGGGTGTTTCAGCAGTTTGTAACTTCATTTTGAAGAACACAAAACAAACTTTAATTACTGCTTTGTTTATTGTAAATCAATTGTTTCTAGTTTAGTCATTTTCTTGGTCTAGCTGATTAGCTTTTAATTCATCTTCATTATCCTTGGAGGTTCTGAAGTGAATTTTTTTTTTTTTAATAATTTTTCAGGCAATTACTTTCTCAAACTTATATGCACCTGAGCATCTAATTGTGAATGTGAAAGAGGCAGAGAAGTGGGAGAATTTCATTGAGAATGCTGGTACGACTCTATGGTTGTTTTCCTTTTTTGTAGCTTTTCTTTTTCTTGTTGGAGGAGGTAGGAGTGGGTCTTTTTGGCCAGTCGTTAATACTCCGTGGGTCCTTGGATGTAAGTGGTTTTTTTTCTAGGGGAAGGTGTCTTTGTTAGATTTGCCAAGGGCTTGGAAAGCTCTTACTGATTTTTTCTGCCTTCTGTTCTATGCTTACCTTTTCGCTCCTTGGCTGGTCCTAGGAGGATGCTTGATCCTGTGTGTCTATTTTCTTTCCACTAATCAATTCTTCTTTTATCCCAAAAACTTAAAAAAAAAACGAATAGGGTAATAAAGATGAAGGTTTTTTCCAAACAAATTCATTGTTGACCATAGTGCACATAATTTCCTGTCTTTCAGATGCCCGAAACTAAGAAAAGGAGGAACCAAGACATTTAATTGCATTTTGGTGCCATTTTCTTGACATTACATTCGTTTGCTGAACTTGTTCCGTTAAGGACATTGATTTGCCCCTGCAGGTTCTGTGTTTTTGGGGTCGTGGACTCCAGAGAGTGTTGGAGATTATGCAAGTGGAACCAACCATGTCCTTCCTACTTATGGATATGCAAGGATGTATAGTGGCGTTTCACTGGACTCTTTTCTAAAGTACATAACTGTGCAGTCTCTCACGGAGGAAGGTCTCAGAAAACTTGGGCCATATGTAGCAACCATGGCTGAGGTTGAAGGTCTTGAAGCCCACAAAAGAGCGGTTACCCTAAGGCTTCAGGACATAGAAGCCAAGCAGGTTTCAAGATGAGGTCATACCTTATCAACCATTATCTTATCTTTCTCACTTGCAAGGGCCTAACTCCTCTTAATTTATGCCAATTCATGTGTAGTTACTGGGGCTTAAGTAGCATTAGTACTTTAAGCAGTTCCCATTAGTTGACCTTTCCTGTTGGTTTTCCCCCCTTCACCAAAACCCATTCTAATCTTCATCTGATAATACTTCTCATTATTATAACCGGAAAATGATCAAGAACTTGGATTGTTTTGCAGGTGTTATACTCCGTTTTCAGCTGTCACCTGAATCAAAACTCTATCTTCTACCTTGTCTCCAACATGGGTTGCTTCTTCCACTTGGATGAGATGATTTTAAGTTTAAACTATGAATAACGTTTGCATATCAATTCGCTCAATCATGCCTATCTATCTAAGAACTTGTCTTTGACGACTGAGAATGCTGCACATGCCGTCCTTGGATCACCACCTACAACCCTTACAATATAGAGACCGATAAGATTCATGAAATGTGACTGATGGCGGAACAAATGCAGAGAACACAAGCAATAATAGATTGATTTCATGCTAGCTTTGCCTTAAGTTAAAGGGGAAAAATAACAGTGAGCACCTTTTGCTGACATTGCACATCCAAAAACAACTCTACTTGTGGTGTCATAAAAATTTTTTTACTTCTAAACTCCATCACACCTTCTCAACAGCACATAACTGAAAATGCTTTAGCCGAACTCCAGCTCCTTCTCCCCATCTGCTTTGCTTGCTAGTCATTTCATCCTGCATTAGAGGGCTGTCCAGCGATCCAATAAACAAAATGCTCATAATAATTTGGCCAAGTTCATGACAATAGTACAAACCAAATAATGAAAAACAACTGTTAACTTTTCAGCGTCTGTCTATGTCTATCAAACAGTAACTAACCAGCAGGTTTTGCCTTCTAGTAAAATTCTTCATAAGTTCGTTAGTGTAAACAGTTAAACTAACAATAGAATTCCAGGCTCGAAGCAAAGTGAGGGAGGATAAATGGGTAAGATCCGAACAATTTTAGAAGAAACTAAATCAGTCCATCCACAGCAGAACAATGTGTTAAGGAAGGCAAATCTTATCTTAATTCTATAGTAAAGCAATAATACAAAAATCAAAAACCTGTTTTTGTAGGTTAGTAAAATCTGCGGCCCAACTGCTTTTAAACCTCAACCAAAAAATTAATATAATATGCGGCCCAACCCATCAAACATCAATTGAATAAGTATGTAGCACTTCTCTTTTTCACCCTTGCAATATTCAAAGATTTGCCATTTGCGACTTCCCCTTTTACGTTGCAGTACCACGTGGAATCATCGCAACCATTATCGCCGATTTTAAATCTTACGTCAAAACCTCATCTATTCTGAAAAGACTCAAATCCCCACGCGCACCTCAAATTTACAAAGGCAGAAACACTTTTTTTTTTTTTAACATATCATATCGGTGGTAAAATCGTCTTTGCACCACGAGTTCAACGACTACGTGTCCTAAAATATCCTGTTCTCCCTCAATTTTTGTTTCTGCTTTTAAGACCTGAACCACGAAACACTTCTTGGAGCCATCGAATCGTATTTGGGAGCCAATCTGGCCCGTACTCTTTTTTGATCCAACGGCTCTGATTAGTCAGCGAGTGGTTACCCAATTCGCTCAGTGGTTTTAATCATAAACCCTAGCCGAAAAATTCACTCTCTCTCTGTTGCGAGCGCGCGCTATTTCCCGCTTCTCTATCTCTTTCTCTTTCTGTGGCCAGACCCTCGATCTGTTCGCCTGTCTATCTTTTACTAAGTAGATCTCAGTTTTTTCGATCATTTTATGGGTTTGATTTGCTTTTCGATTTGGACTTTGAATGTTTCAATATATGTTTTTGCTTTTTGTGACATTGTTATATACTAGAGATCGATCGGCGTAAGATTCTCGGCGATTTTTCTCTGCAATGGCGTTTTATTCTTGTATTGTAACTCTGCTGAGTGAACAATCATGGGTTATGCATTCGGGTCGATACCCGGGTCCGGGTCTAGTATAAGGTTATTTTCCAGTCATTTTTAGTGTGTTTACATGACAAAGTAGGCTCTGAGAAATTTGGGTCTTGGTCTTCTTGGTCTGAGTTTGGGTTTTGGACTTAATAGTAGAGTCGACTCGGAATTTGCCTCGGCAACTCGGGAGAAATCTAGTCTTGGTTTTGTGCCTCAGGAACCGTACGGCAATGCCGTCGGTTGGGATGAGACGAACGACAAGGGTGTTTGGGGTGGTCAAGGGAGCTGACGTTGCACGGGTGTTAAGGTCGGGGCGGCGGCTGTGGCCGGAATCCGGTGAGGGAAAGATCAAGAGAGGTAACGATGGGGATGAGTGGTTGAAGGTGGTAAACACTACAGGAAAAGGTGATCAGAATGGTTGGCCTCGTGCTGCTCTCAAAAAGAAGCAAGAGGAAGACGAAGCAATGGTGGATACTCATAATGATGATGCTACCGAGACGGAGCCCAAGAGAGAAAGTGCTTCTTTGGGTGAAGAAAATGGTCGTGATAGAATGTTTGGGATTGTATTTACTAGAAAAAGGAAGAGAGGCGATTCTAAAACTTCTGATTTTTCAGCCGAGACAGTGATTAAGCGAGGTCCAGAAGATAAGATGTTCGGGTTGCATTTCTGTCGTCGACAACGAAGAAAGATGGGTGACAGTGAAGAAGGAGAAACCACTGCCCGTGGTAGTATTACTCGTGCCCGGCTTTCTATTGTCGTCAATCTCTCTTGTGGTGGGAGCTGTTGGCTTTCGGCTTTCTTGTTTTTGGTCTTGAATTACGTTAAGAGAGTCGGTCTGAGATTGAAGGATCTTTCAGCATTCGTTCTTTCCGAGCCCATTCATGGTGCTTATTCATCACGAGGCATACTCTTCCTCAAGGTATTTGATTGTCCTGCGCCTTGATTGATTATATCCAATCCTTGTACAACTAAAATTGAACTTTTTACTATAAGTTCGCCTGGTCCTCTGTTTTGTGTATGCCCGACGATCATTCTAAGAGTAAGTATATAGTTTATTGTGTTGCTATATATTTTTTTTAAAAGACTTTCGGATTGAACCTATTTTTAAGAAATAATTAAAGTTTTATTTATCCCTAGTCTCTTTTGGCGCATTTTACAGCTTTTATCTGTCACATGCATGACCTTTCCCAAAATCTTTTTCAGGGTCCTCCTAGTACCAACGTCGGAATTTGCAAGTTTTATGCGATCACTAGGTCCGTGTCATTGTTCAGCGTGGATTTTTCTGCTGTTCCTCTCTGTTTCAAGTACCTCCATTTTGGGATGCTTCTAAGAGCTATGTTCAGGTCATTTTTTCTTGTAAATAATTTAACTGATGTGGATAGCGATGATGACATGATCGACCTACAATTGGAGTGTAATCTGGAGAGTAAACAGAAGATTTCGTGCTATTCCTCCGAGAAAGAACCTTCCAACGGTGGAGCTACCGCACCTTCTGTTCTCGAAGCCAATGAAAGTGCATTATTAATTGGATCTGTGAGGGGTTCCTTGTTAGCTGGTCGAAACACACAGTATAAAAGCATGTTGAACTCTCGAGGAATCCAGAGGAGGAGAAGTTCTCTTAGGAAAAGAAAGGCTAGAAATCCTTCACTTGGGGGTGTACGCAAAACTAATGTTACTTTTGCTTCTGATATAAAGCAGCATGGTATGAAAATCACTACGCCTGTTAGTGTAGCTTCTAGCAAGAAGAATAGAAATTTGGTTCAGAGTTCCCCTGGAAGCTTCAAAGAAGCAAGTTCTGCAGTGGTGGACTCTGTAGAAGGACTGGATTCATCTCTCTGTCATACAAATATATTAATCATAGAGTCGGACAAATGTTACAGGGTGGAGGGAGCAGTTGTCACTCTAGAAATGTCAGATTCAAGAGAGTGGCTTCTAACTGTGAAGAAAGATGGGTTGACAAGATGCACTCTTAAGGCAGAAAAAGTAATGAGACCCTGTTCTTCCAATCGGTTCACCCATGTGATAATGTTTTCATTGGACAATGGTTGGAAGCTAGAGTTTGCAAATCGTCGTGACTGGAGTGTTTTTAAGGACCTTTACAAGGAGTGTTCTGATCGTAATGTCCCAGGTCCAGTTGCTAAGTTTATTCCTGTACCAGGTGTACAGGAAGTCTCTGGCTATGAAGACAGTAACAGCGTTCCCTTTCACAGACCAACTACTTATATGTCTGTAAATGGTGATGAGTTATCTAGGGTCATGACCAGGAGGGCTCCAAGTTATGACATGGATTCTGAAGATGAGGGATGGCTTAAAAAGTTTAATAATGAGTTTCGAGAGGAACTTTCTGAGGATAATTTTGAGTTCATAATTGATGCATTAGAGAAGGCTTATTATTGTAATCCAGATGATTTTTCTGATGAAAAATGTTCGTCTAATCTTGGTCTGGATTTGGGTAGCAAGGAAGTTGTAGAAGCTGTATATGGTTATTGGATGAAAAAACGGAAGCAAAAACGTTTGCCACTACTCCGGGTTTTTCAGGTAAAACTTCCGTGTGTTTAATTCTGTTATAAGTGTATTGCGTACCTTTGATTTATTTCATGTGCATCTCACATGCAAAGCTTTCTGTTATGGGTTATATTTTGATTTTCTAGTTGAATGATAAAAGATTCTGGACATCTGCTTTCGATAAGGTTCCTCGTTGCATTCTTGATCCTTCTATGAATACGTAAACTGTTTTCATGTGTTGATGATTGGCGAATTTAATACGAGTTGTTTTTTCTGCGAATGTAGAATTTACTAATAAAGTGTTGAATCCGCATTGCTTCTTGTGTTTGTTTTACTGCAGTGTGATGGAGTTTCACTTCATCCTTTCGCATGATTAATCTTAATTTTAGTTTGCCATCGTAATCAAGTTAAGTGTAGCTTTATAAACTGCAATGCTACCTCATTGTCTGATTGACCTGGATATTTTTTAACCCACAGGGTCATCAATCAAAGAGAGCTCCACTCATCCCGAAGCCTTTGCTGCGAAAAAGGAGGTCATTCAAGAGACTGCCAAGCCAGTCTGGTAGAGGCAAACAACCAAGTGTATTGCAAGGTAATTTTATAATTTTATGTCATTAACAATTTGATTCATTGGAGGTTCCCCCCCCCCCCCTCTCTCTCTCTCTCTTGACTAGACGAGTTATTATTGAATTGATCAGTGACGGTGCAGTGTATTATTTAATTTTAAGTTTTTGTTCGGATAAATCTAGGTTAGGCCTTGAATGTGTCCTTGTCCTTTTTACCCTATGCTTTTTTGTTTAGTTGACCCCCCTATAATTTGTGCATCTGTGCCTGTGAATGGGTCTATAGGTTTCTAGAAGCAACTCTGGAAGGACTTCCCTTTTAATTTTTGTGGGATTAGGAGTATTCTTTTAATTAATCCCTTGAAGTATTTTGGGGGCTTTATTTGAAAATAATTTAATACACATAAGAAGTTTATCTTGTGAAACTGTCTCATCTGGTATTGATTTACAGCAATGGCAGCTCAACAAGATGCTTGGGAAGAACAGAATGCCTTGCATAAGATTGAAGAAGCTAAAGCCGTGGCAATTAAATCCATGGAAGTAGCAATATTCAAACGCAAAAGGGCTCAGGCTCTTATGGAGAATGCCGATTTGGCAACTTATAAGGCGACGATGTTAACCAGAATTGCCGAAGTGGCACAAGCTGCAGAATCAACAGATGCCTTGGCAGCATACTTTCTTGATTGACGGGTAGAGCAATTCATCATGCTAATTATAACACCCAATTTTTATTACAGGAAGTGTTTTCTTTTTTTGTAATCTTGTATAGAATTTAAATTTTATTGCTTGTACATTCTGTATTTCAAAGTTATGTTCTCACACCAATCTTTTGTACAAGTGGATCTAGTTTATTTTATCGTAGGAAAAAATGTTGCAAAAAAAACAAAAAAAAAAAGAATTACACGATTTTCAACAGTTCTAAATATTGGTCTGTTTTGGAGTGATGAGACGAAGGAAGGAGGATTTGGGCCCGTTCAGACGGACTTTTATTTTAAGGAAAATGAAAATAAGTTAAAATTATGATAGATTATGGTATATACACCTGAATGAGTTACAGTTATCTTTAAATTTATTCTATCAAGTGACCAGAAAAGGCTCACATGAATAGAGTGAATATATACATTACAGTCACTCCTGATAATCTGTTATGATTGCTTCAAGATTCAAACGACAACAGACTGACTATGAACGAGGTGTCGAAACGAACCATAAAAGGTTTAAGGCACGAGAAATTATGCGTAGCTGTGAAATAGGGAAAGGGGGAAGGTCGATGAAATAAATTTCTATTGGAATTCCTTGTTTGTCTATCAAGAGTTGAGAGATGTTTCATGCAATTTGTAAGTCTCAGAGAGTTAAAAATCCTAATGTCACCAAAGAAAAGTTATCATCATCAATACAAAGGTCACCAATGAAAAGTTATCATCATCATCAAGCGAATCTTCATCAGGGCAACGACCACAGCATATCTTCATGAAGGGCTGTAACTTCATAAGCATCAAAACTGTTGTGGTCCATAAACTATAGAAGTCTCAGTCCACCTGTTACATCATCAACCACTTCAACAGGTCCTACACATAAATGTCGTCACGTTAGACCAAAAGCTGCCAGAAAGGAAATTCAAAGACTCAAGAGGCATCGCAGAGAACAAGAAATGATTTTTCTTAATTTTATTGCATATGTAATCAGTTTTGTACATGAATTAGAGACGAGATAATTACCAAGAATTGCCATCACTGTTCTTGAATCTGGAAGAAAGGAAAGAAAATCTAATTAGTAAACTAACTACTATTGAATATAAGCCAGAGCACAAGCACATTTTCATAGACTATTCCATTCATTCTACAACTGAAATTTTATCAGATCTGTAAGAAGCTTCAAAGGAAAAAGGATGGTACCATTGCAGAGAACTAAATTAAACAAGACAGTAAACCAGTAGAGCAGTTTTCTCAGCAATTTTTTTAGTGTAGATCTTGTTTCTCTTCATATTGGATAGTAAAAGTATCTTTCGATATCCAATCAAACCAGTACCCCAGTAAGAACAAATACTTGCTTCTTCATCCTTTGAGCTTTGGAGATTTATAACAAGTAGATAAACATTCTATTAGTGACAAACTTCGAAACAGATTAATTACAAAGGCTGAATTATGTCAAGATGAAAATTTATAAAAATTTAACACGCTTTTAACTTGTACAGGTATAATCAAAGGAATACAGAAAGAAAAACTTTAAGAGCCCTTTAGAACAGAACATATTAACAAATTAAGATTCTATGGTTTCATTTTAATTGATTGACAACTGAAACTTAAATTACCAAGCACGAACTTTTGACGTATTGTTGGGAGTTTAAACTATGGCCAAACGAACATGGGTACTGTAAGAGTAGCATTTATCAATTTCCAGGTCAAATCTACTTGACAGGTTTATCATAGGGCAGCAGAGAGAAATGTATAAAAAGATATTCTGAAGTTGCAAGCCCACAGTTATAAGCCCTGAAAATAAGGGGAAAAATACCAACTTTAATTTTATATCAACTTCAACTTCAGCCCTGCTTCTTAAACCTGATTATTTCAGAAGAATCAACAGATTCTCAAATTCTTAACGTCACTAGATTTTTAAGCATATCTAAGTTCTTTGCTACTCTTGATGAGTAGAAATTATCACTTCAGACAATCAGTCTGATCGAAAGATTTTAAATGCATAGAATAGGATAATCACCCATCTATATGGAATTTATCTTATTAATTTTACAGTAAATATGTGATTCCAACACTCATTGTTCACATTTTTTCTATTTAAGAAGTTTCACTCAACATGATATATCCGGGACATCATTCCTCCATTAGGAAGGGCCCCAAGGCAAAAAGCTCAGTGTCAACATCCTTCAAACTTCTTCGTTCTTTTATGAAGCATTAGAACCTTCAAGCTTTTCACAACTTGCTCATAAACTTAGAATGTTCACTGACATTTTAAGTTGGAAGAATAGATGAGATGATTTACATGAAAACCAATCTAGATTGAACCCTCCACTCAAGAAATACAGGCAGTCCAAGGAACAATGATATTTCCCTCCTTCAAGGGAATCAATAAATAGATACAAGTATATTGGCTATTGACAACAATTTTGGGCAAAGCTTCAGTTCAGAAAAATTACAAAAGGACACCATATTTTCACAATCCAAGTACGATATCATAACTCCCTCATTTTACGGTAAAAAATAAATCAAGGCTGACTTTATTTGTTTACCTTCTTCCCCCTCCCCCTCACTCTTTTAAGGTTTGCAAGCAGCGGTCACTAATACTTAGCACTGGGGCGTCTACAAATTTCAATTCTAGCCATAGCTGGTGTATGCAGAAACAATTTAAAACAATATTTAGAGAAATATGGTGTATAGAATGTGCAAGGCCATACATTTACCCCGGAACATATGATCAAAACTCCAATGAGTGACTAATAACAAAATTAGCTACAAGTTAATGTAAGTTACAATTAAGTACTTGTAACTCACTTGGTGCAATTTGTGTTCTCCCAGCATCAATTGTGATATGGGTGGGTAACTTCAATGATTTTGCCCTTTCCTGTTAAATTAAATAACACGTACAGATATTCTAAACAGGTTACAAATGAAACCAGTTAATGTAACACCAGCAAGAGCTTTAAACAGTACTCACTTGCAAAACCAGCATATCTTCCTCAGATTCAATTTTTACAACAACCTTGGGCTGAGCACACATCTCCCACCTGCATACCGAGGAAATTCAGAATACAGGGAGGTGAAATTTTGATTGACCTGTAAGCTCAACTAAGGCTTTCGGATCTACCTATTTAAAGCTTTTGGTGCTCGGTAGAGAAGCTTTTTATAGAGACCTAAAGTTGCATGACTACAGAAGAAGGAAAACAACAAAACTTAATCACTTGAAGGAAACAAGAAGATAATCAACTAATAAATGAAAAGGCCTTGCGTTAGTGTCCATCTCAGAAAGACAAGCAAAAGATTATACCAGCCTTAAACAGTACACATATTACATTTCTTTTCAACCTAATTTAAAAAAAAAAAAAAAACTGTTAGATATTTTCAAATCACTCATTTTATTTTGGATATATTGATTGAGAACTTTTATATTTCAAAACTATGATATCCGAGTATATATGCATAGCATAAAAAAAAAAAAGACTACCTGCATTGAGCAGCAATCTTCCCTTTACCCATTTTAAGATCATTTCTCACTACCAACACCTGCAGAAAATTTAATATTACAAGATAGTGAACTAAGAATGGATTTTCTAATATTCGCCTTACAATTAAAATTGTGGGTTTGAGAGAGAAATTTTTTTTTAAAAAAAGAAGAAGAAGAAGAAGTGATTACCATTTTAAAATCTTCAAGAATGTCAGCCAACGTTTCAATCTCAAGGGGCTCTTTGGGATTCTTCTTGTTCTTCTTCTCATTCACAAGTGAAGTCTCTTTAGCCAATCTAGCTTTAATAAGGATGCGAGGAGGATATCGGGAACCCATTAAGTAACCCAGAGCAAGGCAACCTGCTCCAACTAGAATGGCGCTAAGCCATGTGAAGTCCATTTCAAAAAACACAACTTGTCAAGTTCCTCTGGAACTTGGAGAAGGGCAGTGAATTAAGTATGTATTTTAGAAGATCAAGATGACAATGGAGTTGGAGATCGATGAGATTAGGGTTTGCACGTTTGAGACTTTTTGAAATTTATGAACCCTCACACTTTTCTACTGCGCAACCTCACTTCTCCTTAGACGGCCATCAGATGCGTCCATGACAGACTCAAATTAATCTAAAAAAAATATTTATCATGTTTAAGATAAAATAAAATATATTTTTCAGCACAAATTAGTATATTTTTAAAGTATATTTATATAAATTAAATTAATCAATATTAAATCTAAATAATTTGCACTTAAAATATATCTAAATAAATTATTATTATTATTTAAACTCCCATTTCACTGTTATTATAATTTTAGTAAAGTGGAGGTTGCTTGAACAAATTTGTTTAGTCAAAATTTTAGTAAGTTTTGTGCAGGTTATGAATTTTCTTAATTAGACTTTTTATTTTACAACACTCAAATATACCTTGGTATGTAATGATGAAAAAAAAAAAAGAAGAAAATCTTATAGTGTAAGGAACAAAATTGCCGATCGAGTAATAAATAATAATTTAATTAATATATTGCTTTACGACGGAAAAAAAAAAAAAAAGGTTATAAAACATCATTACCTGCCCTTGTACAAGGTTATTTTATTTTATTTTTGTCCTTAGCTACGGCAGCGATTCAGCAACCGAACCGAACCGAACCTTGCGAGGGGTAGGGTACAAAATTTTAGAAGCTTTAGCTGATGTGAGAGAGGGAGAAACCCCGACTAAGACTCAAAAGGGAAGATCGAAGACTTTACTGAGTCGTTGAGCGGAAGTCATCTTTACCAAACTCTTCTTAATCCTTAAGCAAGGTGCGCTGCAATTTTAGCTCTAATATCTTCTATTCATCTGTGTTTATTTCTTTCTCTTTTCAAGTTTCGGTTTTGATCCAACCAATTTAGGAGAAAGGAAACGTATTGGTTACCCTTGTATTATGTTCTTATTATTATAGCAATCCAATATAACTCTGCTGAATTTTATACGATTTGGATTTCTTTGCAGAGTTTTTGGAGTAAAAGCCTTAAAGGGTCTGAGGAATTTGGGAAAATGAGTGACAATTTGATGGAGAAAGTCAACGCCTTGGGAGAGCGCCTGAAAATTAGTGGAACTGAAGTCGGTCGAAAGATGAGTGAAGGTATGACCTCTATGAGCTTCAAGGTGAAGGAGTTTTTCCAAGGTCCTAATCAGGCTGATAAGCTTGTTGAAGATGCTACCTCTGAGGCCCTTGATGACCCTGATTGGGCTATGAATCTTGATCTCTGTGACTCCATCAATACTGAAAAAGTCAACAGTGTTGAATTGATCCGTGCAATCAAGAAACGGATCATGATGAAGAGTCCTAGGGTTCAGTACCTGTCTTTGGTTTTGCTTGAAGCAATTGTTAAAAATTGTGAGAAGGCTTTCTCAGAAGTGGCAGCTGAGAGACTCCTTGATGAGATGGTCAAGCTCATTGATGATCCTCAGACTGTTGTTAATAACCGCAACAAGGCTTTGGTGCTCATTGAGGCATGGGGAGAATCAACGAGTGAGCTGCGCTATTTGCCTGTTTATGAAGAAACATACAAGGTATATTTACAATTTTCATGTTTATCTTCCTATTTTTTTTTTCTTGCTTCAGGAAACATAAAATAGAAAATAAGAGAAACAACATTAGGAAGGTTACTCATAATATGAATTTGTTCCAAATCGGAGAGTAACTTTAAATGGAATGCTCCTAATGGGTATGTATTAGAAAAATTTCTATGAATAAGCAATACAAGTTTGCTAGATAAGATGTTAAAGATTCTTATGTATCAAAAAATTCATGAAGATATTGTGGAACTTTGTCTCGTCCTTTTCTGCCAGTGTGATGGTGGCAAACTCTGTTAAACTGTAGGATTCTCAAGTCAAATTACTTTTTAATTTATGTGTAAATTTATTTTCTGGTCTGGTAAATGTATAGGTTAGTGCTAGGTTTTTGGTTCTTGAACCTTCCTTGACTTTCACTTTACTGGTCCAGAGTTTAAAATCAAGGGGTATTCGGTTCCCTGGTCGTGACAATGAAAGCTTGGCTCCTATTTTCACTCCTCCTCGTTCTGCGTCTGCTCCAGAGGCTGATGTTGGTGTTCCACGACAGCTTCAGCATGATGTTCCTGTGATAAGTTTTACGCCTGAACAGACAAAAGAAGCTTTTGATGTTGCAAGAAATAGTATCGAGCTCCTATCTACTGTGTTGTCTTCTTCGCCCCAACAAGATGTTCTGAAGGTATTTTATTTTCTGTTTGGTTATCTATTAGCTGCTTTTTTTTTTCTCTGCTTTTGGGTGTTCTTTCCTGGATGTTCTGGTAAGAGTTTGACATTCATTGGCATATGCTTTAGCTGAAAAATGATGCTGGTAGAGGGAATTTTATTGGGTTTTGCGTGGAAGATTTTTTGCCTTCTGTATACATGAGTCAACCGCATATAGTCTGAAAAATAAGGTTTATGTTATTGTACGTATTCTAGTATTTTGGGGAGATGAACTATGAAGCATTGTTAATGAGTTGAAATAGTTTCTTTTACCTTTCTTCTGAAGTCATCAATAACTTGCTTTATCTCTTACTTATTTCTTTACATGCTGAGGTTGTCATATGGGTTAATGTAGGACAACCATATGCTAATTGCTAAGAATGCGACTGTTTATATGCTCAACATGGATGTTATCTACTGCCATTACCATAGAATGAAAAAGGAGGATGAGAATTTGTATTTCAAATCCACTACATGCATGTGCCTGACTTACCCGTAAAAGTCTGAATTTAGGATGTCTTAGGTTGTATTCAGTGGATTTTCAAGTTGATTTTTTGGGCAACAATTTCGAATGTTTCAAATTGGTTCATTATTCCATATTCTATAAACCAAGAAATTAATAAGGGGGGCAAGAATAGCAATTTAATGTTCTTAAAATAATGACTTCAATGAAGATTTTCTCAGGATCATGATCCACTGCTTTTTAGACATCTTTTTTTCTTTTTATATACTTAAAAAAGAATATATTGTTCACTTAGAAATTCATATTTATCCGTTAGCCAGACCGTAATTATGAAACTTTAGATGTGATAATTGAGGCTTTGTAAGAAATACTTATGATGCTAGTGAAAGATATATGGGAACGGATGCACGTGACTCTATGAAGATTATTTTTCTTTCATGAGTTTTTCGACAGCCTTACCGGTTCAGATTGAAGAGCTTGGAATGATGCAGAAGTTGTTGGACTGTACTGAGGATGCTTCTGGTGTCTGGCACTAGCATTGGCTCCATTTAATTACAGAATCACGAATCTAATATTGTTGCATCTGCAGGATGATTTGACAACCACACTTGTACAGCAGTGCCGTCGGTCCCAATCTTCCGTCCAGCGAATTATTGAGACCGCGGGAGATAATGAAGCACTGCTGTTCGAGGCCTTGAATGTTAATGATGAAATTCTGAAGGTTCTCGCCAAGTATGATGAGTTGAAGAAGCCTACAGTTAATCCACATGAACCAGAACCTGCTATGATACCTGTTGCTGTTGAGCCAGATGAGTCACCTCGTCACACAAAAGAAGATGCCTTGATTAGAAAGCCAGCGGGTTCAAGGGCTGTTGTCTCAGGAGCGGGAGGGAGTAATGATGATATGCTGGATGATCTTGATGAAATGATTTTTGGCAAGAAAGGTGGCGATGCATCAGATGGATCGCACGACTCAAAGAAGCAGCAATCATCTAAAGACGATCTCATCTCCTTTTAAGCAGCTCTACTTATACACTAATACAATGGTCTGCGGCCGTCACTCTGAATTTCCTTTTTTACCGCTTGCTTGTTCCATTTTATTTTTTTGCACATGCCGTGCAACTTATGCTTGAGTTACAGTACATAAGTTATTGACAAGGTATAGGTGGGAGTCTTTTCTGAGATGTGTCTTCGCGTTGGCTGTAGTTTCTATACCATTTGTTACTTTGATTTAATATCTATGATTCTTATGGAGTATGCACGGAAATTTCTAAACTAAAATCTGACGCTTCTCTAATATAATCGTCAATTACCACTTGTTGGATTTGTCAAGGAAAACTTGGGAAAGAAATAAGGACTTGAATCAACCTTGTTGATTGCGTTCCACCAGGAAGCAAGGTTTTGGGAGCAATGTGTTCCACTAGAATTCAAGATCAAGATTTGCCGAGGATATCTGGAGCCACATGATATGGGAAATAGCGGCTGCAAAATAATGTCTTCCGAAAGCCAGATCCTAGTATTATTATTGTCTGACCTTCATCTTTAGGCCTAGGCCACCCATGCTATGCTAACTGCAGAAACTTGGCTGGCTACACTGGATTGAAGCTCTAGTTAAATCAAATGCACAGCAACTCAACTCCAAAGAAAATGTGTATGCTTCTGCTTTTTTTTAAGAGATGCATTATCGTATCAACATTAATTAATTTAACCCCACACTCACAGTTCACCAATGACTCAAAGAACGCCATTTAATTAAATTATTGTTGGTGAATTGCCAGCATGCAATATATGCCACTCCCGTTTCTGTAAACAAAACAAAGCACAAGTCAGATACGTTCCAAGTAATTGCTGCTGCATTCTAGTGTCTGTAGGTTCGGCGAGCTTCTTCACTAGCTCACCTAGATCTATGCTTTAAATTTACTGTTCTTATTAAAATTAAAATTATTTTTTATTTTTCTTTTGTAATTCTGAACACCCCAATTATAGTACGCTGCCTGCCAAATTAAGGAGGCACCAACAGAGTCGTCTTCTTTCGTCTGTTGTTTTGTGTGCCAAGCTTTCCTTCCTGAATCCTGATCCTCCTTCATAACTTCCATAGTGCTTGTAGAAGCTTCAGAAAGATTCAAAACAATGCTTGATTAAAATAAAAACAAAAATCTAAGCAGTTTTACATACTAATAGAAGAGAGATGGCAGGAAAGCACTTTCCCAGATCCAAATCCCGAATCCTCCTTTGCGGTCTTTTAATTATCGGTTTCTCACTTGTATTCTGTCTTTTCTCCTCGTATCCACTTCGCAATCCCACTCATTTGCAGTTTACAAACCCTAACACGAATGTGGAAACCTCATTTGTTACCTCACTCGACCACTTCCTCACACATAAAGCCCCGAAATTTTCCTCTGCTCGCGACGATACAGTCCACGGAGAAGCTCAGGACGATGAGGTCACGAAGCTGGACAATGAAATCTATAAGATGGAGGTGGATAGATTGTATAGCGATCCTTACTACCCAGTGGATCTGCCTCTCAAGGTTTATGTGTACAACATGCCAAGCAAGTTCACCTACGATTTGCTTTGGCTGTTTAGTAAAACCTACAAGGAAACTTCCAACCTAACCTCTAATGGTAGCCCGGTACACCGTCTAATCGAACAGGTACCATTACTTTCATCAAAGTTCTTTTTTTAGTATTTGCTGTAGTTTCCATTAGGAAGTTGTTTTGGCTAGATATAACAATTGTGATTAATAAAAGAGGGAGAATCAGAAACGTTCGTGTTTTCTGGCTTGAATAAAAGGACTACTGATAATACGTGATTGTCTTACAACTTACCATGCCTTTTTCCCAATTCTCTTGATCAAACGATGCCATCGGGTGAAATTTGTTGTTCATGCAGCATTCTATTGATTACTGGCTATGGGTTGATCTGATTGCTCCAGAATCAGAGAGACTTTTGAAAAGTGTTATTAGAGCTCATAGACAAGAGGAGGCAGACTTGTTCTATGTACCCTTCTTCACAACTATAAGCTTCTTCCTGCTAGAGAAACAACAATGCAAGGCACTTTACAGGGTGTGAGTGCTCTTCCAAAACTCATTTCATTGTTGCACTTGTCTTTTCTTTCTGCATTTGACTTTTAGTAGCACTTGTGAAATGTATTTGTGAAGTTTGCTCCACTTTATCATTTGACAGTTTCCCCTAAAATGTTTCGTTAAATGAATATTGCTCTAATTTTAGGAACTTGTCACTGAGGCATGCACACCTATGTAGGACTTTTAAGTCCCTTTCAGATTTAGGGGAAGCCAATTTTACCTTCACTTTAACTTCCTTGATAAGTCGCTGTACTCTAGGTGAATCAGAATCATGAATGCGCTGTAATTTTTTATACAAATTATCCTCTATGTCTTTTACTCTAATTTACTCTTAGCTGGGGATGTAGGAAGCTTTGAAGTGGATTACAGATCAACCTGCATGGAAGCGCTCTGGAGGAAGAGATCATATAATTCCTGTGCATCACCCTTGGTCTTTTAAGTCTGTTCGCAGAGCTGTAAAGAATGCAATTTGGCTTTTACCAGATATGGATTCCACAGGAAACTGGTTATTTCCTAACCTGCATAGAAATTTGTAAATTGGAATGCTTTTAACCTTTTGAGGCTGGTATGAAGTGATCTTTTTCTACTTTCAGGTACAAACCAGGACAGGTTTTCCTGGAGAAAGACCTTATTCTTCCTTATGTTCCAAATGTTGATTTATGTGATGCCAAATGTTTGGCTGAAACAAATCAAAAAAGAAGCACATTGCTTTTTCTCCGTGGTCGACTCAAAAGAAATGCGGTAAGGGTATTGTGCAACTACTGATTAATTGTTGATTGATGTCGAACTGTAGAAACTCTGCAATAGATGAATGTAAGAGGCGTTGTCCTTGTTGGGTACTAAGTAATTTTTCTCTTAGTTCTCAAACTGCAGTCATAAGACTTTAATTGCACCCCATTTGGTCATTTGATTCTTGATTTAGTTTGCAGACAGCTATTGTGAGACTTGATTGACATATGTAATTCATTTGGTGCTGTATTATGGGTTATTGGTGAAAAACTTGATTGAAAGCGTGTAAAAGATATAGCAAGATAAAAAATACTCTTTTTTCAATTTAAAAAAAGAAAGAAAGTATTTAGCAAGGTAAAATCTATTTGTCTTAATATGTGGACTCAGAATTGGAGTCTATTAGTCAGAATGTGACTTTTCTAACTGATACTTCTCTATGGTTTTATTGATCATTTTTACTGGATCAGAAGTTTATAATTATGTTTTACCTTTCTGGATGTTTTGTGCCTCATGGCATCTTTTATTCATGCCACCTATATGGCATATTTCTTGGTCTTCTTCAGGGAGGAAAAATACGATCTAGACTTGTTGCAGAGTTAAGTGGAGCTGATGGTGTCATTATTGAGGAGGGAACTGCTGGAGAGGGAGGCAAAGCAGCTGCTCAAAGGGGCATGCGCAAGTAATATAAGTTCTATACTTGAAATATATGACCTGATTTCTTGCTTTGTTTTATTTATTGGTTTTCCTTCCATATGATCAGGTCACTATATTGCCTGAGTCCTGCTGGTGATACTCCATCGTCTGCCAGATTATTTGATGCTATTGTTAGTGGATGTATTCCTGTTATAGTAAGTGATGAGCTGGAGCTTCCTTTTGAAGGAATACTTGACTATAGGAAGGTGTGTATACTTTTAAATGTTTGTTTCTTGCTTTGACGTAAATGTCGGAAATATCAAGTAATTGATTAAATGGAACATAATAGTGAGAATTAGTAGAGATAATAATGATAAAAAAAATTTTGTAGCTTCGACAAGTAGCAAGTCAACCTGAGAGATCTTTTGATTAGGACCACTAAAGAAGGAGGAGTCCAAATCTATTTAACCAAGGTGGGAGAAAGACCAATAGAATCAAGCAAGAGCAAAATAGGTTGTATTTTTAAGATTTCCTTATGATGATAGTTCTGAAAGAAGTAAAATTTGCAGATATGATCAAAGAAAGAAAATTCCCCAGGGGAACTGGAATTATGTTATCAAACTTCCAGACAAGGAATGGTGTAAAGAGGAAAGTCATTAGGGGGGAAGGTTTCTGTAAAGGGAATGTTACCTAACGAGAGATGTCCCTGTAATCTGATCCCTGAAACATCAAACACAGTTAGAAAAACCAACAGCCTAAAAGGGGCATATCCCTAGGAAGTAGGAAATGAATTTCAAGGGACTTGAGTGAGTAGCTTAAATCTCTGGGTTGGCATCCCATTCAATCTGATGTAGACATTCTCGCTCTTATAATCTAGTGCATCATGGAGTTATCTCTTGTGGAAAATACTATAACCATTTGCCTGCCATGTGCCAATGCAATGTTGTGTACACCAAATTGCTCAGATCCAAACCTCCTTCTTGGCCTAATATGTCCGAAATATTTACAGTGCCTAAAGATGTAAATTGTTTCTATACTTGAGTATTTTCATATTTCTTCTTTTGGTTGCATAAGCATTAATAAGATATAGGATATCAAACACATTATTAATCCCTTATTCTTAAAAATTTCATTATACGGGAGATGCATGACATATGTACAGATGGCTGCATTCTTAAGTCTTTTGATAAATGGCTAGATGAAACTTCAGAGCTTGAAGTTTGTTGATTTGAAATCCTTCAACGGGAGATGGCTAAGGGTTTTGACTCCGTTGTCATATATGCAGATAGCTATCTTTGTTTCTTCCAGTGATGCTTTAAAGCCGGGGTGGCTTTTGAACTTTCTGAAAGGCATCAGCCCCGCTCGTATCAAAGAAATGCAACAAAATCTTGCGAAGGTTTGTAGTTAGTGTTATGGAGAATTTCACTTCACTCATTTTTGTCTATTTAGAATTGGGTAAAATGTAATTAGCCTCTTCTAACTATGGTGAACTGTAAAAAAAAAAAAAAAAAAAAAAAAGAAAACAGTGAGTTTTGGCAAGGTGCAATCAAAACCTTGAACTTTTACATTTTGTGTGCAAAGGACCTTCCATTAGTTTGACTGATATCATGTAAGCGGCACATACCACTTCCATCATAAACTAACAGTCTGGCTAACAGAAGGTCTTTTGCACACAAAATGGTTGACTGCACCTTTTTAAACCAAGGGTGTTCTGTGTACGTTGACTGCTAGCGGAGGGGTTTCCTTACATTTTACCCTTCAGAATTTTGTGTTTGGTTCTTTTTCTTTTTATTTTTTATTTTTTAAATTACCACTTTCAATACAAAAGAGAGTTTTTCTGTTTCCTTTCAAAACTAATTTGTACGGTTGTTGTGTGGTGGTAATTTTTACTGTTGGCCAGTATCATGATTATGCATTAGGATTGAATATATTTATAGCAAAAATAACTTCCATGTTTCTTCATATTCTATAATTGATACATTGTGCATCGTCTTGTGGGGTATTAATTGTTTCATTTTTGTTTTCTTCAGTACTCAAGGCATTTCTTATATTCCAGTCCAGCTCAACCATTGGGTCCTGAAGACTTGGTTTGGAGAATGGTTTGTTTTTTTTTCTTTTACCATTGGAGTTTCTATTCTTTTTTTTTTTTTTTAAATTTTTTGTTTAGTTATTCATATGCTGTAACGTATCTCTGGATTGACTTAGCATGTCAACTGAGTTTTTCCTTCAGTCATTCTTCTGTATATTTTTGTGAAAAGAAATGGCTTTAGTCTTTTCAGATGCAATTTAATCATGATAATTGATAGAAGGAATGTTCAAGATACTTGATGCTTGGCCTGACTTTTGCACTCCATGACTTAAACTACTTTAGAATAAGTTCTGACTTGAGTATGTAATTGGCAAATTTCATCATTGCTGGAGTTGTGGATTTTCTGGCATGTTATCAAGTTCCCTCCCATATTAGAAGCAGTAAAACCACCAAGTCAAGTCAAGGCTCATTCGTTATATTTTTCTGTGATATTTTGTTTGCATATGGTTGATTAGGTGTGTGGAATATGTTGTCCTCCATACGGAATGATGATATATTTTAACAATGGCGTTTTTGTATACGATGAAACAGATGGCTGGCAAGGTGGTGAATATCAAGCTTCATTCTCGAAGATCTGAGCGTGTAGTTGAAGGATCTAGAAGTCGGTGTACTTGTGAATGCCGACCTTCCAACATTACTACTGCTCCAGGTCTCTCTTAATTAGTTTTGTATTGTAAATGAAAACATTAAACATACTGGAGTGGTTTAGCTGGATTTTCACTCTATTCTTTCTTTTTAAGGGTAAGGGCACTCATGCTACATATCTACATACTGCACTAGACTAGAGCAGTGTTACAGAATCACCTGAAACGTTCGTTAAGAGTTCCATGTGAAAGCGTTCTTCATTCCATAATTGAATTTCATTCTCTTTTTTACGCGTTTGGGAATCCCAAGCTTGGATGGAGCAGGAAACATCGCAATGACAGCCGGCAATCACTAGTCAACGGGCACACAAATTTATATTTTAATACCTAACAAAACTTTATCTTCTTTCTCTACACTTACAAATCAAATCAAATGACTTTTGTTAATAACCTACCTATTCACATTATTTCTTTCCATTCACACTCACACATTCTTCCTTCTCGAAAACATCCTTCAGCTCAAATCATTATCATCTCAAGATTTTATTTGTCAATGCTGAAATTAAGATAATATATCAATAGCTTTTCGAATTCTTTTATTATATATTTCTTTAAGATTTTCTTGTGTGCCAAAAATTTAGAAATGATTAAAAAAACAACCATAAAAATTCATTAATCAATCCTCAAGAATACCAAAAAAAAAAAATCTTTGGATGATAAAGTTTCAGTTTAGGCATATAGAATAGTCATGTGTAATCAGCAGAAGAATATATTATGGAATCTTCAATTCAGATCTAATAAATTAGATCTTATGTATTCATAACATAATTTTTTTATTCATTAGAGAATTAAAATAACGTTGATAATAAAGAATTAAAACAACGTATTAGCTGGAAATGTTTATACAGGCAAATATAAACTACCTCCAAAACTAAATGCAATAATAATAATAATAATAATAATAATAATAATGACATTAAAATCTTAATAAATTTTTGCTTAGGGACATTGTATACTATTTTACGTCTGTGATGTGATACCATTATCTTGCCGTCCACAACACTGCCAAATTGGCAAGCCATGTGATCTGATGCTGACCTTTTCGCTAATTTAGAAGAAGAAGAAGAATTTTAAGGTACTTGTGTAATATTTTGAAAAAAAAAAAAGTTTTGATTTTTAAATTAATAAAAAAATTAGTTTTTAAGTATGAGAGGATTTTAATATCTTGTACTAATACAAAAAGAACTAACTTCCAGCAAAAAACCACTCAATTAAAATCGTTATATTTATCTGATAAAAAAATTGGTTATATTTAAAGTTAAATAGTTTAAAAATAAAAAAGAATTCTTTATTATTTTCAAATCAAAATTTCGTTTCTGTATTTGATTGAGAGATTTCATAAATTAGCTCCCTTTTTAATTTTTTCTCATAAAAAAAAAAAAAAGAAAAAGAAAACCTGTTGATTGCAATCTTCTCTAATATTCTCAATAATGCCCGTTTCATTTTTCCTTTTACCGTAATAATGAAGCCTATTTTCACTCTTATCTTGTCCAAATCCAAAATTTAAAAAGTCTTCACTAATTATGCCTCCTATGAACCGAGACTGAGGAAGGCCTTTATATAAGTAATCTAGATTTAGATTTTTTTAGACAGATAGAAATTTAGAATTTAGAAAATAGCGGACCAATAAAACGCGAAGAAAAAGTTAAGAAAATGGAAAACAAAAGGCTGGCATGGCAGTATTCTGTCACCTTTGTCATTTGAAATTGAGAAGTTTGAGCCAGCCCACTCTTCCTCTTTTTGGTTCGCCTCACCCCATTCATTCTCCAATCCGGGAAACTCCTCTCTCTTTCAAAATGTATAATTTTGAACAATATAAAATATTTTAGCTAAAAGATTTAAGTAGATTGAAGCCTTCAATCATGGCCGAGTAGTGCTTTAGTTTTGCTCACGACGAATGAGTCCCTCTGTCTTTCTGCGTCTCTGTATTATAAGATTCAGTTGGACATCAAGTTCCCCTTCCCGAGTCTGAAATCATTCCATTCACTTTCCTAGACAGATCCCTTTGTTGTTATGGTGCTCTGGTGGGATCGGACGGAGAGATCTGAAACTGAGTAGCATTTTTAGCTTAGTAAAGGAGGTATGCTTTCACCTCCCATGTGACTTCTGCCTGCTTGATCCCTTTTATGAGATATGATTATGGGTCTTTGTTTTTTAGCTTAAGGTACAAACTATTTTTCTTTTTCCTCTCATGGCTTTTGTTGTATAGTCGGTCCAGTCGATTGCCGAGGAAGAAGCAAGAAAGTCTTGAATTTTCTGCTTTGGGGTGCTTTTTTTTGTTTGGTTTCTTTCTGGATTTTGGAGATTATGGTGATTGTGAGTTAAGCAAGAAGGAAAGTCAAAGGGATTTACCAACTTAGACTGACTTGATGTAATGTGGTTAGGGAGATTAGTGTTCTGTTTCTTCAGTTCTGTATTTTTTCCTATGCTCACATCTTCTACCTAACACTGAGCCGACCAAGAAGGATTGAACTTTGTTATCAGAATCTAGTCCCACTTTGAGCTATTCCAGTTGGTTTGGAGAATAAAATATCCATCTCTATGGTGTATGCATTTCTGTACGGTAGATTCGAGTGAATCTGGTATCTGTTATCTTCTCTATCAAATTGAAGTTTTAGAAATCTGTGGTTGCTCAGATGTTCCGCAGCTATATCTTTTAGGTGATAGAGACATTTAATATGACTTAATTGATACTTGTTCTGTGTATGCCTAATTTACTTTGATATTCCTCTCTTTCTCATAGTGTTCTGGGCTATAAGGGATTAAGATTCATTTTTAAACTTCGGCATCTGATCTGGTTCTCAATTGCAGAATATAAAGATAGCCAGTGTTAGTTCTGAAATATGGCGTCAAAATCATTCAAGGCAAGCAGATCATCTTTGTCTGTATCATCTGATGCAACTGAAGGTCAGAAGCCTCCTTTGCCTCCAACTGTGACATTTGGCCGTAGAACTTCTTCGGGTCGCTATGTCAGCTACTCTAGGGATGATCTCGACAGTGAGCTAGGGAGTACTGAGTTCGCACATTACACTGTGCATTTACCGCCTACTCCGGATAACCAACCTATGGATCTCTCAATCTCACAAAAAGTTGAGGAGCAGTATGTTTCGAATTCACTCTTCACAGGTGGATTCAATAGTGTTACGCGAGCCCATGTAATGGACAAAGTGATAGAATCAGAAGTAAACCACCCCCAGATGGCTGGTGCAAAAGGATCTTCCTGTGCAATTCCTGGTTGTGATTCTAAGGTGATGAGTGATGAACGCGGTGTTGATATTCTTCCTTGTGAGTGTGATTTTAAGATATGTAGGGATTGCTATATAGATGCTGTAAAATCAGGAGGAGGGATATGCCCAGGATGTAAGGAACCATATAAGAACACAGAATTAGATGAAGTGGCTGTGGATAATTCGAGACCCCTTCCACTTCCCCCACCAAGTGGAATGTCTAAATTTGAGAGGAGATTGTCCTTGATGAAGTCAACAAACAAGTCAGTGCTAATGAGGAGCCAAACTGGAGACTTTGATCAGAATCGGTGGCTCTTTGAAACAAGGGGGACTTATGGTTATGGAAATGCTATCTGGCCAAAAGAGGGGGGTTTAGGAAATGGAAACCATGATGATGGTGCTGAACCAACTGAGTTGATAAGCAGACCTTGGAGGCCGCTTACGAGGAAACTAAAGATACCCGCTGCTGTTCTGAGCCCGTATCGGTATAGTCAAATCTTTTTGTTGTGTATACTATTGTTATTGCCTTTTGTAAATTTGCCTAATGTTGGTGTTGATAAATCATTTTTTTTTGTTTTTGTTTAAATCCTTTTCTGATTAGAACAGTGCATTTCTTCTTGTTATGGACAGATTGCCATCTGCCCATTATATTTCATCTTATGTGAAAGCTACATAAGTGCATGTGGTGACTGATTTATTATATATTTGGTTCTGTATTTTTATGGAAAATGTGTTTCTTCACATTACAAAATGAGTCGGAAAATACTGTATTTTACATAAAATCTGACAATTTTTTTTTTCCTGCTGCATCCTGAATTTACAGCCTTCTCATTTTCATCCGTATGGCTGTCCTGGCATTGTTCCTGGCATGGAGGGTCAAGCACCAAAATACTGATGCAATTTGGCTATGGGGCATGTCTGTGGTTTGTGAGATATGGTTTGCTTTCTCTTGGCTTCTGGATCAACTGCCCAAGTTATGCCCCGTCAATCGTTCAACAGATCTTAATGTTCTGAAGGAAAAATTTGAAACACCAAGCCTTAACAATCCTACTGGAAAATCTGATCTCCCTGGTATAGACGTCTTTGTCTCCACTGCTGATCCGGAGAAAGAACCACCTCTTGTCACTGCAAACACTATCTTGTCTATTTTAGCAGCTGATTACCCAGTGGAGAAGCTTTCTTGCTATGTTTCTGATGATGGAGGCGCGCTTCTAACTTTTGAGGCAATGGCTGAAGCTGCAAGCTTTGCTAACATATGGGTTCCATTCTGCCGTAAACATAATATCGAGCCCAGGAATCCTGAATCATATTTCAATTTAAAGAGAGATCCTTACAAGGATAAAGTTCGGCCGGACTTCGTTAAGGATCGTAGACGGGTGAAGCGTGAGTATGATGAGTTCAAGGTGAGGATCAACGGTCTTCCTGACGCAATCCGTCGCCGGTCAGATGCCTTTCATGCAAGAGAAGAAATCAAGGCCATGAAACTTGAGAGACAAAATAGGGACGATGAACCTGTTGAAAGTGTGAAGGTTCAAAAAGCAACATGGATGGCTGATGGAACTTACTGGCCGGGGACATGGTTACATCCTGCACCTGAGCACTCTAAGGGTGATCATGCCGGCATAATTCAGGTACTTCATTGGTACAAATTGTTCCATTCCACTATTAAATTTTTTTCTTCCAAACGATGAGGATGAACAGTGTATTCTTCATGGACATGCAGGTGATGTTAAAACCTCCCAGTGACGACCCTCTTCTTGGAAGTGCTGATGATACAAAGCTCATTGACCTGACTGATGTTGATATCCGTCTTCCCCTTCTTGTTTATGTTTCTCGAGAAAAACGTCCAGGCTATGATCATAACAAAAAGGCAGGGGCCATGAATGCCTTAGTTCGAGCCTCAGCCATCATGTCTAATGGCCCCTTTATACTCAATCTTGACTGTGACCACTATATCTATAACTCCAAGGCAATGAGGGAAGGTATGTGTTTTATGATGGATCGTGGAGGTGACCGCCTTTGTTATGTCCAGTTCCCACAGAGGTTTGAAGGGATTGACCCCTCAGATCGATATGCTAACCATAATACTGTTTTCTTTGATGTCAATATGCGAGCACTGGACGGACTTCAAGGGCCAGTTTATGTGGGAACTGGATGCCTTTTTAGAAGGGTTGCCCTTTATGGTTTTGATCCACCTCGATCAAAAGAACACCATCCAGGTTGCTGTAGTTGCTGCTTTGGGAGTCGCAAGAAGCATGCATCAATGGCACACACTCCTGAGGAGAATAGGGCATTAAGGATGGATGATTCTGATGATGAAGAAATGAATCTATCTTTGTTCCCTAAGAAGTTTGGAAACTCAACTTTCCTAATTGACTCAATCCCAGTGGCAGAGTTCCAAGGTAGGCCACTCGCTGATCACCCAGCTGTGAAAAATGGTCGTCCACCTGGTGCTCTTACCATTCCCCGTGAGCTTCTTGATGCAACAACTGTGGCAGAGGCAATTAGTGTCATCTCGTGTTGGTACGAGGACAAGACTGAGTGGGGAAATCGTGTTGGATGGATTTATGGATCGGTTACTGAGGATGTGGTCACCGGGTATAGGATGCACAATAGGGGATGGAAATCAGTTTATTGCGTGACCAAGCGTGATGCCTTCAGAGGAACTGCTCCAATCAATCTTACTGATAGGCTACACCAGGTTCTTCGATGGGCTACTGGTTCTGTTGAGATTTTCTTCTCTCGCAATAATGCCTTATTGGCAAGTCCAAGGATGAAATTTCTTCAACGGGTTGCATATCTTAATGTTGGAATATACCCATTCACCTCTATCTTCCTTATTGTCTACTGCTTTCTTCCTGCACTGTCCCTCTTCTCTGGCCAGTTCATTGTTCAGACCCTGAATGTCACTTTTCTTGTTTATCTCTTGACCATCACCGTAACTTTATGCATGCTTGCTGTACTTGAGATTAAGTGGTCAGGCATTGAGCTGGAGGAATGGTGGAGAAATGAGCAATTTTGGTTGATTGGAGGAACCAGTGCACATCTTGCAGCTGTGCTTCAGGGGTTGCTGAAAGTCATTGCAGGGATTGAAATCTCCTTCACCTTGACCTCAAAATCTGCCGGTGATGATGTAGATGATGAATTCGCTGATCTCTATGTAGTCAAATGGACATCCCTGATGATACCACCAATTACAATCATGATGGTTAACTTAATAGCAATAGCTGTTGGAATTAGTCGAACCATATACAGCGTGATACCACAGTGGAGCCGTCTAATAGGTGGCGTTTTCTTCAGTTTTTGGGTCTTGGCGCATCTCTACCCTTTTGCCAAAGGTTTGATGGGAAGAAGAGGGAGAACACCTACCATTGTTTTTGTATGGTCAGGCCTCATAGCAATCACCATCTCTCTCTTGTGGGTCGCTATCAATCCCCCTGCTGGTACGAACCAAATTGGAGGTTCATTCCAGTTCCCGTAATTAATAGCTCATTCATTCTTTTCATCGGTCGAATCTGTCTCTGAAATTTCATTGATTAGACTTATTATGCTCGTGAATTTTGTTTACAAGTCAATTTCAGTGAAGACTTACTGATGTCATGTGTGCTCTCAACAAGTTATGCACATACGTGGCAACCCATTGAAATTTTAACTGGATCAAGCCTTTTATTAAAAACAAAGGGTTCTATATCATCTCTCTTACATTTTACGTCTCTTAATTTTCTAAATTTATACATCAACTTTCTTTACTTCTGTCGTTTGTAAAATGCTCGTGAATAAAGAGTGTGTATATCGTCCTAGCAACCCTATCCTTGTCAACTGTGTTTATTAACATTAGGATATGACATATTAGTAGCCTAAACTACCCGCGGTTTCGTGTTCGGTATTGAAAGTTATATGCAATGGGTTTCAATCATCCAAGAGGCGTGAAGCTCAGTTGGTGAAGCAGCATTCTTGCATGTGAATGGAAACTCGGGGAACCAAAAAAAAAAAAAAGAAACTTGTCTATTTTCTAATCCTCAGAGTCTTTGAATATCTTGAAGCTTCATGATAAAACCGAGGGAAGAGGCGAGGCAAGCACTAGAAAACCTCAAAAATGGGAAGCAAATGTTCTTTGATAGCGGTGGTGGTGGTGGTGTTCCTCCTCATGGCTCTGCTTTCGTCAGCTTTGCCTTCATCTTCAGCTCCAAGGAAGCAAAGAGAGGAGCTTGTGGGTGCCACAGCAGAGATGCAGAAAGCAAATTACTTCACATTTGTAATGCTTATCAATATGTCTCCACCTGACCAAAGGCTTCAAGGAAATGTCACTTTCCTGATGCCCAATGACCGAATACTCTCTAACATGGCGATGCCAGAAGGTGCTGTTGCAAGTTTCTTGCTTAGGCATTCAATCCCATCACCTTTGCTCTTCGATGCCTTGCAGCAGTTTCCCACGGGAACAATTGTTCCGAGTTCATTGCCTAACTATATGCTTACAATCTCCAACAATGGCAGGAAGAGTTTCGTTCTCAACAACGTGAAGATCATCAGTCCTAATATATGTGCTGCCGCAGGATCTTCAATTCGATGCCATGGAATAGATGCAGTTCTGTTAGAACAGACTGTATCAGCAAATAACTCCACTTTTCCTTCTCCTCCATATCTTAACATTACAGACAATTCCTCTAAGGCTTCACCTCCAGTTTCTTCATCTCCTTCATACCCTTCACCATCAGACAATCTCAGTCCTCCATTATTGATAGCTCCTTCCCCCATTGAAGCAGATCTTGTTCCGCAGAGATCAGGATCTTCCCACTGGCTCCCTTACAATGGACCGTTGAACTTTGCCACATGTTTGATGTTGGCTCTACTAGGATTTTACTTTTAATCCAACACAGATTTAGAATGCAAGTAACTCTTATTATTGCATTAACTGCTTGCTTGGTTAATGGTTGCGGACAGTTTCCTCATTTTATCATCCGTATAGTTTTCTTGACTTTCTATAACAAGTGTAGTAAGATAATTGTTGATGTTTAGCAATTCGCCACTTGTAACCTGAAGCAGCAAGCCAACGGCACCAGTATAATTAACCAATCCCGGGATTTCAACTAAATGAAAATAAAAGCATTGAATAGTTCATAAAATTTATTCTGAGTCATTAGTTTAATATAAACATCTAGATAATACACAAAATCAGAATGGCGCCATTGAACATTCAATCCTGAATGACATGCTACTATGCATTGTGCAATCATTTTGACTTCTTCCCTTGTTTCTTCTTGATTACCTCATCAATATACATAATACCCTTGCCTTTATACACTTCAGGTGACTTACAACTACGAACGGTGGCAGCAAACTGGTGCACCCTTTGCTTGTCTATTCCAGTGCAGCAAACCACGTTGTTTTTGAAGCAGAAAACGCGGACAGCGGGTGGTACAGTCAATTCAACTTCGTGGCTGTATCCCAACTTAAGATACAAGAGACGCCCTTGAGCTTCAGCTCTGGCTTTGTATCCAACACCAACAATCTTAAGAAAGCGGAAAAACTTGGCTTCCATTTATATCACACACTTTATCACCTGCACAAAACAAATTGCTCTTAGGGAACGTGATATTTAGAATCCTCCAGGACAGTAAAAGAACGAAAATATAACACATATCCTCAATATCAATCACTAAGTCATAAAACGAACACGACCAGGAGTGAGGTCATAAATTTCAATTAAAGTAAAGTACCTCAATCCAGTGACTAGGAAGATTGCTTGGCATCCCTATGTCTTTTTATCTCATTTTTTTACATCAGCAGCTTTAAACCAAACCCACTTTGAAGGGAGAAGGAGACATTCATGCATCTCCTTGTCAGTTCATTTTCAGCGCTATATCCTTTTCCTTTAGTTTTACTATAATATATGGAATGCATTATGAATGCCAGAATCAGTCAGACAGATTAAACATTCTTTAATTAAATGACAAGCAGGTAGAGGTAAGGTGATTTAGCAAGTGACACCGGCTAAAAGTGCTGTATGAGTTTAGGATTCAAGATATTCATGTTCAGTAGAGACCCAGACGAATCATTAATAATCCCCCAACCAGACATTTCTCCCCCATTTACCACTGCGGATGCATGGCTATAACTCTCTCCCACACTCTCATTTGTGTCCATCTGTCACACAAACAATGGCACTAGCTTGTGTAACTTCATTGCATTTTCTATTCCTCATCATAGTGTATGCTAGAAAGTGTCAAGCTCACAATGACTCAATCAATGGGGGCAGCATATTACATCTCACTGTTTTATTTCCTAGTTGATTAATTTTGAATCCTACCCATTTCCAACGAGATTCGGATCATGGTTTGGTTATGGCATATTTCTTTCAGAACCAAAAAAGTATACCCCAAGGCCAATCGTTTCGTCAGGCAGAAGGCCTAACTATCGCCGTTTGACCATCTATCAATTCCCATTGGCTCAATGTGTAGGTATGTTTGGTTAATAATGAGTATGCGTGAATAGACAAGATTTTAGCACCAAACACCGAATCAAAATGAAGAAAAGAGTAGTGATTTCACCTCACCAGCTTGGAGTGGTTGACTGTGAGCTGCAATGACCTGACAATTTGTGCGCCTGCGTGATTGCCAAGGGAGCACCGTTAGGGTAAGGGACGAGAGGGGAATCTAGTACTATGTTATATTAGGAATAGAGGAACCCACAACTAAAGCAAAGGGACATTTAACGCCACGAGATAATATGATATGATTATGAAGCAACGCCACGCCACTCCACTCCACCAAAGATTTGAGGGCGAGAACTAGTTTAGCTCACATTTGGGTTCAAGATTAGGGTTTAAGATTTGAAACGTTAATTCATTTACAAATGAATTCTTTGTTGAATTTGTTACCACTAAGGGATGTAAATACAGGTGCATGGGTACTCCATCAATTTTAACTGTTTTCGTGTTAAGGTTTTGTCATTTTTGACTTTTAAGGTTGTTAGGAGAGACTACTGAGGTAACAAAAGTTTCAACCATAAAAATTCCCTTGCGACTTGTTCAAAAGGCCACTTAATTAAGGATAGAACTAACATTTTTTAATGATGAAAATTTTAAAGTGACTTACTCCCCTACTAATATGTCTTAGCTCATTCACTTCTTTAAGTTTAATTTGCTTATCATTCATCCATTATTTTCTTTTTTCTTTCTACTCTCGAATTCATTAATTCAGATTGCCGTCTTGGTTGTTCGATTTCAGCACTATATATTTTTTATTTTATTTCATACCAAATAAAAATAATAATTACAATTTTAGTCTCCTTTTTTTTTTTAAAAAAAAAAACAATTTAGCCTCTTTATTCATAAAATGTCTAATTTTAATGTTAAATCAGCTAAAATTTATAAGATATAACTCTTTAGTTTGGATACTGTCGTTGTAAATCAAAATTACAATTACTTGTTTTCATGATTATTACACGGAGATAACTTTAATATAAGCTTGCAAAAAGATTAATTGACTAATTAGCAATTTACCAACAAATAAATAAATTATAAAAAATGAAAATTCTTCTCACTTAAAATTTCTCAGCTAATTAAATCCAGGCCACCTAACCGCGCCACCAATAAGTACATATTATTTCATACAAGAATTTTCAAGTTCTGCAGTCAGAATATAGATATATATAGCTTGATTTTTGGCATGTGTTTTACTTACTTGATTTTTAAGGAAGGTCATTGCTTTAATTCTTACCATTTATGGGTTGACCTGACTATTCAAACTAATATATACGTCCTCCAACCATGACCAAGTCTTATTCACCAACTAATTAGCCGTTAATTTTTGAAGTTTAAAGTCGTTACTTGCGTCTCTATTATATAATATTTTTTCTGTAGAATTTTAAGATGTTAATTGATTTATATCTTTAACAATATTGTATAAAATTCATAACACAAATTAAATTAATTTTCTTATGTTTTTACTTATTTTATTCTTGCAATTAGTAAATTATGAAATGAGAGTTAACTGAATCCAATATAGTTATTGTTCTAATTTGAATTATTTTCATTCGGTAATGTAAAGAGAAGAGAGAGGAGGTTCGACCTAGTTTAGTTTACTCCTATAGAAATGCTTAATTAGTTAAAAAAATTTATTTTTGTCCTAAAAAAGAAAATGGTTCTTCCACAACCATGCATGAATCCAAGAACAAGTATATATATATGGACATTGCATTTAAATTTAGGGATTTATAGATAAATATTAATTAATATGTGATATGATTAAAATCTTTACAAAATAAGAACGTAGCAACAAAATGGAAGGAATTGAGCGGAGAGCAACGGAAAAAGCATTGACCAGTCAGTTCCGTTATCGTTGCACTAATATGATTGCTCTAAAACGGTGCACGTCGACATTTATTACCCTTCATTCAATTTCCTTTCGCACGTCACTGACCTTTTTGAGACTTGCCACAGATCTATCTCTGGCGATCAAACAAATATACATTAAAAAAAAATGTTTTAACTTGTGCATTAAATAAAAAGTTGTTTAAAAGCCACGTGGTCAGCACAATTCACGTTACATGGTGTGGTGTGTTGTTGTTAGGTGTTAAACAAAAATTTGTTACATCAAAAATAAAAAAATATCTTTTATAAGCTACAATTTATATTAAATAACATTTTGAGTTATTTTTTAGAAAATAATGGGTATAGTAATTTTATTTAAATTAGGATTGTATTATTATATATACAATTTAATTATAAGTAAATTATTTATATATAGCAGGTTTTAATTGATAATATTTCTTTAAAAAAACTTATCTTCCTCTTAAATTTTTACAAGCTTGAATTTATTTTTTGGGCTGTTGACATTGTATTTATAAGACTAACTCAAAAAATGTTATAATATAATATAAAGATGAGGAGAAGAGAGAGAAGGGACAGAAAAGTGGGTAGGTAGGTAAGTAAGAGCATGAGTATGAGGCTGAGGCTGAGGGAGAAGGGAAAATTAAGAATAGAATGCTTGGTTTTCCCACTTCATCTTCATCTACTACTACAACATGGGAGCGAAATCCATCGTTCCTACCTACCACCCTCTCTTCACCTTCCCCCTCCCCCTCCTTTCTTTTCCTTATATTATCACACCCTCTCTACTGCTCTCTCCATTTCCATTCTCCTCTCCCATTTTCCTTTCCTTTCTTACTCAAAATAACTTGATAATTTTCCTCTTCCGTTCCTCAAAATCAAATCAATTTCAGTTTACGTTTCCCCTTTGCTAGCTAGCTTCCTACTACCCACTCTACAACATGATAACTGTAGCTCCTTCTCTTGATACCCAGAGCCCAGATTTCTCTTCTCCTAAAAATGCTCCTGAACAAAACCCATCTCCCAAAAATATCCATATCTTCAAATCCAAATTACCCGATATACCCATCTCCAACCACCTTCCCCTTCACACCTACTGTTTCGAGCACCTGTCTCAAACTAGTGATCGCCCGTGTCTCATCGTCGGCTCCACCGGCAGAATCTACACCTACGCCGAGACCCACCTCCTTTCCCGGAAGATCGCAGCCGGTTTGGCCAATCTCGGTATCAAGAAAGGCGACGTCATTATGATTCTCCTCCAGAATTGCGCCGAGTTCGTCCTCTCCTTCGTGGCAGCCTCCATGATCGGGGCCGTCGTCACCACTGCCAACCCATTTTACACCTCCGCCGAAATCTATAAGCAGTTTGAAGCCTCCAAATCTAAATTGATCATCACTCAGTCCATTTACGTCGACAAGCTCCGAGACAACCAAGACAAGCACCCCAAAATCGGCGACGATTTTAAGGTAATCACGATCGACGATCCACCGGAAAATTGTTTGCATTTCTCGGTGATTTCCGAGGCCGATGAGAGTGAACTGCCAGAGGTTGAAATCGACCCAAATGACCCGGTTGCGCTACCCTTCTCTTCAGGTACCACCGGGTTACCCAAAGGGGTGATCCTTACCCATAAGAGCTTAACGACCAGTGTGGCACAACAAGTGGACGGAGAGAATCCCAACCTGTATCTGACGCACGACGACGTTTTGCTCTGTGTGCTTCCGCTGTTCCACATATTCTCGTTGAACAGCGTGCTGTTATGCGCGCTGAGAGCGGGGAGTGCGGTGTTGTTGATGCCGAAATTTGAGATAGGTGCACTGTTGGAATTGATACAGCAACACAAAGTCTCGGTGGCGATGGTGGTGCCGCCGCTGGTGCTGGCTTTGGCGAAGAATCCGATGGTGGCGGATTTTGATCTGAGCTCGATTCGGTTGGTGCTGTCAGGGGCTGCGCCGCTGGGGAAGGAGCTGGAGGACGCTCTAAGGAGCAGAGTGCCTCAGGCAATTTTGGGACAGGTAAGCGGTGCATCCGCATCACATTAATTGTTTTTGTTGTTTTGGGGTGGGTAAGGTTCACTTCTTCGGTATGGTTTGGTTTGGCTTGCATTGCATGGAGAGCCTCGTGCCAAGCCACGATAGAAAACGTCGCGTGGGGGACCAACCACCAAAATACAAAGTGTCCCTTTTTTTCATAAATGAGGGTAATTTTGTCAGAATGTAAAATTGGTAGCCTTGGACCACCCTTGGCCCAATAACAAAACATAACATTTGAATGTGCTACTATTTCTATTTCTATTTCAATTTATGAATAACCGAATCGGAATCCGGATCCTTCGTTTTCATTTTGGCGTAGGGGTACGGAATGACAGAGGCGGGACCAGTGCTATCAATGTGCTTAGGATTTGCGAAGCAAGCATTCCCAACAAAGGCAGGTTCATGTGGAACTGTGGTTAGAAATGCAGAGCTCAAGGTCGTTGACCCTGACACAGGTTCCTCTCTTGGCTATAATGGAGCCGGTGAAATTTGCATAAGAGGCCATCAGATCATGAAAGGCTATCTCAATGATCACAACGCCACTGCGGCAACCATCGATGCCGACGGTTGGCTTCATACCGGTGATATTGGCTATGTAGATGAGGATGATGAGATTTTCATTGTTGACAGAGTCAAGGAACTCATCAAATTTAAAGGCTTCCAGGTACGTACGTACGTATGTTTGTATCTACTTATTTTATTAATTAATGCATGCTGACCTGGATTCGTCCATCCAATCAGGTTCCGCCAGCAGAACTCGAAGGCCTTCTTATAAGCCACCCGTCCATTGCAGACGCTGCCGTCGTACCGTAAGTATCATAGTGTATAAAATACCAAATTTATTTATTTTATAGATTCATTAATTCAACTTAAAACTGATCAATAGGCAAAAGGATCCTGTTGCCGGCGAAGTTCCTGTGGCTTTCGTGGTCAGATCAAATGGTTTTGATCTTACGGAGGAGGCTGTCAAGGAATTTATAGCTAAACAGGTAAGCACACGTTTATATAGCAACTTAAAGTATTGAATTCGTGAATAAAATAATTAATTTGATACATGGATGGATTCATGCAGGTAGTATTCTACAAGAGAATACACAAAGTTTACTTTGTTCATGCTATCCCAAAGTCTCCATCAGGCAAGATATTGAGGAAAGATCTCAGAGCAAAGCTAGCAGCAGCAGCAGCTTCCAACGACACCTCGTCTTAAATTATATTTTTTAAACATTAATTGATTGTCCGTAATCCTTTCTTATAAATTTTAGGGTTTCATGTGCAATTAAGCATGGTGCTTGTGCTTGATTCATTGCATAAATTAAGCCAATTGATCCAAGAAGCATTTTGGTTGCACATACATTGAATTCGATGTATCTCTTAGTTATATGAACATTTTTTTTTTCCTTCTGATTCCATCTCCATTGTACGCTATCTCTTGTAATATGATTTCAATAATAATATCCCAATCATGATTGGAAGAGATTGGAGAGGGAAGAAGAGAATTTTAGTGAAAGGGAGGGGTATAAGAGGAATTTTAATAGAGGAGAGAGAGCTTCCATGTTTTCATTTGTTAAGAAAGGGAAAGGAAAAGAAAATAATACAATTTTTTTTTTTTATGAAAACTAATTTATTATTATAAGAATATATATAAAAAAAAAAGAATTTAATAATGTTATGGATAATATTTCCTCTCCAACTTTTTTTTGGGGAGGGGAACAGGAGAACATAATAATTGTTAATGTGAAAAATATTAATCTTGATTGTTAAAGAACAAACATGATGAATCACATCTACATTAATGTTAGACTCTATTGAAGTATTACGGAGTATGTTAGAACAATTGAAAAAGGATATCTATTTTGAGTTGTCTAATAGATACTTTGATATTTTATTAAACAGTACACAAATGTAAAACTTGGTTTATATATCACAATTTTAATAACAAGAACAAAATGAAAGAAAAAGAAAAAATTATGCAATTATGCAGTTACTTAATGAAAATTCTTAAACTTCATTATTAGCTTTCACATAGAAAGGACCAAGTATGCAGTTACTTTTATTTTTATTTTTTAGGAATTACATAATAATGTCAACAGGAAGAATCAAATTGAAAGAACGTTACATGGTGGGGAAAGCCGAATACTGTAGAGAACGTAATCAACGTGCGATATTGAACGTTGTCACGAAAAGGACTATATGCCTATTTACATCACAGACAAAAACATCACTTCAGAAACCCAATGACATTAATGATAATATCCTGACAATTAGGACAAAAACAAAATACATGTAGTTACCATGGCAACCAGAAATATGTCTTCCAAGCCAACAAGTTGCTGTTCACAAACAAGCTGATATTATTACATTTTGATATTAATAATAATATCCTTACAATTACAAAGCAATCTCGTAATTGTGCCAGAAATTAGGCTTTGCCGTATGGAGGAGAATAAAACCCAGACAAGTTGATATTATGACAGTATTGCCATTTTTTATTCATCATGTTCAGGAAGAAAAACATAAAGAAGTGACAGACTATAATATGAATAAATAAGGAAAAGCTAATATATGAAAAGCTGCTCTCAGATATCTGAAAAAACAGCGAAAAGATTCCCCTTGATGTAATCGTTGTCTACCAAGCTAACCAAGAAGTAGCTATCCTGAACCTGCAACATAAGCATAAAACGAATCAAAACACTGCCATCATAAAATATAATGTATGTTCTCGATCGATTTTAGAGACACGCAATATGCATGCTTAAAAACCAACCTCTTGCAGCAATTTTCTGGATGCATCACCCTCTGGGTACAAGCATCCCCATCCTTTTGACCATATTTCAAATGCCTCATCCTTCCATACCGAAAAACTGACGGGATCTACAATAGTTGGTTGGATGATCTCCTTAGCTGGGAAGACCCCCCATGTCACAGCATTCACATCAGTTTTCCCCACATTTGAAATCCAACTGCCGCTTTTACTAACAGCCATGTAAGTTAGAGATGAATGTTTTTGGGCTTTAACTACAAGAGCATCCAGCTTTTCCTTAGAGCAGAAAAACTCCACATATGCCTTTTGGTAAACATATCCACCAGGTCCACCCCAGCCTGGACCAAATGTCAAAATAAAAAAAAAAATTACAGGGGAATTTGTATTCAGCAATAACAATAAGCCTGAGCATAATACCCTCAAGTATAATAGTGCATGCGCAGGAAAGACATTCTCATCAGAAAACATGCATTGCTTTTCAATCTCCCTAATTTTTCATCGATTATTTTTTCCCATCTTGTATCTATGTAAGAGAATAAGTGCAGGCAACAAAGAGGGAATAGCCACCTCGGTAAATTGAAACAGAACTTTCTTCCTCCTTAAAAAAGAGCCTTTACTAGCTAACAGCAGTATCAGCTCACAACCCACCCATGCTGTAACTAAATTCAGAAATGCAAACCCTTGGAAGCGCACCCAGTCGGTATCAGAAGATGTATCAACTGTGTAGAAATTAAAAGTTCTTCCACTGAAATAGTGAGAACTCATGCATGAATGCAAATCTACCCAATCTTCACTCACCTAACGTAGGAGAATCAGATCTTTCTGCATTCACAGCTGGCTGACTATTGATGGTGAGAAAGCCCTTCGCATTAATCCTTGCCAGATGCTCATTTATGATCCTTGTCTCTGGCATAAGACCATCAAGTTCTGACCAAGGATTGCTTCTCAATTGTCCAAGGCAGTATGTTTTAAATCTCTGATACAAAATAACGGTCACATATTCAGTCAACGTTCTCACAAATGTTGATGAGAACAATTTAACCAAGTTCATTATAGTAGTTTTACCTCATAAATGTCTTCAATATTTCTTAATGGAACAGCCCATTCTTCATTAAGCTTCTTGTCCCGTGCACGTGGCCTCATGAACTATGAATAAACAATGAATTCGGGAGCAAATAATCAATTAAAGCAACAGACTCACAAGACATGTCCCTCGCTTAGTGATTACTCAAGGCATAAATTTGGTGTTCTTCATTCCTTTTTCTTTTTTTCTTTTTATGAAATTAATTTAGTTGAAACCCTAATAGTTAGGAGAGATCCTTGCAAGAAAAATAGAGGTTTGAACCCTTGACCTCTTAACAAACTATTACCAGTAAGACTACACCAAGGCGCTTAAAAGAAATAATATTTTCTGTTGTAAATGAATCCTGAAAAATAAAATGCAGGAATATGCATACATTTAGCAAAACATAAATTGCAATAAACATGTCTGAGATGAACCATGGACAATGAACTCTAATGCTCAAAATTTCAAAGATAGAAAAACCAAATGCACCTGATAATCGGTCAATGCGCCATACGATGGATTACGAGAATCACCCCAACGCCCATGTGGATACTGGTCCCATCCTAAGGTCCTTGATATGTAGCTCTTTGGACGATTAGCCCTAAGATAGTTGGTTGAAGAAAATAAGAAATCTTACAAACCGAGACAGATACACTCTCTCTCAACATTTTGTCATAAGACGCACCAGTTACAGAGCTAACATACCAGAAAATTGGACGAACATCTTCTTTCACACGGAAAACATTAGCAGGGCGTCTCCAAGGTAAGGACCTAGAAATTTTCGTCTCTTCAATTAAACCAAGATTCTGCCAGCATTAAAACAATTAGCAATGATCATAATATTAAATTCATGTCCATCACAAAACCAAATATCTCATTGAAAGTGAGAGATAACCGTTAGAATGGCTAGTGCTGATTTCTCCATATTCAGTGTATACAGATGCAATGTCTTAATTCCATGAGCTAAAATCTTTCTGCACATTTCAGTTCCAAGATGAATTCCATAAGCCTTGACCGCTTCTTCATTGTCCTTGATAGGCTCTAATGCAGCAGTAATGTCAGCAGGTATCTGGAATACATCAATTAAATAAAAATGTTGTATTAGAACTTATGGCATTTTGCTAATATAAAGAAATAAATAGTAAGGAGTGAAAATTTAGCAAGTAATAAATTTCTCCTACTAACTGCATTCACAGACTCAAGTCCAACAACATATGATATTTGATTGCAATTGGTTTCAATTTTGGGTATAAAAAAGTTAACTTTGAAATGATATAAAATATTTTAAATTGTGGCAATTTCTAAAAACCTCTTAAACAAGATGATTCCTCAGTTGTCATCATCCAAGCTTCAACTCCTAGATGTAAACGCTTTTAGTATCTCTAACATTCTGATTCATGTATACAAGTTGAGCAATTGGAATTGCACAGAATATAGCATGTAAGATATTATACACTGAAAAGTTATCATATATAGTTCAATGTAGAAAAGATATTATATCCTGAAATTGATTTGGTTTAAAATTCATCAGTTTTCATCATCCACGGTACAAGTGCTTGAAGGCACAATATACAGACAGATTTTGCACTGACCATTCCAGTTTGTCTGTTTCCTTCCATTTTATTGTTGGCCACCACCATCAGTTTTAGACACATTGCACAACATTTATTGAAGTGTGATTGATATGAAAAGGCCCAAGTTCCTAAAGTAATAATACATATGATATTTCACTCCTGATACAGGCGGACAGACAGAGATCAATAATCAACATGTTTCAGATAAAATCCTTGTAACTTGTTTCCTATGTTTGTCACACCACTTAAAACCAATTTCCATAAATAATTTAACACTGAAATGTCAATATTAAAAATATCGCATACCTTTGTCTTACAAAAGCCAGTCATGCGGATGAAGCCTTTGTAGTTATTAATGGGCATAATTCCAGGCACAATGGGACAAGTTATTCCAATTTGGCGACAGTCATTCACAAATTTGAGAAAAACATCAGTATCATAGAACAGTTGGGTGACAATCAGATCTGCTCCAGCATCAACCTATATGCAGAAGACAAACTAATCACAGAAAGCAAAAGGATGATAATAAGACAGGTATCAAGAAAAGGCGTAATTTCACTGCTCAGTTCTCAAATCTCTACACCATTATTTTATTTTTCACCTTAATTTTGACAGAGCAAAAGAAGATTCCCCACTTTCTCATATTTTCTTGTTATAATTTTTAAGATTTCCCACTTTCTCATATTTTCTTGTTATAATATATAAAATTAAATCAGGAAAGAGCAGTACAAAGTAATCTCAGAAGGGGGATACCTTGCTCTTCAGGTATTCAAGATCATTTTGGTAAGCTTCCGGTGTAGCAAGACTATCACTTCCTATCGCATCAGGATGTGCCTCTGAAAAGAAAGACAAAAGATTATAAGAGCAAAATATGGTGACAAGGAAGAATAAAAAGCAAATGAATAATGATATAATGTAACAATAGCAAAGTATAGATAACACAAGCAAGATACCTGGGTAACCAGCAACGGTGATGCCAAAGTAGTCACCATATTTGGATTTAATATGTTTCACCTGTAAAAACAATACATCCAATAGTCGGGACCATTTAAGTAGCCTAACAAGACCAACTGCTAGTTCAATAATCATCTATAACTCATAGGAAATTGTTTCTTTTCTCTTTTCTTCACGTTGTGTGTTTGGCATCACAACCAATAACATCATTTTCCATAGCAACACAAAACACATCTTCAATAAGGGGAAAATTGTTTTCTGTCTAAATTTCTTTCCTTGTTCTATTTTGCCAAAATAAGAATAAAGCCTACGAGTTGAAATTTGTGATGGTTCAATTTTTCTTCTTTAAACAATGAATGATAAGAGAGCAGAAATCAGCTGAGCATAATCACCAATTACTTTAATAAATATAAGCACGAAATAGAAAAATTGTATCAGAGACAGGAATGTATGAGATGGTACCAGATCACGTGCGCACGCAAAGCCACCTTCGGTCTGGACAAATTTGTCCTGACCATGAGGAGGATCACCACGAAGAGCAAGAACATTCTGGAGGCCATTGGCCTTTATGGTTTGGAGAGCATGATCGATCTTTTCAACCGGCATGTTAGTGCAGGTGAGGTGCATCATGGTTTCCACACATATTATGTTCTGCATCTTGTTGGCAATTTCCAATGTTAGATCTGCTGTAGATCCTCCAGCACCCCATGTTATATCACAAAATGAAGGATTGTGGGCAACCATGCGGTCCATCCTCTCAAACAGATTGTCTACCCCGTCTTCAGTCTTGGGTGGGAAGAACTCGAAGGAGAACACCACCCTATCTGGATCATTTGCTGTCACTGCCCGTATTTTTTCTATGACTTTCATCGTTGTGGTTTATTCTGTGGCTGGCAACCTACCAAAGCAGAAGAACTGTTCAATGCAGGTTGAGATGCAGAATCCTTTTCGTTTTCTTTTTTGTTGTCTAAAAGGATGTGGTAGTCAAAGGAGTTTTTCTCTTACCCGATAGAATGTAAATTTACAAAGATATGACCAGAATCCATCAATATAAGACTCAATAGCAAGAAGTCCCTCAAAGAACAAACTAAGTAAATCTGTTTGGAGATTATGTTAACAATTCCAGCCACTAAATCTTGCATGACAAATTGATTAAACTAAAAAGTAATAAGAAAATACTATGCAGCTTCATATTAAGCAACTCGTAATCACATAAGCCAATTTCTAAAGTTCAACAATACACATGTTCAAATTCTATCTTTGATTGATATTGAGAGATATGCTTAATTCTTAGAATGTAAGATTCTATCAACACCAAAGAGATGCATCAGAAAGTAAAATATCCGTTAGTGACCTATATAGCTTCCTAAATGCAATGAACTAGGTGAGCATGATTTGATTAAGTACTGCAGCTACGAGAAACCGTAATAAAAGAAAGAGATAATGAATTAGTGTCTGAACAAGCATATGAAGCAAAGCAAATCTATCAGAGTAATGCAAACCTTGAACTTGAAGGCAGATCCAACACAAAGAGACCAAAAACTAGTGTCGGCGCTGCTACACAAACGAGAATAGCAGAGAGAAGAGTAAGATGTAACGAGGGAAAGGGAGAGAAAATGGTGGACTCAGGAGATGGCGGGACATCTTATATGATTTTATATTATCCAGTGACAGTGAGATCTGATGTCTCTTTTTTTTTTTTTTTTTTTATCTTAATAGATAGATCTGGTGGCGCTTACCGCTTAAAGTTAAATCACCAACCTTTGATTTTTATATTTTTTATTATTATATTAGTAGGCGAGTCCCACCAACCAATGAGAGTGACCTCAGAGGTTGGCAATCAGAGAGAGAGAGTAATGGTCCGGTGTTTGGTTTGAACCAATGAACAGAAATGACGTTGACACGGGGTTCGGTGGTAATGGTTGGTAGGTTATGACTCCCACAATTCTCCCACTCTGTCTATCGCTTCAACATTCTACTCTACTCTTTTTTAAATTGTCGCTCTAGTGTTTTGACCAGGCGGCAGACATATATTTATCTATTTTTCTCTTTTATAATGTAAAATATTTATTTAAGATATCTTCATGCTGTGTAATTATTTTGTACACATAAATAAAATTATCATTATTAAAAATAAACAAAACAAACGTATAACACTTTTTTAAAAAATATATCACATTATATGAGAAGAATTAAATTGACTTTCTTCCGTGTTTAAATCCTAAAATGGTTTTCACATAAAAAAATAAAAATCCAAATCGTTTTTTCTTTCAATTTTAAAACCAAACAATTATTGCACGTTGGGAGCACCCTATATATGACCAAAGCACGAGATCCGCCTCGTCAAATATGATCAATAAGGATAAGGAATTAGAGAGAGAATTTGCCAAAAGAGAAAGAATAAAAATAGAGAGACTCCGTAAATTACTGAAAATACATGGTGAATTGATGAGAAGTTATAACTCAAACAAATATTATTCCATTTTCCTTAATGGTATCAATAACAATCCCCAGTTTGCCTTCAATCCTTTCATCCTTTCTGGGTTCGTAAGCCATTGCATATACATCAGCTTCTTTTGATCGTTCGGCAATGAGCCTTCCTATCACTCTGCAAGCGTTATGATCCGTCAGTGATGGTAGAGAGTTTCGAAGATCCTTGGAATTTGTGGTAGCAACTGATATCACTTTGCTTGTTCCTCTATGCACAACTTTTGCATTAATAAACCTTTTTGAAAAGAAAACATTTAACAAAAATGGCCTCATGTACATATCTGTTCTCTGTTTCCATGATTTCCTGTTAGGTCTCTTTGCAGCTTCACCTCGAGATCTCCGGGTCCAGGCAGCTGAAATGAAAGAACCCTACAGATGTTGGAGGCAAGAGATCGTTTTACTTCTCTTAGATAATGTGAGCTAAAAGAAAGTCAGCATTATTTCATATCAGAAGCACACGCCATATGTCATGTCATGTCATGATTACAAGGTAGCAAACATTACGCATCAACTATCATTCAGAAAGCTGGTAGTTGAAATCCGTTGAACTATACTATCTGAATTAGAATGGAGAATGAACAATTTACTTATTCAAGGTGGTCTGAGTTCTGCAAACAAATTAGAAAAATGAATAGGTCCAGACTCCCAAGAAAGATGGAATATGATAACTCATAGCATTAAGTCGAATTAGTGAACTTCCTAAATTTGGATAATTAGAAAGATCAAGCATTGAGTTATGACTTGGCAATGCAAAGTAAGAAAACAGAGCATATAGAGAAGCAAGATATATCAAGTAAAAGACCTTATAGGATTTAATTGTCAGACTTTAAGATACTCGTAGTTCAAGATTTTATTCGCCATCCTCTTGGAGAAGTATGTTTGCAGAAGCTAGAAAGAAGTTTCATGTGGGTAAATAGACTAAGTAGTAATACCAGAAAATAGGTTTATCTACCCACATGATGATTTAAGATTCAGAGATCTAACATCAATAATTGTTTGATCCGGCACCTGGGGCCCTAAGGCCTTGCAAAGGGGAAAAGCCTTTGATAAAGAGTGATGGATTTGAGATATGGGGATGCGATATTTTAACGGGCAGTATGACTTTCAAAAAGGAGATGGCTCTAGAAGAGTATCATTTGATGTGAGAAGCATTACAGAATTATATTGACACAAAAGGTCATATAAATGACAAGAGAATTCAGTTTTCACAAAAATGATGAATGGTGCTTTGGTTGTTCACTGTATTGAAAGGAGTTATTTAGGGTATCATAACGACAAAGAACATCAGAAATGGTTCCTGAACAAGGATTCAGTATGACCTGAGTTCAAGTGTACTGCTGTGACTGTTAGATGGTTGCGAAGACATAGGAAACAGAAACTATTAAAAAAGAAAACAAGACAAATTTTAGGTTCCAACTGCTTCCTTGTAGATTAAGAAAAAAATACAAGTTACATGACACGGCATGTGCTAAATATGAAAGGTCAATCCAGAAAATAAAATCAAATAAAAAATTCTATGCCAGATATCAATTGCAAAGGAGAGTTTCCCCTTCCTTTGGTATACACAGATGGAGCACCAACATTTATATCACAGCAACTTTTTTCGTTGATCTAGAGGACTCAAGTATCACTTCAGACTCGGAACTAAAGATGGCAGGCCAAGCAACTCTTACCCCATTAAAAGGGGCATCTCATTCTTGCAAATCTAGCTCCAGTGTTTCCTTGAAATGTTCATGATTTGAATGTGCCATAGAGAATCTATAGTTGCATCTAAACGACGACCATTTTCAGCTCAATGAGAAGATTTGAATCAGACCTACCCTTCCAAGGTGGAGTAGCACCTCATACTAAGTTCAACTAGAGTAGGAAACCCCACAAGTCACATTCATATAGTTCTCAAAATACATGAAACCTCTGTATTGTAATAATCTATACAGTGTCATAGACCTAAAACCCAACCAAGTTAGAACTGCTGCCCACTCTAGAGCAACTACTTTTAAACAACAAACATATAGAGAAAGGCAGTTTCAATTCTGTTTAGGTTACAGATTGGCCAGCTTTCTCTTTAGGATTTTGTATTTTGAACAAAAGCTGAAGTCAGAAATCCTATATTTCTATTCTAATTAATATACCAGAGAATTACAAACATTCTTATGTCATATGATCGTTGGTAAGATCTCCACAATGACGTTCGCTTAAGTGTTGCTTTGCCTTGAGTATCTGAATGCTTTCATGAGACACTTCATAAAGAAATATGGCTTTTGCTTTTATCCTATTTCATTATACCCATTAAAGAAAGACAAAAGAAATAGAGATATTCAAACTTTGAGATTTTTTTAAACAAATTACTAAAAATACTGGTCTTAGATAAAACATCAGAATGCTTACAGAAAAGATAACCAAGCCAATCAAATTCCAATTCTTACTGACAAAAAACTAAAGTAGCTCCAACTAACTAAGATAAGAAAATAACAAAAATAGATTGAAACACCCAATGTTCCATTAAAAAAAAAAAAAATAGTGGAACAGCAGCCCCATTATCATAAACAGAGCTGAATACAACAATAAGAATCAATTAAAAACTATATCCCTCTAGTTAAATGCAATTAAGTTATCAAATTTTGTTTGAACTGGAGAATTTAGGTGTAAGTTCAAATGGAAAAGGAAAAGAAAACCAAAACCGTTGTATCTAAGAGAATGGCTTACTTTGTTGAGCGATGAATTGGGAGCCTTCGCGGTAGAGCTGATACTAATGTTGAAATTAGGAAATGAAGAAACCCATGAGAGCGACGTGGGTTTATTATCCCTTTGAATTGAGCGAGATGGTTGGCGTTGGACTAGCAGGGAGGAGTATGATATTGTTGAAGATGATACTACGAAAGCCATCTTCGGAGCAAACAGTGAGCCAACCTTATAACAGGGAATTGGACGGTGGAGCTGGCTTTGGTTGCCGGAGAAAAGCAAGGAATGGGCGTGCAGCCTCCAACGATGTTTGTTGCTCGGCGGTGGAGCAAAAAGCGGAGAGATTAGAAGATCCTGCCTAGTCGAGAGGGGGTATTTTAACACGTGCTTTGCACGTTTGAAATAACACTTCTTTTTTTTTTTATGAAAAAATCATTAGCCATCTACTAATCTATGAGGTTATAAAAGTAGAAAAGTTTTTTTTTCTTAAATTCTAAGATAGCTGTAATTTTAGGATTCCAATGAAAACATATGATTAAAACGATAATGATTTCCTACATTTCCTATGGTTGAGTTTTGAAATTCTTTATGTACTAAAGTTTAAATCTATCAATCATACTAGTACATTATTTGGAGAACATAGTGAATTTGTACAAGTAAAGTTGTTTTTTTTTTTTTTTAATCTATGTTTAAAGGGCATCTAGTCCATCCAGTTTGGGAAAAAGTTGTCACTTACATTTGCATATCATGTCACATTTTCCTACTTTTCATTTTGTTTTCTCCTTTGAAATTCTATTTCACTTTTTTGATATACAATTTTATTTATTTTTTAATTAGACACCACCTAAAAGATATCTAGCACATGCTGTACAAGTGTTGCGTGGTGTCACACTATGACACCTGTAGATGAAAAGGTGTGGTGCTTCCTAAGTTTCCATTAGAATAAACGTCGTAATTTTTAATGCCATTCAAGACACAATTTTCCAATATCATGTCGTTGACATAGTTTTTCATGCTTGCGGCATTAAATAAGAGAAGCCTAGTTCTTGCATTTTTGCAGAAAATTAACTAGAGTGGGTTGGTTGAATTGAATTGAATGAACTTTTTAGGCAGAACAAGGCCTACACGAGTTAAGCTCAACGAAGTGCGCTTAATGCCGTTCTCTTCCGTACGGGGCGACCAGTCTAAAGACATAGATTCATCTGTGGCAGATCGTATTGATGAGGTTCTGGAATTCCCCTTGCCTGTGGAAGAAGAGCGCTTCAAACTTCCTAAGCTCTATCTTGATAAGTACATGGCTCAGGCTGGGTCAAGAAAACCAGGTTTGCTTCAAAATTTGTTTAAAAGAAACCAAGAGCAGATAGAGATTAAGGGATTGAATGATGACATCTTAAAGGAAGCAGCAGCTAAAACAGATGGATTTTCCCGGCAGGGAAATAGCAAAACTGATGGCTAGCGTCCAAGCTGCTGTATATGGGGTGAGAACTGTGTGCTTGACTCTAGCCTGTTCCGTTAAGTGGTAGATTATAAAGTTGCAGAGCATCAACAGAGAAGAAAGTTGGCATTGGCAGGGGCTTGACTGTTTTGACAGAGATCTATGTCAGGAAGCCTTTAAATATCAGTTCAACTACTTTTGGTATTGTCCAAAGGAAAAGGAAAAGGGCTGGCCCGTGGCATTTTATTCTGGCCATGCTATAGTTATTCATTCTTTAGTTAGGTGGCTATTTAAGTGCTGATGATTACATTATTCTTCCAATATTCATGGTTACATGTGACAGGGTAAAGTGCCGATTCAGGGTTGGCATCTCTTAATAATGATTAATCTTTTCTCCCTTGTCATACTATATTTGGATTTAGGCAATAAAAATTCTTGATGAAATAATGTCACTTCATGAGTTAAGAGGTAAATCTACTAGTAACTGACATGTTCCACCTGCAAAATAACCCATCAACGTCTTGCTGGTGTAAGTTTGATTCATGTTAAGGTAATTTCTTGTTTAAATATCAGATTGTAGTAATGTTTAGTCTTTCCCTTTTGGGCCAATAACGCATGCTACATTCAGATTGATTGATTTGCAACAAGTGTATATACCTTTCTGATGGGATATGCCACTGACAAATTGTGGAGCAATGACAAGTGCGCTTACTCGGAATGAAGTAACAAAAACCAGCCGCTTATGCGGGTAATAATACGTCCATTTCAGGCAAAGCGGCAGCTCTACAAACTCAATCTTCCTGTGATAATTCCGTATTCACATACAGACTTGGAAAACGGATGAACAAACTTGTCATATCCTTATTCAGCCGATGCAAATGAAGATGCATCATCATTACAACATGATTTAAACAAAGAAAAAGATAGTAACAACGATCACATGAATCTTGTTTCGTAACAATTTCCCAAAATGAGAGCCAGTACGAAAGCCGGTTCTAATGATGATGGTCTTGAACATAACGTAAACCACAATACTTGCAGACAGCTGGTTCTGCCAAGTCAAGGCATATAAACTCAATTGGGTGTCCAAGGGCGGGATTGCTATCTACAACCATGAATAACAAGACCCCAATCAGTTATACTCCTATTTTGAGAACTTTACAATATTTGGCCACAAATTGTGACGGATAATATATCTCCTTAGCAGAAAATTGTGTAAAGTAGAAAAGAAAAGATATTAGAATTTCTGAGAGTTGTACCTCCTTCACAGGCAACTATCCTCCCTTCAACCTTAATAGGCGGAACTTCATTGATCAGTTCCATTGGAGATTTCTTGCTTGTATCCTATCAAAAAGGCAATAAATATAAGCTTCACAGCTTCTCGAGCTCAATTATGTAAAGAAGAATGCTTTCAAAATTACAAATACAGTAAACCATTTCCTATAAGCCAAGCATGCTAACACATCAAGAGAGCGATCAACACAATTGGAGTCACAGGACAGGAGAAGCTGCTATTGAATGATAAAGTAATCGAGATTTTCCACAACATCACGGAGGTAACAATCTCAGTTCTAAACCTACTTTTCAATTGATAGGACACTTTTTTTTTTTCTTCTTGTTCGTTTATTGTTTGGGAGAAGGGATTAATATTACAGAATAATTCTCAAAATGGTGAATTGACCCATTTTTTTTTTTTGGCATGTCCATCTCAATAAAATATCCATGTTCATGATCTTTAAACACTATACAAATACTTAGCTATTTTCCAACAAAAAAACAGAATGCCCGAACAGTTTCGTTGTCATTTTCAACTTACTAAACATTTGTATATCTTATGTACCAAGAAGTAGCAGCTATTTCAATCGTTTCCCTTTGTGGTGCGACATCTACCTACCAAACAATATACTTCAGAGACATTCCATACAGAAATGCACGATCTGACATGCGGTATTTCAAAAATAGATGACAAACCTAAGGAGAAAGATTCATAAGTCATTCGGTAGCAAACTCATAAACATGGCACAAAGACACAGAGAACAGAACCATACCCCTAATAATTCCTCATCTAAAGAAATTATTTTCATTTTTCTTCCAGTGCTGAATCCTCCCTGATTTTTTTTTTTTTTCATCAATAAAATGTTATCTAATGTCTCCCCTTTATCTCCAAACCATTATGGACAAGTTTAAAAACATTTTTGCCCCTTCCACCGAATTGAAACATTACAGGCCGTTATACCCATACAACAAAATTAGGCCAGACGTGTTCTCTAAACCACACCTCTAACTCCAATCTGTGTAAGCAACTGCTTTACCACATGTCCGGTTGAGTAATGTCAGTTTTCTCATGGTATCTCTACATTAATCCAGAGAAATAATTATCAGGGGAACATTCGGTACCTGCATCCACTTGACGGTGTGGTTGCTGATTTGAGTGCTTACAGAGCTGAAACTTCTTGTCGTCAACGAAAATTTGGATGAATTAATGAGGTTCTTGAACAGACTAGACGCCATTTCTGAGAGAATCCAATAGGAAAAAAAAAAAAACAGCAAATTAACATAAAGAAACTAAATCCGAATAGGCGAAATTTGAATACGTGAAGTATTGAAAGGGGATCAGAATCAGATGAACCAAGAGATCGATTAAGATTAAAAAAACAATTGCACCTAAATCACTATGATCAGAAAATGGGTGATGAATGGAGATTGGAGAAAAGGGTGCTTACTCGGGTTGGCAGACGCAGAACTGTTTGCCTGTACCGGGTAGACGCAACTTCGAAAAAGAGAAAAGAGGGTAGAGCTGGGCTTTAATGACTGGCCAGAGCCCATTCACGGCTAGTCCATCTGAAAAAAAATGCAGTTTTAAGGTCAGCGAAAAGAAAAACAAAAATAAAACATTATCTAAGTTCAGAAATCATAATTCTATTTTCCCCCAAGGTCAGCTCATTGTTTTTTTCTCTCACAAATATGGGCTGATGAGAATTTATTTCCTTGAATGGAGTCTACGTACTTAGATAGAATGTAAGTAAATTATTTCAGGTGGTCATGAGTTCAATGTAAAGGTTGCCAACATTGAGCTGGAATGTAATGTTTCTACCCCAAAAATAAAAGAAAGAGCTGTGATGTGACAAGGTTTGCAAATTGAACTATTCAAATCTTATAATCCTTTACTGCCAAATTTTTCATCCTTTTCTAGAAAAACTGTAGTTCTTGATCAAAGGAATTGACTCAAGTTCTTCGCCAGTAAATTATAGCAAACTCTAATTAAATTTAATTTATGCAAAATAATTTTTAACGAATTTCGCTAAAATAGTCAAGTCTAAGCGCACGGTCGAATTTTGTCTATATAAGTACGATGTAATAATTTTCCACAAGATGGGTCAATTCCCAAATTATTTCTGTGCTGTTCATATACCACTGGATGGTGATGTTTGTCTATTCAGATAGTACAAAATAATTTCTCCATTACTACAAACGGGTCAAAAACTATAGTTAATAACATTAAAAGAAGAGGGGGGGGGGGGTGGGAATCAGTCACACTGGAAATGATGGATATGGTAGGCAAGTAATTTGCCAGAATCAAACCCCAACAATCCAGAAGCAAAGGATGAATCTGCTTCTAATTAACCTACAGAATAACTTTGCTAGATTGATGAGAAATTATAACGAAGAGCTATAAATTGCCAGCAAATTACTTTACAGAATATACAAGCATGATTGGAAAGGCCTGGAAGATGAAAGCTTAAAATGGCAGATTAGTGCTCATGCTTAACTCGTGCCTTCAATATTCCTGGGAGTGGTGGTGAACTGGGAGGCCTGGCAGGAGGGTTTGAAACTGGAGGAGGAATCTGAGCCTGATACAAACCTGACATGCTAGAACCTTCACCTCCATCCATAAGATTTTGCGCCATATTATCACTCTGTGGTCTCTCACAAAATTTCATTGCCTTGAGAACGTAGTTGTCATCATGCAGTTCAAAAGGAGTACTGTGGAGAGAAGAAAACGTCAGCATCAGTTCAGAGAGAGGTTTTGAACATTAGCATACAGATTGTCAGCACTGCTGTCAGATACAACCTCAAACTTTCTTACCTGTTGAAATCAAAATGTACAAGCTGCATATCCTCTGATATTTCCACTTCAACAGTTGCATGAGGGCGTGTCTACAGTATCCAAAAGTCAGGAAAAATAAACATGAGATCAAGTTCAAACTAACAAATATTCTTAGAAGCTTCTTCATGGCAATTTTCAATTCAGTCACTCTTCAATTTTTAATTTGGGCTGGAGTAGAGGGACAATCCTTTGTTGAAATTAGCAAAAATCTCTTCTAAGGAGTAAGGGATGCAACCAAAAATCCCCCATAGATGATAGAACCCATGATTCCATGAGCATAGTTTTGTGCGGACGTAGCCAGAGTAAAGTGAACTAAACAGTACAGGCTCTATGCTCTAATATCTATAGCACGTAGACAAGTTGAAGAGAATGTCCACAAGGTTTAAAAAAAAAGCATTTTCCACTGGATCTACCTAAGATGAATTAAAATCTTATAGTGATGGCGCCAAACAATAGATTAGAATTATCTTACAAATTGAAAGAAACATCAAACACAAAACTGAGCAACATTCACCAAAAATAGGAGGCACTGTACCTGCACCAGAATAAAAGGTAAAGCTACACCTCCATTGGGAGCATTTCCTGAATTATATAACTGCTCATTACGTTGTATGAGGTTCTGAAGACCGATGTACTTGAAGAAAAAGACCAGTAGTTAGTAAGCAGAAAGTAATCACTATATACATTACGGTATCTTTCTGTTATGGCCTTACTATAACCGAGATATTTCAACCGAAAAAAAAAGAAAAGGTTTCATTCCCAAAGTTAATGCTGAGATACAGAGTAAGAAAAAGGATGGAGGGAGATATCCTTACTTGCTCCTCCAGCTCTTGCAGATAGGCTGCTTTCTTTTCGATCCTATTCCTGAGCCCAAGACGTTCCGTCTGGATCAATAACATATACCAAGTTATAGTCATCTTTATTTTAGGATTAACTTGATACATCATTATAGGGGAAGCATAATCACAACCAAAAATTTTAAAACACGAGTAATATACAAACCTTCAGCTCTTCAATATCATTCAGACTAGTACGAGGAAGACCCTTCCACTGTATTTCCTTTTTATCCTTAGAAATAATGTCCATTGCCATGAGAACATTCAAAGCATCATAAACTCTTCGACGGATATTCTTTTCATCATATTGTTGCTGTCAAATATTCACCCCAAAAGGTAATTCCACCATATTCAACTGATACCTTCACTGTGTGCAAAGCAGATAGTATTGAAATAATTTATTGGAAGAAGGGCAAACCTGATCTGGAGAAGAAATACTATTGTTTGGGTCAGCAAACTCAGCCACAAGTTCATCTGCTACCTGTGAAAAACCCACAATTCGCAATGCATTAAATTTAAGAAACAAACTAACAAAGTGGGGATAAGTGACTTGCGCAAGGAGGTAAAGACATTATTCTTTGAAGAACTCAAACCAAATTTACACATGTAGTCATGTACCATGTTTACCTGCGAAGAAAGAACAGGAAGGAGACAACTGCACTCTCAGATTTGAATTTTAGGTATAAACACATCTCCTGTTAGGACAACTGATGGCTTTTACTAGTACACCTAAGTTTTTTTGGTTAGAGGAGTATATAGATTGCTTATTTAGGCTACAGCTATTTTCAAATCACATACAGTCAAAATACTTATGCAAAGGTAATTCATCCCAAGATTTTCCTCTTTGAAATTAGTCATGTGATAACAAATTATAAGACGTCCTCAAACATCAGCACCAAAAGACTCAACAAATATTTCCTTTATACTTTGAGAAACTGAAGACAAGCAACATAAATAAAGTGGAAGATGAATCCATTCAAAAACTGTTGTAGAATTCCAAATGAACCAAATCCAATAAGGCATCTAATGAGTCAACAATTGCAACTCACATGGATCAACGCTATGCCTTATAATTCAAGTGAAACTAGGAACAGCATTACACTACCTTCCTGAACACTATAATATACTCCACAATTATCAATTGATATATATAATTTGCTCTAGATATAGCACAAATTAGAACTTCATGCATATACACATGCATTCATCCAGATAGACAAAAATCTGGTTTAAGGGCAAGAAGGATCTCTAATATAGATTCATTTAAATATATGCACCCTACAAGATGGAACTTAAGCAAAGAATTTAAAGTGCAGCAAATATTAGCTTAAAGTAGCCATCTAACCTCATTATAAGTAGTTCTCCCTTTGCTTTCCACCTTCTCACACACTGGAGACAGAATAAGTGAGCAAAGAAATCATTACGAATATTACCAACATGAACTCCACTAATATAATGTCTATCTTAAGAAAATAATAATCTACGTATAAATTAATTTCAAATTCGTAGCTACTTTGTAAACATTCGGCATACCCAATACAAATTTATGGAGCAGATAAAGGCAATATAAAAGATTGATACAGTGAGATTAGAAAAGATCCAACACCTTTCATACTAAACTGGCGGAGCCCTCTCCCAGTCTTATCACCTCCAACAGCACGCTGGCCTCTCTTTTTCTTTTTGCTACTGTTTCGAAACTAATAACAGGTTAGAATGAACTGAAGATATCAAGATATAGGATATAGAGTAGTCACAAAAAACTACAAGCAGGTAATTCACACTAGCAAGTACTAAATAGTGATTCATACCAATATATCATTATGGACAATAGAAATAAGTTTTATGAATACTTCTGAAGTCTGAACTAATAATTAATGATAGAAAAATCCAAATCATTGTCCAATAGATTAAAAAAAATTAGTAAATTTATTGGAAATTTTCTGCCACAACCTTCAAAACTAAAGCCTCTTAACAAAATAACATTCTGATTTTGCATTATAAAAAAAAAAATATGCTTGGAGGATAAGAGAGAACTCACGCAACAGCTCCCTGTAATGCAGCATCATCACCATGGATGTCAAGATGGTTTAATCTGAGAAAAGTGTTATCACTGGCTGGTGTTGCCATTGTCTGCTCACTCCGGCTGGATGGAGAACCAACACTTCTGCTTGTTGACATTGATTGGCCAGAAATTGTTGTTCCACGCCCTGGTACCTCCTCCTCCTCTTCTTCTTGACTAGTTTGCTGTGGTCGTGTCCCCATCTTGTCAAGTGCTTACTGCTTGTTAACAAATCCTAATGAGACAAATTGACTTCAATTGAAAAGGAGTTTTCAATTGAGGGGAGAGATACAGATAAAATGACTGAGAAGGCGTTTAGGGCAGGTCCAGAAAAAAGAGCAGAATTGTTACCTGGTAGACGGCGGTGGCGGTTTAGAGAAGAGGGGAGACAGTTGCGTTCCGGTTGCGGGAAAGGAAAGGGCAGATCCCTTTCTTCTCTTTCACTCGACGAGCTTACTCACGGTTGAATACGCAACAAAAGTTTTGGTGAATAAGACGGTACCGGTAGGCGCAATTGCGCGGTCTTTTTTCATTTTTCTTTTTCTTAATAATAACACTAGGATTTTTTATATTTTTTTTCCCCAATCAATCAAATACCACGGTAAAAAACATGAATCAGGCCGTGCAATATTTTTAAAATATGGATTGACCCGCTTAAAGGAAAGGTTGAGAGTTTCTTTTAACAACCCTAAAATTTCTATTCTCACTATTTTTCCAAGCATCCCCGTAGAATACATAATCACCCACTCATCCCCCAGGCTTTGGTTTTCACCATTGCAGTCCCAATTTCCGGAGCTGCTCAAATCACTGGTTCTTTTTTTTTCTTTCATCTCTTACCAAAGTGAGGGGAAGGTAAGGTGAGAATGGGAGGTTTTGAATCTGTCGGGGCTGCGGGGTGGGTTTAAGTTGGGTATTTTATTTTTATAAGGTTATTTTGGTAAATTTAATCTTACTTACTGTATTCTGGGTGATAGACTCTGACTCTCTCCGTCTTTATGTTCCCTCATCGCTATTAAACATTTAAATTAACAATATGTAATTAAAATTAATCATTGTATTTACAATAATTTATAAATTCTTATAATCAATATTTTTCACAGTTTGCTTAAATTAAAGTCAATTAAGATATCACAATTACCAAGTACATTCTATATGCCTAAACATTTATTTTAGTGTCAACTCACAATCCCGTGCATAGAACGGGAAATAACCTAGATTAGGAAAAAAAAAAAAAAAAATCGATGGTAGAAAATTAAGTCGCCCTATTTGTTTACGGTTTCCACCTTCTCCTCCCTCCGGTGCTAAATTGTTTCTTTTTTACTTTCTCTGCACCGTTTCTAATTGTGTTCTTTCTTCAGCTCTTGTTCTTGTTAGCTCTCCTCTAATCTTCAACGGAACGCAGTGCTTTCTCTCTCTTTAAAACCAGCAGCAAACGCATAAGAGAGATTTTCTCTCTGACTCTATTTCAATTCACTGTCACATTCACTCTCGGGTTCTCTCATATAATCAGTATAACACTTGCCGTATGGATCCGTTTGATGATATCCTTCCAGGACCTCCAGTTGCACGTAGTAAGTGCTCCGTGCAAAGATGCTTTGGTGCTTATTTCTCAATCATGTTTATGTTTGTAATGATAGGGAATGGATTGTTTGATTATATTCTTTTGTAGGTCGAGCAGGTGGCAAGTTTATACCAAAGGCCAAATCAAAACAGCTGCCTCGCAAGGAAATATCTGCATCAGAACATATAGCCTCCTGCAATGATGGAACAAATGAGCATGTTGCGTTGTCCTCCGCCAGCACGAATACAATAAGACCTTCTCAGAATGAATGTAATAATGCAGTTCCCTCAACTTTAAGTACATTAGCTAAAGAATTTTTGAAATCCAGTCCCCATTTACCTATAGAATTTTCAAATTTAGATGATACCACAAGTCCCAAATTGGAGAATTTTCAACCGGTTAACGCGAACAGGGATGATGCAACCTTGGTGGATGCCCTACCTTCAACAATTGCAGTACCTGAAGTCAACCGTGCTTGGAATTCTACTGGTTTTCCAAAATCAGCAAGTGAGGTAAATGTTATATTTAATGGCTTATTTTGTTTGTTCATTGAGAGTGGGGTATTTTTAACTTCTTTTCCCTTGAAATTTCTATCTATTTTAGGAAAATTCTACAAGTTTTGATGCGGACTTGGGCACAAATACTATTCCTATGACCAACCTTAGAAATGGTGAGTAGTGATTCCATATATCCCATCATTTTGTTTGTGTAAATATGGACCCCATTCCTTTAACTAGGACTAGTGCAAGTGTCACAGACTCACAAGTCACAAAGCATAATGTGTCATAAGAATGAAATTTTGGTCTACATCCTTTCTCACTACTTTTTTGAGTTAGCCACGACATAAATAATTCAACCAATTAACACTGCAGAAAATGTATTGGGAAACGTTTCTGGTCCGTCTGCAACTAGCTCAAACTTTGTTGGGACTGAAGGGCCATTTAAAAATTGGGAAGGCTCATTATTTGATGGCAAAAATAATTTGGAACCTCCTGATACCTCATTACTAGTTAGCCTAGATGTTGCATCAAAAAAGGGTCCAGATCTTAAGGATGAAATGTTCGAGAGCAACATTCCTTCAAATTCTAGCCTTGGAGCAGCTGGAGAGGTAGAATTCTGACTGACACCCCTTTTGTTATGGTTATGCTTCACATGCTGTCCCTTTCTAACTTATAGAAGGAATTCTATTGATTTAGGTAGAGCAAGTAGAATTTGAAGTTGATCCATTCAGCAATGTTCTCCCTGAATCTAGAGCTGGGAACGGTTAGTAATTTTATAATATATTACTGGAAGTTTATATTACGAAAAATACAAATTTCATGTATCTTTTCTTGTATCAGCTCGTAAGTTTCAACCCAAGATTAAGCCACGGCCTAAGATGGGCACAGTAGCAGCAGTTGCTTCTGATTCTCCTAATCTTGTGGTGGAAAAATCATTTGAGTTGCCTGCTTCTTGCACGAATGAGGTCCAGTCTTTTCAGTCTACTGACGGTGGCAGTGGTGGACTAACCAAGCCCACCAGTTCATCTTTACCTGTGTCAGAGATCCTTGGGACAACAGATCCTTCTAGTAATTTTGATTATACGAGTTCAAGTATCCCATTCTCAGATGACAACAGAAGATTAGGAGCAGTAAGTCCATGTCAACCAGATTCCTTGAACACTATGCTTCCACAAACTAGAGATTGGCCTTCTAATTTTGAAAAATCATCTGGAGAGGTAAAGGAAAAGTATTGTCCTTTGTTTTTTTTTTTTTTTCTTTCTTGTTATTAGTATTTTTTTAATGTTAATTTTCTACTTACAGGTTGCAGATATATTTTCTGGTTTGGAATGCTTTGATGACTTTCTCGCTCAGTCTGCCATGGTTACAGGTGAACCATGAAATATAATATAATCCTTTAAATTATGTTAACAATCTTCTGAGTCATTCATTGTTGCTGCTGTTTACACCTCTTTTATCATATTGGACTCTGACTAAGTCTAATTGTAAATACTGATTGGTTTTGGTTCCCAGCCAATAAGTTGCTAAATAAGTACTGGTAACTTTTTTCTTTTAGTGATAATTGGTTGTGTTCTTTTTTTTTTTTTCTTTTTTTATAGAAAAATCAGCTCTCCATGCTTTCAATGAGAAGGGCACAGAGGAAAATTTTGTCATTCCAACTTGTAGCCATACTACCACCCAAGACCCGTTAGCCTTCAAAGAAGCTGTTGCCTTCAATGAGGGTGGTACTGATGCTGATAATGGAAGGTCAGAAACAGAGGTGAAGATCATGTGATTTCAAGGATGTGATGATTTGTTGTCATATATATTGTTTAATTAATTGATTATGTTTACTATTAGTCTCAGGAAGTGTTGGCCTCAAATCCTGGCCGCCCAATTGATGATGTCCTTGATTATTCATCTATTAAATCTGGCCCAGATCCACCCTTTGAAATCCCGGAGCATGAAGGTCTGACAAATGCAGCAGCTGGTCCCACTTTGGGTGATCTTTTACTTGCAGAAGATATTCCTGGACCAAAAACCGTAATCTCAGTTTCAATAATTATTCATGCATATATTTTTAATAATGCATTTTTGCTTTCTCCTTATTTATGAATCTAATTGTAGACTCTTCTTGCTTCATTCACTGCTTATTTTAGGATGCTGGTGATAAAGATAAAGGTGCCACAATGTCAACTGCTCCAAGGAAACATGAAAATTGTTCTACAGCTGAGAAGGATAATAACAATCGTAAAGCTTTGAGACAGACAAGAAAGAGAACAATTCGTAAAGCTTCTGATGGGGCAGAGAGTGAAGCTGTTGAAGATGATGATGACCTTGACCCGCTTTATAATTGTAGTAGGGATGAACTTGAAGAAAATGACGATGAATGTGGAGCGGATCATTCGTCCAAGAATAAAAGAGCATCAACTACATCAAAGAAGAAATCTGTTACGAAAAGTAGAAAGCAATCTGGAAAGCATAAGGAGGCCAATGGGGATTTGGAAGAGTCTAGTAAAAAACCTCCCAAAAGGTTCTCTCATTCAACACGACGGAAAAAAAGATGTGGTAATAAAAGTGTCTGTGCGTTAAACCTTGTTATTGGCGATGATATCTTATATGCTTATTGTTATACTTTCTTCTTCTTTTTTTATAGTGGACAAGGCTTTGCTCGAAACTCCAGAAGACGAGCTAGACCCTCGAACATTGCCGATGAAGGATATTATTTTACTTGCAGAATATAGGGAACGGCTAAAGGTGTGTTTTCTGATTTTTTTTTTCTAATCCTTGTGAATATGGTAAAGCATAAGCAATAATCCTTGTGTACTCATGATTTTGTTGCCATGTTTTATATGTTGATACGTATGACTTTGATTTTAATAGACTATGAATGATCCAATATGTTTCTCCCTGCAGAAAAAGGAGGCAGTAACATCACAAACAGCTTCCATCAATCAAAGGTAATCAGAAGCTTTATGTAAGATTGTTAATATGAATATTCTTATCTGTCTATAATTATTTATCTTTTTTAATTTTGAAGTAGTACAATTATATCAATTTTTTTATTTTCTTCTCAAAGATGTGTTGTTGCAAACATTTTGTTTACTTAGTTTCCGTGCTTACACAATCCTCTATGTTCAAGTAAAGGCATGTCTAAAATTGTGAAAGAACATACCAGATAAAGGGATTTCCCTTTTTCTTCTTTTCTCCCTCCCTCTTACAGGCAAGTGAATGCCATGAAGAATAAGCTTTCTCATTCTCATCAATTAATAAAGATGGTTTTGTACTGATATCTGGTGGTATTGACCGCATAGATTTCATTGCTGTTTTTGTTGGCTTCAATTTTCTGCCAATGTGGCAGATGTAGATACCATTGCCAGAAATGCTTTGAAAGTTTTTGTTATGTAAACAAGGATAACTGGCTTGATAATAATAACCAGGAATGAAACCACGATTACAGAAGCAAATGAGAAAGAAAGAACACATAGGCCTAATACATAAATGGCTTGATAATAAATGAATCCACAGGCCGAAGCCCTTACAAGGAGAGGGAACTCTCAATTCCAACTTCTACAAAAATGGCTGAATGCCTTCTTCTAGCTAACTAACTCCTATTTGTACTCACTCACCCTCACTCATACTCCTCATGCCTACGTGGCAATTCAAGCTATTTCCCCTTCTAATACATAAAGCAACCCTTTTTCCTTTTCTTACACCGTTTCTAATCCTTTGGGCTATTAGAGGCAAGCCCATTCACCCTGTAATCATGCATTGTCCTAACAGTTTTATACATAATCACAAAGAGATAATGCAGCTTTGACAAGCAGCTAGTAAGGTTCTTATATTATGATGCATAAAAGGCATCTGATCATGCTGTCAGCTCACTAATGCTTTCACTGAGAAGTAAAAAGTACATGGCGACTGTCCTGTATGTGTGCTGGTTGTTTTAACTGTATCTTTTGAGTCACATGCAGTCTTGTAATGAGATTTCTGTTTGCAACTATTTATTTTAGTGGTAGAGATTCCTTTCATGATGCTGCTACTAATGATGAAGAGGAGGATTTTGGTTCAGAGGATGGAAGAGCTTCAGACGATGATCAAGCCATTGAAAGGGTTTCATCAGCTTCCACTTTAATCAATTACAGATCATTCATGGACAAGACACCAAGTGGAAAATGGTCAAAACAAGACACTGAACTGTTTTATCAGGTATTATTAGAAAATAGTTTTTTGCTGAATATAATTTTATTAGAGACAATGTATTATATGCTTGATGTCTTATAGTGGAGATGATAACTGGCACACTTGATGTTGGTCCGGTTCAGTAATCACATTATAATGCTGTAGAAAACAAGATGACCTTACCCTTACTCTTAGACACAAATAGTAACATAGAGGTAGACTTCAGACACAGATAATTAATATATATATATATATATATATATAGAGAGAGAGAGAGAGAACAAGATAGACAGACTTAACTAAAATTTTTCGTAATATAGGCTGTCCGGGAGTTTGGCACAGATTTTTCAATGATACAACAGCTTTTCCCTGGTCGAACACGTCATCAAGTTAAGCTGAAGTACAAGAAGGAAGAGCGCCAACATCCTTTGCGTCTGTCTGAAGCTATGAATAATCGTGCAAAAGGTTAAGTTCTATTATCTACTGTCGTGTGTTGTGCTGTGTTTGTGTACTTGATTTTCTCTTCTACTTTGCACTTTAAACTGCCAAATAATCCCAACATTTGGCTGGTAACAAGTATTTTCAAATTAGTAAATTAATACTAAAAATTCTAGATTATTATTCTAATAGACATAAACTGATTGGAAAAAGTTTTAAGCATGTTCCACGTAGCAATTTTTAATGTTTAAATTGATTCCTCCAACAGCATCTCAAAAATATTGTTTTGGGCTTACTTTGTCATAAAGCTCCAATATGAGTTTTGTGTTTATGTGGCTTGTGATGGGATCCTACAGTAGGAATGATGGTATGTCTCCGTGTGTTTTTCTTTCTACAAGATGAAAATAGTTTAATGATTTTAGTGGCTTTGCTAAGTTTATCATTTTTGGGTATCATTGCTTGAAGATTTTGTGGGATAGTATTTCTGCCTTATATACAAAGTGGATCAAAAGCATTCCCGTGAGGCCAAACAGCCTCTATGGACCGGTACTGGTTCTGTGTTTGAATCTAGAGTTGTAACCAAAAGACAAAAAAGCATTCCCGTTAGTTATAATATCATGAATCCATTTTTTTGAAAGCATTCCATAAACGATTTATAGGATGTCTTTACAAGTGTCTTTTTTACTTTACTATAGCAAAAAGTTTGATCAAAATGACTAACTTTCATACTCCTTGATGTGGAACAAATCAAATTGAAGCATAACTATGCTCTTTTTTTGTAGAGCGCACTCATTTTAAAATTTTGATTGAGCGACTGCAACAAGCTTCCACTAGGGCAGAACAAGAGCCTGCTTCCAGTAGAGAAGAAGATCCCGTAACGGATGCCTCAGTTGGAATAACAGGAGAGGAGGCGGGGGACATGATGCCTGAAACTAATGTATGTACTTTGGTCCTTCTGGTTTATATTCAAGCATTTCCGTGCTATACTTTCTGCTACTTTTTTATAGAGTGTTGTAATTTTGGAGATAAATCTTCCTTGTTGCTAATATTTAACATGCTACTATAAAATAAACTTGTTGCTCGATGTTTGCCAAGTTGGATGCTAGAGGCCCTCTAAAAGCAATTACATTTTTAGATGGTTCTTCTATAATTGCCTTACCTGGCAACTGTCGAGCATTTATTTAATTTATTATAATACTGGTAATCTTTGGAAATCCTCCTAAGAGAGCAGAAGAAATGGACCTGCGGAAGAAAAACACATAACATAAAACCTACAAAACATATTAGAGCTTGGACAGCAATCTGAGTTAGTAGTATGGAGAGGATTTCTTCTATCCTTTGAACATATCCTATTGATTTCTAAATATATTAAATGCATAAAAACAGATTGCAAGAACCATATTCCCTAACGCTCCTGTCTGTCTGGATTGTACAATTCATTACCGCGGCTGGCAGAACTCAGCAAATGCTCTAGGGACATAATAATATTGCACGGCTTCCTTCTGTAAATATTGTTGGAAAGACGTGCGTTAATTGCATATGTTGGAGGCTTTGTGGAGCCCAACCAGCCAATTTTTGCAACTTATTTTTATTTTGGTGCAGGATGAGGGGGCAAAACCCGAGCCGGAAGCAACTGTCAAAGATCAGGATGATTCTGTGCCATTGCGTAGTCCAGAGAAGAAATCTGATGAAAGTGAAGATGATGACTACTACAGATGGAGTCAATACAAGAGTGATTATTAATTATTAATGAAAAAGAATGCAACTTTAATTATTTTGGTCTTCACATTGTAGTTTTTTTTGATAAATCCTCCTGCTAACTATTTAGAATTAGTAATTGTAATTATTTAAATATTTTTATTAATTAAATTATTGGAGTTACTTTGTCATTCTGATTCTTGACTTCGACTGGAGCAATCTTATGTCCCTGAACTTTTCGCATTGCGTAAGAAATCAATAATTTACATGTAGGGCAATTTTTACACCATCTACTCTTATTAGTAACCCATTGGCCGTTAATTCCAATTAGATTTTAAAATTATCTATATTGGATTCTACACTCATGGAGAGATTAATATTTGAGTAAGTATTTTTATTTGTCTAAAGAAAAAGGCAGTTAGAATTTCAACGAAGCTCATAAGTAGCATAACGATTATAGTCAAACCTGACAGTGCAATCCACTACCACATGACAACGTCCTTTTCTTTCCAAAATTTCAAATAAACTTACTAACTGGACCCGTTCAGAACTTGCATATCTTATTTTTCTCTCCAAATTATTAAAACATAGTAAAAAGTTTAATAATTTTAATTCCGGATGGAAGCAACATAAAAGCAATTAACTGAATAATATATATGATAATGATACTATACTATGTTGATCTTCCTTGGAAGTATTAGGCGCTGCGCACTTGGGAGGCCACAGTATTTGTTGGGTTCCAACCTCCCACTTGGCTATCAAATGGCGTTGCTTCCATTTCCAATGTAACAAGCAAAATTATCATCCCTTACAATTTTGTTCAGTTCTGATCATACCTTTAGGTACAAAATTGATTGCATTAACTGAACTCAAACCCTTTCAATTGCATGAATATGATGCATGATTGAGAATTAGTCTGAGTGTCAGTCTCAGAGTCCCATGCATTTTATCTAATCTACTAAGACCACTCTGCAGTTTGCAAATGGCTACAAAACAAACTGATTTGCTTTCTTAACTTGTCTTATTATAATTATATGCTTATGAGATGAACCTTTGATACTCAGAATAGGCAGGTAGATGGGTCTGTCTCTCTGTCAGTTTATGGTTCCCATCCCAGAAAAAAAATATTTTAGCAACAATTAAGGAATTACTTCCTTTCAAAAGGTGCTCTGTACCTTTGGATATTGATGGAAAGAAACAAACAAAGGTCCAGACTCTAAAGTGCGAAAATCTTTTTAAGATGAAAAAGTTTTGATAAGGTGCAAATGCAATTGGTGGGCCTTTTGGGTTTTAAAGATAAGCAAAGTATGGCTTACTTTGATTTATTGTCTAATCGCCCCACCCATTGGGACCCCTTATAGTTTTCCAATAAATCAATTTTCTACATATATTAACTCATCTAAAAAAACATCTCCATTTAAATTATTTAAACACATTATCTTGGGAAAACATTATTATAATACTTGTATAGTCCACAAAATTGACATTTAAAAATTCAGATTTATGGACCAGTGAAGTATATATAATTATAATTACAATAATTTTAGTTGTATCACAATCAATTATCTAAGTATGGAAAAGTCCCTAAATGAGAGAGTATTCGCTTTTTTCTTTATTGTGGTCACGTCTTGTCTAATCAATTATTAAATCACCTATTTTTGTTTAAACCAAATATATTTAATGGTCTAGACTTCGGATAGTATGCAATAGCTGAATGAGTCAAACCAATGTGCTCTTATCAAAATTTAAATATTCAATATAAACAAGTTTATCACTTATTTTTGCATTTTTTTGTTTCAGTAAACTTTTTTCTATCACTTTGATTTTATGAAAATAATAAAAGTAGTATAAACTATTTAAATCATTACCCAAAAAAGGTATATTAATATGGAAGTTGACGGTGGTGGTCGTTTGGGTGATAACAAGAAATTAATCATGTATTCATTCTTTCTCAATCTAGCAATATTTTTTTTAAGAAAATAATTTATATTAATTAAATTTTAGAATTTCAATCAATGAAATAAAATAGTAATTTGATTTATTATGCATGATACGCTTAATCCAAAAGTTAAAAAATTATTTGAATCAAAATCATTAGGCAATTGTGTGAGTCTACTTAATAAATCTACCCAAATTATGAGCTGTAACATAACATAACATCAAGAATCACAACCAAACAAACATCGTTGGCATGTATATATTTATTATTATTTTCCCCCACAAGAAAAAAAAAAAAGGTGAAAAAAGGGTTAAAGGTATAAAAGTTCAAAATCTCATCAAATACTTAACGTCTCAAATTAGACAAAAAGTTAAAGCGGTGGATGTATATTTTTTAACGTTCATGGATTAACGCCGGGTATGTAGAGAAAATGACGAAACAACCATATAAAATATTAAGATACCATTTTTTATTCATATAAAAAAATACACTTGTTTTTTTTAATTTCGATCTGTCTGCAAAATCTGGTTTGTTATTATTATGAGAGTAAAAAAATATATATATTCTGAAAAAAAAAATAATAAACCAAACTTTGTGCGAAAAAACCTGGTGAGCTCATTCAAAAAAAGAAAATTGTGAGAGTGTCTTCTTTGACTGGGTTAGAAAGACAGAGAAAGTGGGGCCGTGGTCTGTTTCGCGAGAAGGCCTTTAAACAGCTTCTCGTTCTATTCTAGGCTGTGCCCAGCTCTTTGGTTCTTCTATCTACTCTGCTCTCTAATCTCTACTGCACTCTCACTTCTTTCGCAATATCACTCTTCTATTTCGTCGAGTCCACACTTCTGGTGAAAGCCCCACTCGGTGATCTTGCTTGGTATATTAGCCTGTAGCTACTTCACTCTTTAGGTACTCTCTATCTCTGGAAATCTTCCTTGTATCACTAGAGAAATTGGACGCTGATTCTGGTGTTCGGTTGTAAGTGAGTGAAATTTCCGGCGAGATTTGGCCGGAGAATGGCCTATATGTGCGCTGACAGTGGCAACTTAATGGCGATTGCCCAGCAAGTGATTAAGCAGAAGCAGCAACAAGAGCAGCAGCAGCAGCAAAACCACCACCAGCAACAGCAACAGCTTCTGGGTATCAATCCCCTCTCTCTCCACCCGTGGAATAACACTCACACTTTGGGATATGGCCTCGCCACCGCCGACTTCTCGGATCCATTTCAAGTTGGCCCGGGTCCTGACAGTGCCGAACCTGGATTCCAGTTCCCTCACTTGGACCATCATTCAACTGGCTTCAGGTACTCATATTTCGCCGGCGATGCTGCGGGTGCTTGCGCGGCTGCTGAGTTCGACTCGGACGAGTGGATGGATAGTTTGATGGGTGGTGGCGATTCAACGGATAGTTCCCATCTCCCGTCTGCTTGTGACGCGTGGCACAACAATGCAGATTTTGGTCTATACGCCTCCATGCCGTTTGCTACTGGCCCAAACCGTCTCTCTCCGCCGTCGGATCTTAACCGGGTTATTTTCTCGTCGACGGATTCTCAACTGAGTCTTCAACCGAGTCAGGCTCAGGTGCCAACTACATGGACTTCCCCACCTTCCCCTTCTGCGCCCACCTTGGTCAAAGAGCCCCCAAATTCACCACCTCCACCGCCCACAGCAATAACAACCACGACGACGGCGACTTTGCACAGAAACGACAGTGTCCGAGGTGGTTCATCTAGTTTAGCTGAACCCGAGCCTACGCCACTTCTAAAAGCTTTAATAGAGTGTGCTCGACTTGCCGAAACAGAACCGGATCATGCCGTCGAATCTCTGATTCAGCTGAGGAAATCTGTGTCCCAACACGGAGATCCCACTGAAAGAGTAGCTTTCTACTTCTCCGAAGCTCTGGGTAGCAAATTTTCACTAGAAACGAAAGCGAGGGACTTGGCAAACTCGGAGACTACTTCTGAGGAGTTCACACTATCTTACAAAGTTCTCAACGATGCTTGCCCCTATTCCAAGTTTGCCCATTTAACTGCGAACCAAGCTATACTCGAAGCCACTGAAGGAGCCACCAAGATTCATATTGTAGATTTTGGGGTTGTTCAGGGAGTTCAATGGGCAGCGTTGCTTCAAGCTTTCGCAACTCGCTCCACTGGAAAACCCACTAGTATTCGGATCTCTGGGATACCAGCCATGACTCTTGGACCATCTCCTGGGTCATCTCTGTGTGCGACAGGGAATCGCCTCTCTGAGTTTGCGAAACTTCTCGAATTGAATTTTGAGTTCAAACCGATTCTGACACCAATTCACGAGCTTGACGAATCCAGCTTCGGTATTGAACCGGACGAGGCTTTGGCTGTGAACTTCATGCTCCAATTGTTTAATCTCTTGGATGAGCCACCCAGTGATGTTCAAATTGCTCTGCAGTTAGCTAAATCTTTGAAACCCAAAATTGTTACTCTTGGAGAGTATGAAGCTAGCTTAACCCGAGTTGGGTTTCTGAACCGGTTCAAGACTGCCTTGAGATATTTCTCGGCAGTGTTTCAATCGCTAGAGCCAAACTTAGCCCGGGACTCGCCGGAGAGGCTCCAATTGGAGAGGATTCTTCTTGGCCGTAGAATCGCCGGTGTTATTGGTTCTGATCCATCCGGGACTGTAAGAGAACGGATGGAAGATAAAGAGCAGTGGCGGGTTTTGATGGAAAGTGCGGGTTTTGAATCAGTGAATCTCAGCCATTATGCAATTAGTCAAGCTAAGACTCTTCTATGGAGTTATAATTACAGTTCTCTGTATTCGCTTGTTGAATCTCAACCTGGGTTTTTGTCTCTGGCTTGGAATGATGTCCCTTTGTTGACAGTTTCTTCATGGCGTTAATGGGTTATTTAGTTATTGGCTTCAATTGGGAATGGGTTTCCACCTGGTCCTTTTTTCCATGGTGTGGAACAACTAGTTGTCTATATGCTATTGATGACGATGATCATGCTTGGTGCTTCTATTCATCTTGCTTAGTGTGAAGAAGTTATACAGATTTGATAAATTATTGACGCTGCAACACAAGGTGTCTTGAGGATTTGTGGGATCGATTACAAACTCAGCTGTGATTTCTGCAGTTTAATCCTAGTTCCGCACCTTCTCTTTTTTCTTTCTCTTTTTTTTCCCAATTATTTATTTATTTATTTATTTTGTCTTTAGCATTTTGATTTGGCAGTGTTACTAGGTTGAAGACTTGACTAGACAAATAGGGAACAAGGAAATGGGAAGAAAGAAGTTTTCATTCCCATTGGTGTATGACTTTGTAAATCTGAATTTGTTCTATGGATTTTATTTCGTATTAAAATATCACAGGAACTTGGATTTTAATGTTTCATTTCTGACGGAGTCAGGAGTTTTTAATCTTTGCTGAAACTTCAATATTAATCCCCAAGTTGACTCAACAGTTACTTGATCATTCGCCTAGTGACCAGTTGGTTTCTCAATTTCTATTTTCTTTCTTTGGCATCTTTGAGCTTTTAATTTAGCAATGTATCAATTTTTATTGGTGTCAAGTGACAAGGTCAACCATTGTGTCCTTTCTCCATCGCCAATTGCAATTGCAAATTTGCAATCTTCATTCTTTTATTATCTTTTATTCTTCACCCTGAATGAATTCTTATTCAGTTTGTTTCTAGTTCAGATAAACTGATGATTATTGAGAAAGCTGTATGTGTCACCATCTATTGGTTTCTGATGAAGATTTTATACACCTACGTTGTGCGGTGTTGCATGCAAATTGGTTGGTGATGAAGATTCCTCTTACTAGTTGCTTATTGCTTCCAACCTATTTTTGCATAGTGAAGTGCCAGACAATTTATTTCCTTACTGTCTAGCTTACACTTTTGTGGGGAGAAGCATTTGCATGCTCAGTTCTACCATTACTTCCCTTGTAACCCATCTGAGGAAAGTTGTGTTTCTTTTTGCTTGTTTAAGTGTTGGTAGCTTTCTTGCAAGTAGTGATGGTCTTTCTCAAATCTATGGGCCATAATAATGGCTTTGTTGCCTGTCTCTTTCATACTGCAATCTAATTCCTTTTCCTCTTGGCAGTACAGAGATAACAGAGGAAGATGAATCAGCCTCTTTCTGGGTCTCTCTGAAACTAATTAGCTAGAGCGTGACAATGAAAACTACGATATTGCTGATTATGGCCTCTCTGATAGTGACAAATCAAAGCTTTGTGAATAGGACCTTCTCTTATTTAGAAGCTTGATTCTTCAAAAGGGTCCCTGTGTATGTACACTGCACTTTGTGTGGCTGGGCATGCGTCCTGTTTCCCACTTTTCACACTAGCATCATTCCTCGACTACAACTACACGGACTTCACTACACAATACATATTAGAGAATAATTGCCATCCAAAGTGCTTCACTTATTTCCTTTTTCAAAATTGCTATTTCAGATAGATAGCTTTTATAGGAAAAATAAATAAATTGATGGGTTAAAAAATTGGCTTGCATATCATTTCTCTTGTTTGTTGCTCTTATTTTCATTTTTCACCGAGCCATAAAAAGTTTCTGCTTTGACTCATCTTCTCAGCTTCGTCTTCCCTGCCAAACATACCCTTTGGAAACTGCATAGAGGAGTGATTGATGGGAAGGTAGAACATCTGAAAATATACAATTTTGTTATTCAGATTGCAGATATAGCTCTGATTTCCAGGTTAAATAAACTCTTTGATGTTTTCCCTTGTTCACAGTCTTACATTTTCAGTCTTGTGCATACATAATTGAAAAATAGAAAAGCTTGGAAAGGCCAAAAAGTATAATAAACTATTGGGAGAAAACGGCTGCTACAACTCGATCACTAAAGGACAAATCGGTGGTCTAAAAAGGCAGATTCTGGTAAGAATCATATATGATCCAGATTATGCATGATGCTCAACAGGAAATTTCTTAGCTCGTTATTCATGAACATTTCAAATGCGTTGAACATCTTGGTACAATTATATATGTTCACGTCATTATTTATGTCTTAGAAATCTGCCGACTTGTTCCAAGATGGATGGGTGTTGTTGCACGCTCAGGTGAACTTTTCAAACTTGCTTTAATCTCTTCTTGTTTTGGCTTTTCACGGGCTCCTCTTGCACGCTTAGGTTAATTTTTCTTCTTATACGCCAAAGACTGTCTGGGTTGATATTGGAAATTAAGAAGACTAACATTGTCCAGGTGGTGGAATTTTGCATTATACATCGAAGCAAGCAGTTGCTTATTTGTTGGCTTTTCAGATAACATGCGAATATTGATGGATGTGTAATGTTTTTCCCAGCACAGCATTCATCTTGGTCAAAAGTGCCACTTTCCTCCCATTTTTGACTCATGGTTTTCACCTTCACATCTACACTCAATTGAGTTGTATATATCCTCACCAGCTAGCAGGCGAACACCATTTGACCAATTCATGCAATGCAAACATGTTGAGTTATTTGCAAGCGAAGGGGAATTATGTTTAGTGCTGGTGCCTGCAGATTTTCATTTACCCAAATTAATTTAAAAGCAAGCAAGCAAGGTAGCATTGCTTCTTTTTGTCACTATATGTACAGTGCATGTGATGTGGTCAGACGTATGACTGTGCTTGTGCTCTAACTAGACATGATTTACTGCACACTTGCTATGGCCAAGTTATTGACATACTTTGCTGCAGAGGACAGATGAGTGTGGTTCCCATGTCCAGTCCACCGCAATCGCATTTAGGGAATGAATGTATGTATGTATGTATGTGAGCAATTGATATGAGATGAGCGGTCAAGTCAAGTGATGTGACGCCGACGCCGAGCAGTAAACAGTAGTACTACCAATCCACTCCACTACTAACACTTGCGTTATGCTTAGTCATGTCATCATTACGGTTTCTGAATACTAGGGACGCCACTCATCATTTCCATCTATTTCATTTAATTAATTTTCATATATGATTTTTTAAACAACTACTCTATTCATCTTTTAACTTCTTGCGCTGCTGCCTGTTCGCCACAACATGGGCCACTTCATGAATAAATGCTGCCCATACCATTTTAGAAGGAACCTCCCACCCAATCAAATCTCAATGTTAGCCGTTCATTTCTCCAACCTCTCATATAATAGATTAGGTTTTCCTCCCCGATACTTGCTGTGCCTATATATTGGAGGAAATTGTAGATCTCGTTTACTCAAACTGTAAATTGTTGCTGTGAGAGGCGAATATAGCTGATAATCATATGTGGATGTGTAAGGATTTGGGACGAAGGGCTCCTCGTCCTCGAATTGTTGGATAGGACTTGTAATTCATAAGATATAGCGCAAACGGCAGCAGAGTCAATTAGTTTTCATGCGATCACTTGTTCACGAGTGCTATTGGAGTTTTTATTTATTATAGTAGTAAGTACAAGTTGTTTTCTTACGAAGATCCGATTGCTCAGAAAGGTAGAGCGTTCGAACCATGCTCATATGGGCTTCGAAAAGATCCGTTTACTCAAACTGCTTATTTATTGTTTATAATATCCCACGTTGAGAAGTTGTAACTCAACCCTTACAAATAAGCACCTTGTCTATGAAGCCATTGTTTTGTGGTATAATAGTAAGGGTTTGAGTAGTCTATAAGAGGTCATGATCCTCCTTGTGCAACCACCTTCATACTTTTTAATTGTTTAGTCTGAGTTAAATAAGTTCCACCAATTGTTAGGGAACCCAAATTAAAGGGCCAATCCGAAGTGAAAGTTAGGCAATGCTCAAAGGAAATTATTTTTCTTGAATGCACTCGGTTCGTGTAGAAAATTATTCCCTATCATTTGTTTTTTTGGGTTAAAAAAGGAGAGTTTATTTCATCATTTATCAAAGGAATTAGCAGTGGAATTCAAATCTAGAATTATGTAAAATAATTCAATCATTATCCGCCTGATATTAGTTACATGTATGCATAAACTTAGACTTGTTAATATATTCTTTTTCTCAATTAATTCTATAATAATATAAATTAAATTTAAGGATTAAAAAAAGTATTTTACTTCTTCTTTTCTGTGTCTGGACTCAAGTCTGGACTGCCAGCATTCAGTGACCACGCCCGTAATAAAATTCGCTCGCTCTAATGTTCATTTCAATCTGAAGTACCTTGACAGCAGAAACGAGGAAGAAAATGGCCTCCTTTACCGGCGGGAACGGTTCGTCTGATCCCTCACCTTCTCCAAAAATCCTTCTGGCAAAGCCGGGATTAGTCTCCAGTGGACCCGTTGCCGGAAAATTCGGACGTGGCGTTGGTGCTGAAGACGAATCCGCGCAGCTCCGCTCTCGTCTTCCTTCAGTTGGCTCCCTCAACCTTCTCTCTGATTCCTGGGATTTCCATATCGATCGCTTTCTTCCTGTAACCCCCCAATCTATCTCTATTTGATATTTATGTTTCATTGCTCCAAAAATGGTGGAAGGAAATCGCAAATTGCCATACTTGGTGCTTGAGAATATGTAATAAAAACAAAGGACTATGTTTTTGGATATATTTGACTTTGTTATTCCCTCCTGTCTATCTACTGGCTTTCAGAATGCTAATTTCCATTTAGCATAGCCAGTAGCCATAATTTTAGATAAAGTAATTGTTTCTTTTTTCAATGGTACAGTTTTTGACTGAAAATACAGACTTTACTGTGGTTGGAGTTATTGGGCCCCCTGGAGTTGGCAAGTCTACAATTATGAATGAGATTTATGGTTTTGATCCAAGTTCACCTGGTGAGTTATTTGAGTAATATCTTCTTAGGTTGACCATAGAGATTATGTCATGTAAATGAAAGTAAAACTTGAATTATAATTCTCCAGTAAAAGTACTAGCTTGCTATGCATTGCTCGAATGTATCTAACCCATTTTATGTATACACACATTAGGACTTTCTGGGTGTTTTTTTTACTCTCATAATTTATTTATTTATTTTTTATTTTGTCTATAAAACTTTATAGAAGTATCTTTCATTGCATCACAAGAAGAAGGGTATATGCGAATGTGATGAAGAAGCAATAAAGCTTCAAGGGGGCAGAGAGAAAAGGATTAATGAAGGAAAATCTGAAACTTGACGAGTCATGAACTTTGGTTATGTATGAATCTCAAGATGTCTGTTTGAGCTTCTGTCGGGGACGCTGGTAGCTTTTTTTCTGGGAGACAAAGGAATAATCTTACGTAGAGAGAGGAAGAGAAATTGACTAGGATAGCAAATTCTTCTAGTACAATAGAACAACAAAAAACAGAAGAAAACAGGAGTGACATCAATAAAATCCGTCAATCTCATAGGATATTAGACAGAGATAATCCTTTGAGAAACCATTGGGTGAACAACATAAAGAAGCTAAAAAGACAACTATAGCTCATGAAAGATTATCACCATAAACCTTAGAATATGACCTGAGATTATTGGCAGATTCATGATATTGATTGCTCCAAAGCATGAAAAGTTCTTTTAAGTTTGGTTCTTGCACTTCCATATGATAACTGTAATGACTACGTCACCAGGGATGCTGCCACCTTTTTCCATACAGTCTGAAGATACTAAAGCGATGTCAAGGCATTGTTCTGTGGGCATTGAACCAAGGATATCTGCTGAACGTATTATTCTTCTTGATACCCAGGTATTTTGCCAAATATCTTGATCTACCCTCTAATTGCACTTCATTAGTGTTTACTACAATTTTCGTATGTCTACCATCATCTGGAGCAGCTACCAAAATTTAGAGCATGTTCGTTCCTGTCAGTAGTCTTCTTTTTACATACAGCGGGCTTTTTCACTGTTCTTACTTTATTTATATACTTATATTTTTTACTTGCAGCCTGTGTTCAGTGCTTCTTTTTTATCTGAGATGATGAGGCCAGAATGCTCTTCTACAGTCTCAGTTATAAGTGGAGAAACCCTATCAGCTGAGTTGGCTCATGAGCTTATGAGTATTCAGGTAATTGGTAAATCAGAGCAGAGAATTGTTTCTAGCTTGATCATGGTTGAACTTCTTCCTGGTGCTGTGTGCCTGATGAGTTTTTCTATGTTGGGATGCTGCAAGGAACATTTCTAGCTTGCTGTTCTTCTAGCTTCCATTTGTCATATTATGCTGGTCGTTTCCGAAGGAGTCCATGATGATAGCATGTGGCATTTGATGTTGACGGTATGTGTTTAGTCTTGTTCTTTGATTATGTTTTGCAGGTACTATCATTATTTTTCAATGACTATTTTACGTTCCATAAACTTTGTGTAATTATTTGATTTATATCAGTGCCTATTGGTTCCATCTTCTACTATAATGCATTCAATAAGAATTTATTTCTTAACTCAAATTGATACTCTAAGAATAGAGCTCAATAGTAGGATTTGCTTGTGGCATATATGTATCAGGAAGAAATTTGGATTACTGTTTTACTCACACTCTGAAATCAAGGATCTTAAGATCTGTTCCTTCCTAATGCAAATTTTTTAATGAGTAATTGGCAGTTGATAACCTAAGAGCCATAATTTCTTGATTAATCACTTGCTGGCTTGGTTCCGTGTTGATTGTAGAAAGTCGTTTGTAAGGACTTACACAGAAGAAGCATGATACTATTCATTGGCTAAAGAGTAGAGAATTATATCGTCTAATGTTTACATATTGGTAGATGAGCCATTTCTGGGCCTCCTTGTTTAATTTGATAGTCCTTTGCATGTTTCCTGTAGACTGTAGATGACTAACTTTTTTTTAAAAAAAAATAAAATAAAATTTTAATATCATTTGATTAATTATACTTTGCAAAAACTATCTGTTATCATTGTAGGTTGATCTGTTGAAGCATGGTATATCAGATCCATCCTATCTGACTTCCCTTTTACAGAGCTCTAGTTCAGGACTTGACAAAGACAAGAAAGTTAAAGAAGGTGAAGAATACATGGCTACCCCAGTTTTTGTGCAAACTAAGTGAGCAAAACCTCCCATTTCTTTTTAATTCTTTATAATTTTTCTGTTTCCAGAATTGTATAAGCAGAAAAGAGTTATTAAATGCTATCGTCATTGTAATGAGTAGATTATTTTCAAGGGTACAAATTGTGCTTTCAAATATTTTGACACTATATTTTCTTTTAACTTGTATAGGCTGCAAGATCAAGAATTTACTCCTCAAAATTTTGAGCTGCTGAGGAAGGCACTAATTCAGTATTTCAAAACATCCTCATTTGTGAGAGAACACCATAGAAACATGCCTGAAGAACATGTCTCGTCTTCTGCAATCCATGGTAGCAATCCAGACTCTAACATGCTAAATTTGCATGTGATTCCATTGAAGAAAAGAGATGATTATCCAAGAGCTCAGCACGAGAGTTATAAATCTGCACTGTGGAAATTGCGGGATCAGGTATCTGTCTCTCTTTCCGCACATATGCTCACTGATGCACCTCATGATGATTATATTTTGTCAGAGCTACATTGCCTTCTTACTTATGGGTTAGCTCGTTTTAGACCTATAAAATTAGTTTGTTGTTGGATAAAAATTTTGGACAAGTGCGAGTTGTGATATGTTTCTCTATCTTTGCCAGATTTTATCCATGAATTCTCCATCTTTCAAGAGACCCATGTCGGAACGTGAATGGCTAAAGAATTCTGCTAAGATATGGGAACAGGTGAAGAGCTCCCCAATAATATCGGAATACTGCAGAATGCTTCAACAGTCTGGTATGTTTAGGAGGTAGCTAATTTATACAGGATAAAAGATTCGGGGCATACGATGCTTCATTGAATTGCAGTTTGTAGTTAGCTTTTATTCAATAATGTCACAATGGATCATGTATTAATCTTATCATTTTTTTATTTCACGCCACTTTCTAACTATATTATATAACGCCGTGCTTTCTACATTTCCAAATTAATTCCCAAATTTTGATCAGTGATATTTATGATCTTTTTGCCTGTTAAGAGGCTAGTGCTCTCATTTTTGGAAAAGAAAAATCACATTTACGTGTTGAAACAATTTTTTTTTATGGTTTTAGTCATGACTTATAAAGGGAGGGGAGGAGAGAGAGAGAACGATATGAGAAAAATAAGATACGGGTTCGATACAGATACAGGAGGAAGAATTACATATAAAGCTAAGAGAAGTTGATAAACTTAGGAGGATTAACGTTACATGCTTCTTTTGCAATGATTCAAACTATTACATGTTTCTTTCGAATGAATCTTATATTAGAGGCATTTGGCTTCAATCTCCTCCAGCGTAAGCCCCTTGGTTTCTGGTATAATAAAGAATATGAACACGAGAGATGCCACAGCTATTCCACAAAATATATAGAACAAAACTGCTGCTCCCACCAATGCCTGTCATACATTCAAACCAAAAAATAGATGGTCAAGCACAGCATTTATGATCTAATTCAACATTCACAAATATCTGTCAACTGAGTTTTGAGCATGTTGGGTACTACAAGAGCAATTGGTAGATGACATGTAAGCCAATGGTATCAAAGCAAGAATTGCAGCACCCATGGCAAGCGAATTAAGCAAGATGCATTTTTGCAGAGGCAGCTACATGCATGGTTATACAAGCTACCAGATTGGACTAATGTGGGTGTAATTAATTGATCTGGGATCTTCCTTGGACAAAATTTAAACTGGCAACATAGTTGACGCTTTCAAATGCATAGGAATGGTATGATAAAACAAATCTTTTTATAATCTTTTGAATCATTTGATTATCATGAAAAATTTAATGATGATCTCTAGAAACATGATTGCAAATACCAAGGTTTAAGATCTTCATTACCTTCAATGGGGAAAAAGAAAATGTAACCAGGGCATTAGCACCAAAGTTGACAAGTACTGCTAGACTCAGTCCTCGCCCTCTTAATCGCAACGGGAAAATCTCTGATATCATGAGCCAACCAATTGGACCATATGAAATCTGCAAAATAACAATAATAACGCAAAAGAAGAATCAGGCTACAAGTTAAGAGAACGATTCTTATGTAAATAAAATCTGGTTCAGTCAAACAAAAGTTGAGCGAGTCCAATTAATGAGGAGCCCATAGCGTATGAAATGGAAAGGATTTGAGTTGTAGGAGTAACATGACTCATCTCAAAATGAAATGTTGTGCATAAAGCTTGTGTTCTTGTCATTTTCATACCAAAAAATTTTGATACGGTAAGGAATGAACAAAGAGAAATGTTATTCACCTGATAGCAGCCCACGTATAACAGCAAACCAACTACAGCAATAGCAGGTGCATTATCCAAGAACATGTAATATGAACCCAGAAGAAACAAAGAGATAACCTGCCAGGCAAATAATCGATTTATGAGTTTTTACGTTCTGAAGATCGTTGCTCAATTGTAATTTTCTCTAATTCCCAGAAGATCGTTGCTCAATTGTAATTTTCTCTAATTCCCAGACCGCGGCCTCTCAATTAGACATAGAAATAAAGCAAATACTTCCTCTCAGGAAAAGTCAAAGATGAGAAGGACTGACCATCCCTGAAACTCCTCCTAGCAGTAAAGGTCTCCTTCCAAGTCTATCAACAACGCCAACAGCAGCTCCAGTCATGATCAACTATGCAACATTGAGACAGAAACAAGTTGCTATAAGAAAGATTTACATGACTTTGATAGGAAACTATGCTGATACACGTGGCAAAGAGATGAAAAACAAAGGATGAATCACATTAAAAATGAAATGTATAAGTCATATTTCTGATCAACTCGAACTAGTTAAAATTGGCTCATAAAACGGGTGGGCACAATTAGCTCATCACACCTTCCAAGAACATATGAACAAGTTAGGTAAAAGGAAATCTGGAAGCTTAAACGAGAAAATCACACATACAGTCCCTTGATTTGAGTTATTAGTTGCTATAGAAACTTTCAACTAAATCCTCCAAATAGTAATGAATGAGATAAAAATTATGATAAAAGAATTCAATGCAGATTCACATTTGAGATGACATTAAGTTTACCTTCAATAAACCTAGGAGAATAGAGACCCGGGTTGCATCAGATGCTGCGGAGAATCCTGCACTCTACCAAATTTGATAGGATTACAATGTTATTACATTTTATTAGGACCATGAAATGGATGGATTCTGCCACTTTGCACCAAGTTCCCTAGATTTAAATTAGCTGAATACCTGAAGGATTGATGCAGCATAGTAGAGCACACTTGGTTGCCCTGTAATCTGCCATAAACTCCATTGTATAAATACACCAAATGTTGGAGGCTCAGATAATTGCCATTATTCTACTTAATTTAAAATACCTGCTGAAACAAAACCAGCCCACAACCAATCAGAAGTGCTTTCCCACATTTTCCACGGAACATTTCTCCAATTGTAACTTTTTTTTCTTCTCCCACATAAGAAAGTTCTGCCAGAATCTCATCCACTTGCTCCAGAGCTGAGTCACCAATAGCTGGACCTCGGATCCGGCACAAACAATGAATTGCAGTGTCTTTCAAATTCTGGATATCTCCTTTTCCCTGTATAGCACGCAAAAGTATCCATCTTGGAGATGCTGGCAACCACCACATTCCAATTCCCATTATTATTGAGATAGGAGTGCTAGCTCCATACATATAGCGCCACCCAGCAAGCGTGTCTACCACAAGGCTTCCTATCCCATAGCCTGCCTATAGATAACATGCAGCCAATTTTTGGATACTCAGAATAGAAGTAATTTGACAGAAGATTATTTCTCAGGAAGCTACGGAAACAGTAGAAGACAAAACACAGAAAACATGATGACTGCATTTATGGAACACAAGGAGCAAATTCAACATCCTCTAGGAGAAAAGTTCAAGAACTTACAACCATCCCAAGTACTATAAAGAATTCCTTCAGAGAGATTAATCGACCACGTATTGGGGTTGGAGCTGTCTCAGCAATATACATTGGAGCAGCATGCATTGCCTATAAGACATGAAATAAACACCAGGTTTGTTTGCTTAAGGTTATACAAAAAGATGTAGAACGCATTGTTGTGCCAAAAAAATGCTTTAACTAAGAATTCATTTAACACTAGAAACCATTATTCCATTTTACTCTTTCCCTTGTTAAACTATATTGCTAACATTTCTGAAATTTGAAAACTATATTTATGTTTTAACCTGAAAAATTACTAAAGATATTTAAAATGAACAAAGAAATAATTATGAGGTGATATGGGCGGGAGGTGACAAAACATGTATACTACAACATGGGCAGAATAATGAACTGGTCCTAAAATGCTCTCCCTCAGCATTCAGGAGGGTGAAATTTCCCATCTCTAATCATGTTTTGCCACCTTTACGTGTCAAAAAAAAAAAAATTAACAAAATAACTAATAAAAATTGACATGTAAAATTTTGGTAAAAAAGAGCATACCAGACCAATTCCTATGCCAAAAACAAATCTCCCAATGACCAAAACAGGAAAATCAGGAGCTAGTGCTGTTACAAGGGCTCCAACAAGATACAGCAATGCTGCTGCAATCAACTCCCTTCTTCTTCCTTCAATCAAATGCATAATTAAAACTTAACCAAGGATGGAAATGGATGGAAATATCTAACATTATAACTGATAGAAAGGAAAAATTACCTAAGAAGTCAGCAACATTGAAGGCTAGCACAGAGCCAATCAGGGCACCATATAATGATCCACTAGTCTAAGAAAGGCATCAGGCCATGTATCAATATATGAAAATGAACATAAACAAGTATATAAAACCATGATATGAACAAAAAGAAAATCCAGGCATAACCAAACAAAGAATAGCAAGAGTCTGACTGAACTTACCACAAGACCAATTTCAACAGAAGACAGGTCATACCATGATGTTCCACTTAGAGTTGCTGACTGTAGAAAAATGAAAAAAAAATAAAAATGATAACTAATCCAAGCAAAGTACATGCAACAATAAGCTCAGATTAACCAAGGAAAACAAAATATGCCAATGTACATAGCTAAATTTATATATATTGTACAAGTACGTGAAGCTTGGAGATATGATCATACAAGACAAATTATTTAATCAATATAACTATGTACCAGAGATATATTAAATGAAATATATCATACAAGACAAATTATTTAATCAATATAACTATGTACCAGAGATATATTAAATGAAATATATCAAAAGCATAACAGGTCAACTATGATGAGACTGTAAAACCTTGATATTATGCCTCATGAGAATAAAAACTCTATTAATAAGTGAAGCGGAATAATATTGATCCTAAAATAATAGGAAATTAGTACAAGCGGTGCGCCACCATGAGTGTTGTAAAAAGCTGAGTGCCTGAATCGTTAGAGAAGGATATACCTCAATGGAAATTGTGGCACAAGATGTGGAACCAATGTCATAGCCATATAGTAACCCTCCAAGAGCTGGGAATAGAAACCTGTGATTTTAAAATTCTCCAAGGTATTAGTCAAAACTACAGTAATCAAGCTCATTTTTTTATCCTCACTTGGAATTTCATGAATAGTCAAATCAGCAACAGCAAAGACAACAGAAAATTTTCTTTTATTTTTGTCAATTTGTGAATCAGGTAAGAGTTTGAATTAGTTTAATTTGTTTTCATCAATAACAAGCCAAAAGAATGAATAAATTGAGAAATTAATTTGAGCAACCCCATAGTATCAATTGCAAGCTAATTTTATCATTTTCATAAGATATGAAGTCGGTAGCATTGGGTTAAAGCATTTTAGAAAAACAACAAAATAGTTACGTTTCATGGAATGCTAGTAACAAACCGAAAACGGAGGAAGTCCTATGTAAAGAGCATAAATGAATTATGTAAAAGTGACTTATGCCTTTCCCCTTAAAATGCAACGAGCTTCATCTATCCTCTAACCGTGGTGATTAAAACCCATTCTTCCACCCAGGAAACACAGTCAATAAATCGTTCTTTATCATAACTGATCCAAGATTAAAACTGATATGGCTGTCTTTTGCACGTTTCAGTGGTACGAGGAACACAGGTAACCATAAAATATAAACTGATGACAGACTTCTTGAGAAAAATCAGTTAAAAAATAAAAGGGATCAAAAAGTAATACTTACGGGAGAATAGCAGCAGAGATAGAATAATTTTCAGATGAAGGACCCCGTCCTCCATTAAGAAGAGGCTCCCTTGCAGCCCTAATCTCCGTAGATGACCCTCCTCCCTAGTAGAGTCAACGCATTTCAAATATCAAAATAAACCAATGACGTAGTGTAAGAACATTATGAACAGGAAGACAGAAATTAAAGTTGCTATCTTTGAAATTCTTCTTCTGAAAGAACAAAAAGAACATTTTTAGGAAACCCGTTAGACGAAATGATCGTTTCATATCCAAATTCCTGCTCTTCTATGTTTTTCGGCAGTTTCCCTCCCAGCACAATTTCTCAGAAACCAAAGTACATGACTTTCAAGTCTCATGTTAAGATTTTAGAGCTTGCACAACACATAGCAGATCGGACCCATTGTAGGCGGAGCAAGAGTAGAACCTTTGCTGAAGAGGCCAGAGCAGGCTCCTCAGGGTCGTGCGCCATTGTTTTGATAGCTGAAGCAGAGACTAAGCAATAATTGTTGAACAGGGAAGGGAAACATATGTTACTGCATTTAGAATATAAACGTCAATTGAAATTACAATTATAATCGCAGTTAAAAGTGAATACAAGTTTTAACAAAGAAGGAAGGAATGACTAATGAGGGAAAGGAAGGAAGGAGAGAGATGTTGCGTAGTTGATAGTCATAGTCATACTTTGACGATGAATGTTGCTACTTGAACATCTCACGTGTACACTCACTTTTTTTTTTATGTATTTTTTTTTTTTTATTATAACTAAAATCATTGATATAATTTTTATAATTTTAGTCAAAACTTACACTGCACACTACTTTCACACATTCAACTACATCTCTTTTTTCTTTTTTTTTAATGACATTTATGTTTTTTTTATTTTAAAAATTGAGTGTGGAAACACGTGTCCGCACTGCCAGTTGCCGTTGAGAATGGGGGTTAACACGCCACGAATAGGGAGGGAGCAGTTAGCTCTACTGCTCTAGATAAACTTGGAAAAAAAAAAACAAATAAAGATGAAATGCCAATATTTTCATGTGAAAATTTCATTATAAATATTTTTTTAAGCGTTTTTAGGTAATGCCTTGATCCTAAGTTTTTAGATTTAGATGTTTTTCTAAAAAAATTACCCTAAGAAATAATACCTATCACCCAAACTCTTGTAAAATTTTATTTCAGTCGATGATAATAGAATTTGAATACAATTTTTTTACAATAAAATACTGATAAGTGATCAACCCTTAGGATTTTTTTAAAACTTCTAGTACATATTTCATATTTGAATTGTATTAGGGGGAAAAAAATGAGCCGTGAAAATTTCATTCTTTTTATTAAATTGACGATAAATAGCACATCTCAATCATCCCATCCTGGGTCTGGTTGGTGTTGCCATTTGCCCCTAATAAATGTGTTTGGTTACTGTGCACTTAAGAATGAATTCATCTGCACAGTGACAACTTCCATTAAAATAGAGATGATGAAGTTTCGTGATGAGGTGAAGAGTGGAATTTTAGGTGATGGGTAGATTGAAATTGATAAATGAAGCAGGGGGTGAGCTGCATTGCATTGCATGGTTGTCTCATTCTGCTTCGCTAATTGGATGGTGTTACTATCATTCTACTTCCACGTTTTGTGTTTTTAAGTTGTCTACGTTGCATAACGTACATCATTCATCTCAATAATCTTGAAACTCCAAATGCAAAACAAAACGAAAAAGGGAGATTCAAGTTTTATGCTACTTCCTTAGGATGTAACTCATCGCCTTCATTCTAAAGATTGATGAAGAGCAAACGCTTTACGATGTCAAATACTGATGAAGATAATTGGAAACATTTCAACGTTACATACTGTATTTCACCCTTTTGAAAGTCAAAGTGAATACGAAACATTTATTATTCATAAGGGAAAAAACCGCTCCAATTTCCAGCTCACAGCTGAACTGTGCTGAAGTCAAGGTATGGCTCAGGCCTTGGACTCCCATGGTTGGTACTTTGTCCAGTCTCTCTGCCCTGGATTAAGTGCGTGTCCTTTGGAATGATAGATATATTGCTCACCTTCTCCGGACAGATTTTCTCGATGTTCAATGCCATATCTTTTCGGCTTGAGCAAAAGAAGCTGCAGGAAATCCATGGAATTGCTATTTCAGGAATATAGACTTCCGAGCCATGTGGCATTACTAAATAACCAAAGAAAGGCGTAAAATCCATTACCTCGTCTCCGGTGTGGTCGGTTATGAAGTGGAGCCAACCATGCCATTCGGGTGGAACCTGAGAAGCATTATACCTAGTTTTCTCCGCATATTCAACCCACCTGTGTCTTCCTACAAGTTTGAAAGCAAAACACAATATGCATGAATTTGTCATTCAGATTTCTCAACTCATGGGTTTACTTGAACAAGTGGACTTTTAAGTTTGAGAGCCACCTCTCATTTCAAAAAATGCAAGGAAGCTTATGCAACCACATAAAATATTCCCATAGAAGTTAAAAAGGAATAAATTTGTTCAGCTTTTGGCTTCGATAATTGGTTAAAGTGACCAAAAGGACTTGAATATGTAAGATATACTTCAGGAAGTTAGAGTAAACAACAATTGCCTCATCAACTTCGGGCAACTAGCATTCCCTCCTATTCAAAGGGTACAAAATACCAATTTTGAAATAAAACAACCATGACTTAGAATAGTAACCAGAAATTACAATTATAATGGTGAGTATAATTAAAAACTCTTCTTTATGCAATTCCAGCCCGGCGAATGGGAGGTTGCTGTAAGCCTGTAAATTACTCCAATTATTTTATATTGATGTCTTCATGTCTATTGGTTAAATTCATATTCTAACTGTGTCTTCTATTAAAACTTCTCAAATATTCCCTGACAGCAACTTCCTACGATTATTATGTAGCTTAAAAGGCACTACTATATATCTTCAACTCGATCATTTTGGTAGTGCAACGAAACATTTGATTCTTCCAATACAACTATAATCTTCCCTCTCTCTTTCCCTTTATAGTTATATCCAAATTATTAATTTCCAATAACCCACGTACAAAAAACCATCTATTAGACCAATTGTTAGTTTTCACTAAAATTCATGTGTGGTATTGAGACAGCATTTATTAGAATTAGATCGATTTCATACACAAACAACACTTGTACAAAGAAAAAGGGAGATTGACACCAACCATATTGTGTGTCTTCAAGTTTCTCATAATACTTGTTACCAAATTTATCAACACCAACAAGTCTTGCTCCAATGTTATGGATCTTGGTTTGCCTGCGTGAATTTAGAGAAAGAAAAATATACATCAGAATGGCCGAGGAAAAGGCTTGACTTTACATAGGAGTTCAAAGCTCAAGAAAATATGAAGTTACAAAAGAGATATGTCATGATTTAAAAAGAGAAATTAAAACAACTCCTCCATCAAATTTACATGGAAACTTATCTGCATGACGACTGCAGAGAGCCAGGTACATGAGATCTTATCTAGATGTAGAACTACAATCAAACGTATTTGTTCAGACAGCTAAACCGAGAGAAATACTTTGTTGGTATGCATAATCATATCTCAATAAAGGTCTACTTTAAGGTGTGTGGGGATTGGGAAGGGGGAGAGGGGAGGCACCGAAAAAGCATCATATATTTTCCTCAACTCATTACAGTCCTTTCATTCTTCAACTTGAATACTTGATTTACCTCCTTCAGTTGCATCTGATTCTCATTGCTATAATCTATTTTTTGAACCCCATTTCTCTCGTACTGATTCTCATCCAAAAGATAGTGTCTTAAATGTTTACTAAGAATCCTATCCAGCAGATTTAGGACAACTTGCGAGACACTCTTTGGTCCTAACAAAAATATTCCATTTGAAATCTTCCTATAGGGTCAGATTGTTAGTAACGAGGTTTCAGTTTTGATAAGTGATTGACTTTAGTTTTCAACTCGCCAAAATCAATTCTGTGGTTTTCTTTTCTTCTTCACAATCAAAATCAATTTTAAATTTTCTTTCTCGTACAGCAAAACCACTACTTCACGCTGTGGGCACATGGTTTTGTCAGAAGCTACCAAGGCTAGCTTCTTCCAAAATCAATTCTACCATCATCAGCTCTCTCTGAACAGATCAATTCTTGGAGAAGCTAATTCAAACAAGCAGTTTTTCATGTCTTCCTTCATTCCGTTTTATCTGTTTGTATCTTCTTTCTTCATTCTTCCTAACCAGGACGTCGACAAACCAGCCACATATAAATAGTAGCTAAAGCATATGGTGAAATGTCAACACAAGAGATTAAAACAACAGTTAACTAAAACATATTATTCATCACCAGATAAATATATTCATGATGCAAATGAATTTAACCGAAAGAAAAGCCCATAGGCTCAAACATAGAGAAAGCAATAGCTCAAACTTTTTTTAAAGGATATGTAAGGAAACACTAATATGCAGAAATAAAAATTGATGCATAATAGTTCACTTACAAAAGATTTCCATCGGGAAGGCACCTCCTGGAAGTGCAAAAGATAAGAACGAAGAAGTTAGTAAAACCCAAAAGTTAAATATACGTTTATGAGCAATTAAAAGGCACCAACCAGTTTCAGACGAAATCTTCCTAAAAGTAATATTTCAAATACAAATAAGCAAAACTGAGATCTTTCACGCATTCCTCAGAATCTACCGAAGAAAATTAAGCTAATTTTAATAAGGACAAGGAAATCTCTGAACTTGACATTTTCCCCAGATTTTTCCAACAATTTACGATTATAAAAAACAAATCCGAACATGAACACTCGAAATAGCGAAAGAGTAAGAAGAAAAAGGAACTAACAAGTAGCCTTCTTCCTTGAGCTCTCTAAAGAAGGCGCCAAATCCCTTCTCTCGGATCGACTTCACTACATTCCTCACCACAGACGCCATCGCTTCTAGTTCCCGTCTCTCTTTTCTCCGAAGCCGTTTGTTTATGCGATGGTTGTTCTATTCCTTCCGAGCTTATTGTTTGTTTCTGGGTCCCAAATATTTGCCAAATAACACACTAGTGCACGTATTGCCGAATATTTCCAATTGAGTTAATGACCGCGTCTTAACTCTTAAATATAAATATAATAATTATTATCATAATAATATAATTTTGATTTAATAGAACTAACTATATAGACTTAATTACAAGAAGTTAAAATTATAAGGATATATATATATATATATGCTATTTGACTCTTAGTAAGTTTCCATGTGATAACAAATAGCAAATTATTTAAATTGAGTTATAAACACATTTAAATTTTCACTAAAATTACAAGATTTTAAAGCATTATTAAATTAATAAAGTATAACTCTTTTAACTAATGAAGGTTGGATTTAGTGGAAATGATTTGTCATTCACAACCTTTACTAGAAGAAATATAACTCGAATAATGCCTCAATTAACGTTGCTTCCAAACATAATAAGCGAATAAATCTCTCTCTCTCTCTCTCTATATATATATATATAATAATTATTTTATTTTTTGGTTGGAATATACCATTTGGCGTTAATTAAGAGTTTGATCAAATTGATATAGTTGTTCCAATTTATATGAAAAATAGTGATGACATGTCAATTACTATGTTGACGTGGAACTTTGACATGCGAGCAAAGTAATTTCGAAGTCAATAATTTAAAATGGTGAAAATTGAAACCTTTAGCATATGGAAGGGACGAGGCCGAAACTTTGGGGAATAAGAGAGAGAAAATTTTCTGTGTAGGCATATTTTACATTGCATTGTAAATTATAATTTGAGGTGGTTTGGTGTTTTTTTTTTTTTTTTTTTTTAAAAGGTGTTTTCAAATTATAGTTTTATTTAGTTGAAATCTAAATTAAATGATATATAATGTATTGTCAAATATCACGTGATTGAAAAAAGAAGAAGTTCGCGAACCTCTTTTTCAAAAAAAAAAAAGTCATGAGCTGACATGTATCAAATTAAGAGTAAAGACATTAAATTAAAACTCGTAGGATAAAATACTAAGAGGAGCAAATATATACATATTGACCACAGCTCTTACAACGTGGAATACACGGTTCACACGCACCACAAACAACACCAGCAGCTTGCCTCTGCTAGCTGTACATACATATGAGTAAGATCAGACTACATGTACGTACAAAAGTTTCCTCCTCAACACATGCAGCAAGCTTTACTGTCATACATATCTGGGAACCATTCCTTACTCATTAAGTCAGAATCAAAACAATTAAATAAATAAATAAAAAAAAGCACTCTCCCTTGTTCTCTGGTTTTCAGATAAAGCGACTTTCTGAACCCTGTTTTTTTTTTTCAGGCACTCCCCCCAGGATAAACGCAATTTTTGTAACCTATAAAATAAATGCAAAAAAGAGCAGCAATTGTATCGTAAGCATTTCTTTCACCACTCTCAATTGAAAGCAGTTGTTACAAGCAGTTTTAACCGATGCATCCGACATCTTATTCAACTTACTGGGATTTTTTGACGACAGAGTGGCTGTTTGGGAAAAATCACAATTCAATGGCTCCCGACCAGCAGCTTGATAGAACAGATTCATCGCGTACGCCGCATGGGCAGCTATTGTATTTGGTTCAAAACAAGCACCCCCAGGTTGAATTGGAGTACAATCAATGCCGTGCCCACAAGCATAATCCAAATTAGCTTGCAGCTGTTCAACTGATGCTCCCGCTTTTGGCACACAAAATGATCCTGATGGAGCAACCGGCGTTGGCGATGAGGGAGTAACCGGAGTTGGCGATGACGGACTAACCGGCGTTGCTGATGACGGAGTAACCTGTGTTGGCGCCGGCGATGGGTCAACGGGAGATTCTGTTGGAGCCTTCAAGCAAGAAGCATATATATAGTTAGTCATGATGAATCCAACAAAAAAAAATAAAAAGAAGATTTTCAGAGCCCTCCTCCCAGAGTGCGTACTGCATTTCTCCCTCACCTGGCTACTCTGCTTGGTGAGCCCGATATCATAGGTAACGGTTAGATCAGGGTTGAAGAGGCCAAAGGCTCGTTCAGAAGTTGGACCAGGTTTCAAGTCCTCATCATAGAGAGCAAAGAGATATGTGTCTACAGATTTCCCTGGCATCAATGGAGTTCCAACCATGGAACGCAGGTGGGCAATCAAATTACCGTTGTAAGCCTTGGCATTCTCAAGGCTCGGTCCAACCTCGTTGCTGTCTCCTTTGTATGGCCAACCAGTCTCGGCTACCACAATCTCCACGTTCTTAAAACCAAATGAATCCAGTGCAGCACGAACACCATCCACCTGCAAAAATAAAATACAGAGGATCGTTTCAAAATCTATCTCTTTGCATAATAATACAATATTCTTAAGATAATATTATCTATCAATTAATACGTGTGTCACAAACTGACCTGAGCATCGAACATATTCATATACTTGATGTTGGTGTTTGAATCAAGTCGACCCGAATTGGGTTGAAAAAGGCAAAAGGCTAAGGTATCTGGTCTTGGGTCACTTGTGTAAGCAAAGTAAGGGTAAGGGTTTATAAGAAAAGGTGAACCGGTGGCATTGTTAAACGCCAGCAACCCTTTCAACACATTCTCAAAACTAGAGTGGAATCTTCCTGCAGATGGAGGTTCTGACTGCTCCAGCACAGCCATTGCATGGACGGTCGAGACCTTAATTTTCCCACCCAAAGATGCTGAATTGAGGGCGTCTTGGACATTCTGCACCGCCGGTACCAGCTGGTCTATCAGATTCTGGTCCCCGGAGAACAACACCTCGTTGCCAACGGTGATGAGGATGATATTGCTGGCAGGATAGAAGGGAATTACGTTGGTGCTGATCCAGCTTTTTGCGAAATTCGGGTCAGAAGCAAGTGCAGGTATGTCGCTGTTGGCCGTTCCAATCACGATTCCGATGCCAGTGTTCGCCAGAGCTTTGATTATAGCGGGGTCGGACCCGTAAAGTCGGACCTTTTCGATGGAAGTTGATTGGAGAAGCTTCGCGGTGGCTGACGGTGGTGGGAGATTATCAGCTACCTGTCCATAGTTCACTCCAATAAATGATTCAGAATCTGTAAAACAAAAGAGGAAAAGTTATTTCAGTTATATTAATTTTATTTTTTTAAAAAAATAAGAAAGAGACACTATATGAATTAGACAATTTGATAGATTCGAACTTGGCTATGTTATTTCTTGCATAGTCATAAGCAGACAAATTATATGTTTCCATTTTTTCTTAATGGACAGAACTGAATAATATAATCCAGAACACTTGAGACCAAAACTCTGGAAATGATTTTCTTGTAAGTTGGAAAATTCTTAATTGCATGCTGAGTTTAGATTAGTAGAAACTTACTAGCGTAGCTAAATGCGTTGAAGAGAGCAAGAAACACAAGAATTGCAGAGCGAAAGGGGAAGATAGCCATGGCTGAAGGAGAAATACTCTGCTTTTGTGAAGAGCAAGTGAGCAGAGGAATATATAAAGGAGGGAGACGAAGAACACCAGAGGGTAGAAACGTCAAGTCGAATTTCAAAGGCAACAACACTTTATCAAGGCGTAGACGACACATGCAATCAACCGCCAAAAGGTGGAACATGTGGTGCTTGTCTTCGACGGGTTCTTTGTACATTCAAAGTTATGTTGTCAACAAAATGACGTAAATATCCCTTGTCTGACCGTTATGAGCTAAGCCTACGAAGTACATACTCGAATACGAGAAAAGTAATTATGTTAAAAATATAAGAGATTAGAGCACGTAATATATATTATATATAAAAGATTAATATAATATTTTTATTTTTTTATAAATAAATTCCTTTGTTTTTGGTTATAAGTAATGATTATGTTTTTAAACATTAAAACTTTTAGGTGAATTTTTTTGACTATAAATTTTAAAAAATAAAACAAATTAAAAAATCTAACAAAAATATTTTATTTAAATATCTAAATTATTTTAAAATATTAATTTTAAAATATTTAATATAAGTTTATTTTTATTTTTACTAATATGTAATTAATAGATACTATTATAATCTTTTTTGTTGCTCTATAACAATTTTCTAATTTTAAGATGGGAAAGCTTTCTTTCTCACGAAAAAGAGTAAAGCGATGAATGTATAATATACATTTGTTATTGGTTGATAGACAAACCTTATTAGAATTTCCCGAGAGACAAGATCAAAAACAACTTTCGTCACATAATTTGAATGATTATGATTTGAGGAATAGCTCTGGGACCACATACAAGTCAAAAAAAAAATAAAGAAAGGAAAAGCAATGGGCGTAGTGCTTTGCTTTTTTTACTTCGATGCTAAGTAAGAAGGGTGTTAGTGGAAGGAAAAGAGGTTTGAAGGAAACAGAAAGTAAAGCATTTTAATTTAGATGGCTGGCCACCTCACCTGGAAAAGCAAGTCCTTGGAATCTGGAAACGAAAGATGGAGCCAGTCAGCAAGTTTTAAGGTCTGCCAAATTCACACACAAGTAAGTAATCTCCAATTTTAAGCACCAAACCCCACTACAAGATATATATATATATATAAAATACAAACGGGGATCTTCCGCCACATTAAGATAAGGATATTCTGCACTTGCGTTTGGGATCGGGATCGGGAGAACTTAAAAAAAAAATTGATCCTATATGCATTTTTTCATGGTTCACTAGTGCTCTTAATTCTTACTATTTCTGTACAAACCCGAGAATTTGGGTTAAGGAACCCCAACTCTGAAACCGTAAAAAGACAGATACAGGAAACAGTTACAGGTAAATTTTGGAAAACTGCGGTCAATTTTATACGAGTTGTTTCTAAAATATACTTACGTGGGACAAGTAGTAAAAAGCCATTTTATTATTAACCTAGTTGTCCTCTGATGCCAACATTGCAAGTACTTGCTCGAGTCTAGTAGGGCTGCTATAATGTCAAACATTATCTACAAGAATTTATTAACGAGTTGGCACAATTGCGCATGATAATGACAATTAAAACAAGAAAGGGGACGATTAATCACATGAAGTGTGCTCCATTTTTAGAATCATTCCACTGAAATATCTCGTCTCGAGCCTTCTCATGACTAGGCCCTTAATAGCTTAAAAAATAAACATATAATGCGAGCGATGAAACTGCGAGTCTAGCCGAGATATAGTTTTTTACACAAGGGAATTGATCCCTAAAATAATGTTTATTTTGAATTCTTGAAAAATATTCCATGTAAACACACTCTTAGTCTTTATCAGCTTAACAGTGATCATCAATGAACCGCAACTCCGGAGCAAGAGAGAGATCTTATCCTTCCATGATCCCATTCCCATTCTTTTATTTCATGGCAATGAGATACGGTAATGCAAGCATTCTTATTACTTCTTTACAAGTAGTTCTCAAACTTAAACAACAACAACAACAACCAACATCATTTCCCCAGCACACATAATCATAACCATGAACAAGAGAGTAGTAATCTTCCACATTTGCCCTGATTACTACTCACTTTTATGTTGAATGAATTCCACATGATCAGGGCATTATATTTTAACTTGTAATCCACCGGCCCCCCTTCCAATCTGCACGTGATAAATGATTGACAAACTAATATTGGACTACAAAGAACCGCGCAAGAAGCATAAAATCTCAACTAGGAAAAACACACTGCACAAAAACCATTCACCGCCCCAACATGAATGCACAGACCCAAAACCACAACAATTCTCACCTACATCTCCACCAACTCAAATTGGCTTCACAAGTACTAAATACTACACCCAATAACACATAACCAATCACCCTAACTAGACTTGATTACACAGAGATGAAATGGACATAATCGACAACTGAACCATATTTTTAAAATTCCATCAAGCTGAAACTAGCAACATAGAAAAGCAGAATTGCACGTTACTTTTAACAGATATTGGGGTTTGTCTACTAAAAGCTCCAGATCGTCTGAAAATGGTATCCAAAAAGTTGGCAGAGGAAAAACTGAAAAAACATGCAAATCAAATAAAATTCTAATACTCTCTAAGCACTCTTATCAGCTTTAGAAGCAGTTGCAGCAGCTTGCCCCCTAAGACGACCAGTTCTCTTAGCAGCAATAAGACCAACTTTCTGGCCGGGAGGAGCATCGCGTCTGACCGTACTTGCATGACCAATGTGTTGGTGGTTACCTCCTCCGTGAGGATGCTCAACTGGGTTCATGGCCACACCACGAACCTTAGGCCAGCAATTCCTCTTCACCTTAAATTTGTGGTATGCATTACCAGCTTTGAGGAGGGGCTTCTCGGTCCTCCCTCCACCTGCAACTTGCCCAATCATAGCCCTACATCCACTTGGAACAATCTTCTTTGCACCAGAAGGAAGCTTGATCCTGATAGAATTAGGAAAGAGGTAATTAAACTTCCACATTACTCTCACCAAAAGGATGGCAAAGTCGCCACAGTAAAAATCCTCAAACAATGCACCCAATTTTAATTCCCTCTCCTCATTTATATGTTGTTAAATGTTAGGAAACTCATACTAACAATACAAACATAATCACAAAAAAAGTTCACGAATTCTAATAGAATTTGGTAGGATATATTTTCATCTTTCCATAACATAGATTTAAAGCAACAGGGTACCTAAAAAAACTACCTTAACTGAAATCAGTACCTATCCCCACAATTTTAAAGAAGACTAGCAATTGCAATAATAAATCCGAAGAAATTAAGGAGCATATACCTAGTGGTGTCGTTATCGGGGTTGTGACTGATAACAATAGCGTAGTCACCAGAACACCTGGCAAAAACACCACGGTCACCAACATGGTGTTCAACATTGCAGATGACAGCACCTTCAGGAATGGATCTGAGGGGCAAAACATTACCAACGACAAGGTTGGCCTTCTTGCCACAGTAGATGAACTGACCAGTATAGATACCCTCAGCAGCAATGAACAGCTCGGCCTGCTTCTTGTACCTGAAAGGGTGCCGGAAAGTCACCTTAGCCAGTGGAGCACCACGACCGGGGTCGTGAATCACATCAGTGACTACTCCCTTCAGATACCCATTTCTCTCACCGAAATCTAGACTGCGGAACCTAGCAGCACCCTTGCGAGTGTGGGTGTGGGATTTGAAGACGGAACCAGCACCCTTACGTTGAGCTCTAATCACCCTACCCATGGCGGCAACGAAAATGCCTCAGCCTCTCCCTCTAGGGTTTATGTCTGAGTATTCAACTATTCATATAGGTTGAATTATGACCATGTTATTATTATTATTACTTTTTATATATATTTGCGGATTTTATGGATTTTTTTTTAATTTTGGAAATAAGTAATTTGGGTCTGGAACCAGCCCAAAAGTCCAAGATCCAAACCAGTTCAATCGTGCGTAACAGTCTATTTCAGTAGCCCAAGACATCCCTATTCATTCAAAGTCCATCAAGGCTGGTTGACCAGATTTTAAAAAAACACGTGGCAAAATGTCGTTGGTAAACTTACATCACAATTCTCAGTTTATCAAAAATATATATAAAAAAAAAACAACACGAAGAAAGGGGGGTAACGAGTAGCGAGACACACGAACACCGTCGTTCATTTCACGTTTCAAAATTCTACTTTCAAGGAAAAAAGAGCCTAGGATAGGTACTGAATACATATATTCTCAAAAGCTATTCGTGTTTTTTTTTTTTTTTTCAATTAAAATTGTGTTTAATTTGTTTTTTCAGCATTTAGGATTTTGGATGTCGATCTGATTTTCATCAGCTAGGGCTCATCTTCCTGGTTGCAAAAATTAGTGTTCGGATTAACTTTCAATATATCATCTATTGAAAATTGTCTATTTTCTGGGCAGATCACTTCTCGGTAACCTCCGACTTTTCATGTCCTTGGCCAGCAATTTTTAGTTTTCCTATAACTTCATTGTTATACCATTTAATCTAATTGGATTTCTGGAGTCATTTCCAATTTTCTGACTTTATTTGGTTGCTTGGAGATGGCCACCAAGGACATAGTGATAATTATAGGGAAAAGAATGATCCTTTGTTATTGTCTCGTATGTTTCATTTGTGTATTTTGCTTGGAAGGGGAGGGGGCCGTTAATGACTATGAAGAATATATATATGAGATTGTGTATCAGGACAATAATATATGTACAATAAGGCCTGGCTTTGGGTTTTCAATTGTTGATTAAATGATTACTATGATGATTTGTAGACTAAAATGATGAGGCTGCAGACGTATGCTGGGCTTAGTTTGATTGCGACCCTTGCTGTTACGTATCATGCATTCAACAGTAGAGGCCAGTTTTATCCTGCAATGGTGTATCTCTCCACTTCCAAGATTAGTTTGGTGCTGCTTCTCAACATGGGACTGGTCATTATGTGTGTTTTATGGCAATTAACGAAAAAGGTATTCCTTGGTTCCCTGCGGGAAGCTGAGGTCGAGAGGCTTAATGAGCAATCCTGGAGAGAGGTTATGGAAATCCTCTTTGCAATTACTATATTTAGGCAGGACTTCTCTGTTACATTCCTTGCCATGGTCACTGCTCTTCTGTTGATTAAGGCTTTGCATTGGTTGGCTCAGAAGAGGGTCGAGTACATAGAAACAACTCCTACCGTCTCCACATTGTCTCATGTTCGAATTGTATCTTTTATGGGTGTCCTCCTCCTCCTTGATGGCCTCTTCTTATATAGCTCTATGAAGCATTTGATACAGACGTGGCAGGCTTCAGTTTCTATCTTTTTTGCTTTTGAGTAAGCCTTTTTATATCTTATCTTCTTTTCAGATGAGTTGCCATATAGTTGATGTAAATTGAATATTTATGGCAATTGATGTATCTGACCATGAATAATGGAAACTCTGGTTGGAGGAGGTTGCACTTTACTTCTTATGTTTACTTTGGGCTTGTGTGAAAATTGCAGGTACATGATTCTGGCAACAACAACAGTGTCTATTTTTGTAAAATACCTCTTCTATGTTAGCGACATGCTAATGGAGGGACAATGGGAAAGAAAACCAGTCTTCACGTTTTACCTCGAACTTATTCGGGACTTGCTCCACTTGTCTATGTATCTGTGCTTCTTTCTTGTAATCTTCATGTAAGTAATAAGTCAACTTTTTCTTTTCTTTTCGGCCTCAAAGATTAAACTTGCATTGCATATACGCTATAGAAGTCATGGTCTCCCGCCCCCCTTCTCTTTCTCACACATGCACGCACACACATTCTAACGCATATTTACTCCCTTATTGTCAGTTCATAGTGATACATACTGGATCAATTACATGACTTTTTACGCCTGTAGTTCTGCACAAGATCACTTATGTCTGTATCTTGTACTTTTTATCTTCATGACCATGTATGAATAATGAAATGGAGGTTATCTTAAGATTTGTGCAATAGTACATAGTGATAGGCTGTACTATGCTTATTCAGAATGGATGTCCTGTCCTGCAACTTTGCGAGGCAGATTTGAAAATTTTCCTACAGTGGTTACATAGAGGACCTTGGCAAATTAGAGTTTTTGAGTATAGTATTAAAGATGACTTTATTGGATTTTGAAGATTAAATTTTGGTTACTGTGAAGGTAAACAAATGTCTCAATTTGAAAAATTGCCTGCAGGAATTTCTTGGATGTCATAGTAGTTGGAGATTTGAGGCTCCTCCTCAAGTTTTTTTAATGCAAATTAGATTTTTCCATTTGTAATGGAAAGAAAATCCTTTCCAATAGCAAAGGAGAAAGATGAGAATTAGCTTCGGGTTTGTTCTGTCACTTTGGATAATACTCATTTAATATTACCTTATTACATACTTTTGACATTTATTAGTCAAACATTTGTTCAATGAGCTTGTACTTGGATATCGTCTCACTGCTCTAATTTCGGTTGTTTCTTTGTGTTACATCATTAATAATAACTCAACTGGTTTATCCATAAGTAAAATAAATTTTTTTAAAGCTTCAATTTATTTATTATTTTAATTTCTTATGCTCCTTTTAGTTTGATTTGACTACCTATATATCGTTCATCATCTGTTTTGGCTACTAACTTCAAGCTGGTTTAATAGAAACTACGGTGTTCCTTTGCACTTAATACGGGAGCTCTATGAGACATTTAGGAACTTCAAAGTCCGTGTTGCTGATTACATGCGTTATCGTAAGATCACTTCAAATATGAATGATCGGTTTCCAGATGCAACCCCTGAAGAGCTTAATGCGTGAGTTTTGAACTTGGCTTTCCATTTACATACATATTTTTTTTCCTTTCACAGTTATACATTACAGTTCTTAAATTATTTTAAATGGCTATGCAGAAGTGATGCAACCTGCATTATCTGTCGTGAAGAGATGACTACTGCCAAGAAACTAATATGTGGGCATCTTTTCCATGTGCATTGCCTCCGATCATGGTTGGAGCGGCAACATACTTGCCCTACCTGCAGAGCTCTAGTTGTACCACCAGAAAATGGAACAACTGCTGCTGGAGGGCAGCATGGGCCACAGTCACATGCTAACCAGCAGGGTAATCATACTTGTAACAGATAACATGGGTGAAAATTGTCCATAAGAATGTTAAAAGTGTGCTAAATGTCAGCTTTAACTTATATTATTATAGCACAACAAAGTCTATATATTGTTAAAGTTTGTGTGCAATGCTGTGCTACGTCTGAAAAGCATATTCTTTCCCAGGCTATTTTATGGTATTCTTTCACTGTAATTGAACTGAGGGCTGTCACATGGTAGCAAGTTGTCTACAATGAGATTTGGATTTGGGGCATTTGGGCAAAGCTTTTATTTTTCCTCCCTATATGATCTCTCTCCAAAGTCATACACATTCACGTGCGAATAGTTTTTGATGAAAAATATAATACAAAAATTATATCCAAATATTGCTCAGATTACCGCTATCATTTCATTTTATGGTTGATAATAGTCTGCAATATGAACAGGAGCCGGCACTGGAAGCACAGGACAAGTTCCAGCAGGTAGTGGGGTAACAGGCGATAGTTTGAGTCAGCATCAAGCAAGACTTCAAACTGCTGCTGCAGCTGCTTCAATATATGAGAAGTCTTATGTTTACCCATCTGCATCTTCTTTAGTATGGTATGACGTTTCATCTAGTACATTGTTCCTTTACATCTGCTTTAGTAATAGACAATATTATCGTCATAATTGATATGATATGTTCATTTACTGAAATCATATCTAGTTAAATGCCATCATCATCTTTGGTTTCCAGATTAAATTAGAAACTACATAATGTTGAAGTTCGCTTTTCCGTATGATTTCTGACTAAGCCTTTTTGTACATGATGTAGAATTGTAGGATTGAGTGGAAAAGTACTGTGTGTATTATTCAGAGGAGAGTACATCTATATATATGTATACATAGGAGAAGAGAATCATGCTATAATCAAATTCTAGTGACATCCCTATAATTGTGCTAATGTAATAACTGAGGAATATTACAAAATATTCACAGGATATTTTCAATTCAACACTTGATGGTACAACAGATAGAATTCAGGGCTTCTTGCAAACTACCCAAACCTGTCACAATTAGCCAACTCCCAGTGGCTTGATGTCTGACTAAATATTGTTGAAAAGATTCATTCAATGATCGTTTTACATTGCACTCAGCTAAAGTTTCACATATTTGTCATACTTTTCACTTAGTTCCCCTGTTTTGCCTAGATGACTAATTATTTTGGCAAGTATCTTTGGTCCTACTTCATAAAGTGTTCTGGAATTGATAATAATGTATAGTCTAGAAAGTGATCACTTAAACGGACATCTTCACAAACCTGCAGGTCCCCTGGATATGCTATTTATCCTTCAATTCAAAGACCTATGGGTGAATCTTCTAATACTGAGCTCAATGGAGAACAAAATAATGAACAATCACAGAAACAGTTTGGTGGACCATCAAGCATGTCCTTTCCTCCAATGGGGAACTGTATCTTTCTTCCTTCCCAGACACGTGGAGCCAATTTGAATTATGGAGAAGGATTTGGAAATGATCCAAATATGCCAAGCTCTCATTTGGAAGCTCAAAGAAAACTTATTCAGTACCAGATTGAGGTACAATTGCAGTTTCTTTCTTTTTTTTGTCTTTTTCAACTCTATGATGCAACTTGTGTAAATGCTTTTCCCCCTGTAAAAGCGGGTATCTGTCATCTTAGTGTACTTATATTAGAAGTTCATACTTGACATGGAGTGCGCCAAGTTGATATTCTGTCAGCTCACATTGTCTCTCTGTTCACGCTACCTCCCAATTAAGAGAGATTTGATCATATTATATCTACTTTTCACAAAATCAGGTTTCTAGAAGCACGTTTCATATCACATGGGCGCCTAAAGTTGATGTTTAGCTTTACATGATATTTTCTTTTTTGGTGTGCCAAAATATTTTGTATAATTATGGATGGAACATATGTACTTTCGTACACTTCAATGAGGTTAGTGACAAGGGCTTGAAATTGGTATCACTGTTCTATAATTATGAAACTAAGTAAGCAAGGTTAGTGAATTCGATCATCTGAAGTAGTGAATTGGATTGAGTAATCAATGTAGTAGATTCTATAGCATAGTATTTGAATGTAGATGGGAATTCATCCCAATACTGGAATGAAATCATGACATATGCTTTTCTCGTTTAACTTTTAAACAGATTCTGCAAAACCAGCTCCAGCTTCTGCAGAAGACAAAGGCTGAGGGAAGATCAGATGAGGGTACATCATTATCAGATAGCAAAGGGAAGAGCATTGCTTCCACTTCATCTGCGTCTAATATCGGTATTCATGAGGAGATTCAAGGTGGCAGTGCATAAACTGTTGCTAATTTCGTAGTTGTACTATGAGACTGTACACATGTGGATATAGGAAAAAGAAAATACGGAAATCACAGCTTTGTTGCTTTCGAGTGTACACTGTATTCTGTTCTGTTATATTAATCCCATGAATGCAAAGTAGCCCCCTTCGAAAATGATTTATTTGTATGTTTTTTGGTTTGAAAATTAAATGTAAAATGCCTGCTTCTGTAGCTGGGAACAATTTTTGCTCACTTTGTTCTCATACTCGTAATAGATGACTGGGGGAATAAAAATTTAGAATTCATTTGAAACAATTTTCTAACATATCTATGCAATCTGGTGGAATTAGCTTAAGAATTTCAGCTGTATGATTTTATTTTTATTTTTTGTTTTTTAATTGTGTCGCTGCTCGTTGAAAATGCTCCAAATATCAGCTTTCCCGGCTTGTGGTGCGAAAACAGAAGACAAATATAATCTAAGGTGTTGTATGTTGGGATCTTTTTTACAATTTGAGAGCAGTTGATGATAAACATGTTCCCAGAGAGATTCTAGTCCTTTGATCAAATACTGTACCGATACAGTATTCTTGCTACTGTAGCACTATGGTTCTGGACTCTTGACATAATTTGTCATAACACTTCTTGTCATGACCACAAAATCAGGATTGCATGTTTGCAGCAGTCTCACAACCCAAGCTAAAAACATCAAACGCTAACAACATCTGGCAAACTTCATAATCCATCTTAATGAACTCTATTTTCCCATGACTGGGGTTACATTTGGTATTCTTCTAGCGATTACTGAAAGCTGTTGATCAGCTATGATTTTAGGACATATTATAAATTACAAATATAAAGCAGGCTTGCTGCATGTCCCTATATGACAATCTAATATTTTTGTAGTCAAGAAATACAAAGACTTATTTCCTCCAAAACCCCTATGGCAGCGGCAACAACATTTCAAGCAGGAAGCTTCAGCTCCTCATTATTTTTCCAGCTGAAGAAAAGCATTCAATTTGGTTAAACCAGAGCCAAGCACAGTGTTACACTTCTTTTTGTCTCAAAGCAGATAAAAGTAAAACCAGCAAAGCAACACCAGGAAGATGAAGCAAGAGATCTACCTCTTTATGTAGTAGTAGAAAAAATCGGCATAGAAAGCAGTCTGAATCAGGCCTGAGATCCAAGCTGTGATTGGTGTTCAAAAAGCAGATATTAGCAGTAATTGAAAATAGTGTGCAACGGATCAAAAGGATGATAAAATGGTTGTACTTACGTATCCATCGCACTTTGTGAATCTCTGTGAAGAAACGATAAATCCAATTGATGATATAGAAAGCTCGGTATGCACTGCAAGAACAGAACCACGAAATGCCATCACATTCTATCCCCTTGTCCCCATCTCAAAAGAGAAAAGAGAAAAAGCAAAGTTGGCCTTATCCCTTAATTCTAAATAATGTATTTTACAATTTTCATACAAGTTCTGCTTCTGCTGGAAAATCTATTGGTTAGCAATGCTGTATAGTTCTGCTTACATATACAATGGTGAATCACTAATTTGGGTTCTCATCTAGAATCTAGAATTCTAAGCCTAGCCAGCTGATAAGAAGGCATGACATACCCAAGCAGAAAGACATAATTTCCAGTGAGGTTATCAATATTCCTTGACCTTTGCAGCAATATTAATTGTGGTAGAATAGCTACTGCTTCAAGATATATGGAAAACGTCCAAAATACCTATAAAAAAAAAAAAGCGAGATTTCCATCAGACAGTACATCCCATATGTATTAAAGATAAACGAAAACTGACAGGGTTTTCCTTCAAGCAATGCAACAGCTTCCACAAATTTAGATGCGAGTTATGACATATGCGTTAGGGATGGAAATAGAATCATTTGTGCCATATTTCTGCTTTGTGTTAGTTATTGCATCTGACATTTTCCCATTATCAGTCAGATAGAGTAATGCTAGGGAATTTGCAGCTCGTAGAGTAGGAATTCTGCAAAATTAATCAAGTGGAAAGATTTGTTTGATATTTTGATGGAGGACGAACATGGACCCTGAATCACTTGAAACCTTGCGTCGGGGAAGAAGCAACTCTAGGAAACACAAACCCCACGACTGTTTTGTTGTGCTTTTGGTTGCATTGAAAAGGTCGCTAAAACCTTTCAAGGGAGGAAAAAGAGGAACTGCGATAGATTCCATAAACTTTTGGCAGTTTATTTTGCAAGCTACGACACTACCAGCACTATAGGCCCAAAATGAGCTAATATGACCAGTTAATTTAATCAACTTTTCAACACTCGGCAAACTTTAGCAGAATGGCCTTTCAACGACAACCTCATTAAGTTAATTTATCGCCTTGAACAACCTAGTTTAAAGTCCTAAAAAGTAGATGATTTCAATATCTAATAACTCTATGCTATATAATGCTATTTGATTAAAAGCGTATTGAAAGGTAAAACAAGGAGGTAACAGAATTTCTCACCTCAATCATAGTAAACTCAAGGGGGATCAAAAGGGCCAGCAATATGCATAACAAAACAAGAAAATAGTGTCTGAAAGTATCTTGATCCTTGTTGTAGGTTTGCTTTACCACTTTATGATACCTCATGTACCAGACAATAGCAATCGAAGTTCCAAGGAAAACCAACTTCATTACGGTGTTGTAGAAGGATCTATAACTCGTGAACAAGTCAAGATATCGAGTAATGAAGACAATAGCATAGAGTTCCTGAGTCTTCAGGGAGATCCCTGAAGAAATGCAAGTAATTGTAGTGGTACACTTCAACAGTGGCATCAACAAAAATAGAAGATGTACAGTCATTGAAATTTATGTCTGGAACCATATGGCAAAAGTAAAAGTTTCCCGGTCTCAGTACAACTTATTCTATACTGAACAGAAATAGAGATTAGAGAGCCAAGAGTCTAAATGGTAACAATCAGGAACACAGACGGGAAAAAACTTTAGAAGTAAAACATAGGAAAAAAAAAATCATAAAAGGTGAAACACAAACACCTTGACTTAAAAAGGAGTTAAATTAAAGACAAAACTTTACAAACAAGAAGAAGCGCTATAAAGCAGAAAAAAATTCCCAGGAAAATAAATGAAAAAAGAAAGGAAATTTACCTGCACAGGACTTAGTGGTGCGAATCTTGAGGAGAAGTACCACTATACTGAGAAGATGGGTTAAGTCCCCAGCCAATCTGAACAAGTTCATGGTAGCTAGTATCTGCCTTTGAAGCTCTCTTCTTGCTCTTTTCTGTAGTGCACTTCCCCCTTTTCTTCTTCCAATCTCAGGACTGACTGTGTTTCCGGATTTAAGATTGACCCGTGTGTTCACAATAATTTCTGGACTTAATAGGATTGTGTTTTACCGCCTTGACGCTTTGGGGTTTATAGACTTGACTAGTTGACTTCACCAAACTACAAGCTATCAAGCTCGTTCAAATCTCATGCGGCTAAGCTCAATTCAATTTTGGCCCAACTCCTTGGGCCCAATATAACCTCCCAATTTTTTAAAAAAAATATTTTAATTGTTTTTTTTTGAATTATTTGTATTTTTATTTTTAAAATAACCCAGAAAAAAAAAAACTGGTTTAACCTTATAAACCCTAATTTTTAAGATTTATCTGAAGAACAAAAAAAAAAAAAAATACAAGGGATGTTCTAGTTGCATCTGTGACTGTATTTGTTATCATGCGTAATGATTCCTTGAATTGGATACTCATTGATATATCTTCAAAGGAACATCATTGGCCTCTGTTTGACAGTGATTAATTTAATCTACGTAACCCAAATTTAATTTGCATCATGATAAACATATATATTGCAAATAAATCAAGGTTGAGCATGAGGACCCAATTGACACATCAGAAATTAACTCTTATGTTTTTGTTTCTCTAGATTCAGTGGTCAGTAGTACCTTTTGAGATGCATATTACATGAAAATGAAAATGAAACAAGTGTGTAATTTGCTTTGATTAGACCAAGAGAAACAAAAGTCCACTTCTTTTCCTCAAAATCTGCCTCCCCTCTAACTCTAACCATATATTTGATTTAGCTCGTCAAATTACATGTAGGTTAGGCTAGGCTCACTCCACTCTCTTGCCCAATTCATAACCTTCGTTTCATTTTCTTTCCCCTCGTATAAAACGTGGAGGGAAAAATAAAGAGTAGAGGTGCAAAAATAACAAAAATTTCAAAGTAACATCACGTACATCTCTCTCGCCGAGCCTGAGCCTGAGCCTGTGCCCCAACTCTGCTTGAAAATCAAGCTGTCTTTTTTTGTCACTCCCTTTATATATTATAAAAGTCTAAACCTCCCTTCCCCTCCCTCTCTCCCTCGCTTTCTCAAACTAAATCCCTCTATAATCTCTCGCGCTCTTCTCCTCTGTTTCTAGAATCACTCCTTATATCCTATTCTAGGGTTTTTGCTGGCCGTACAGATTTTAGGGTTTATCAGTGTGGAAGTCCTCTTTCGTGGGTCGCTGATTCTTCATTATGGCGGCCGAGAAGCTTCGAGATTTGAGCCAGCCGATTGATGTGCCCCTGCTCGATGCCACTGTCGCTGCCTTCTATGGCACCGGATCTAAAGAAGAGGTCAGGGGATGTTTCCGTTCTACTTTCTCTTCAATTTTCTGTTTGCCGTAATGGGAAGGGCGGAATGGAGGCAATTGGGATACTGGTTCAGTGTTTTCTCAGTTGGAGTTAGTATACTGGATTGTTATTCATTGAGTTTGTGGAGAGTTTTAGTCCTTCTTTCTTGTTTGTTATCCGAGAATGTGAGGTAGTGAAAGGATACAAACTGACAATCTTAGGGTTTAATACTTGTAAGCTTGTACGTTCCAGGGTTTTTCATTGGGCGGGTTGTTGTATGTGCGAATTGGTTCACCACAAATTAACTGTTGCAGAGAATTTTTTTTTTTTTTTTTTAAATTATAGTTGTTTTGACTTTTGGTGCTTGTACTTCAGCTGGGATAGTGTTTCTTCCTTGATTTTTGCGGAAGAAAGTTGGGGTTTTATATATAAAGTCTGATTTTAATTAGCTGATCAATTGTATGGAGAGTTCCTGAATTTTTTTAACTCGTTTGAATTAATTAGATGATTAAGTTTTCTTAAGTTTTATTGCATATGTAAATTGAGATATAGTCTGCCTAGCTTTTTTATCCTAACACTCCTGACTACTGGGATATTATTTCAACTTTCAAATTATTTAATGAAGTCAGTTCGGGTGGAACCATCAACCATCTCAATTGTAAAAATTGGTTTTCCTGCTTGTAATTAATGTAATATTATAATGAACTTCATCACTTTAGCTGATTAGAATTAACGTCGCTTACTTTGTTAATGTGGATTGTACCATTTTCTTCAATATTGTATTTGACAATTTCTGTTATTAAAACATATGTTCCTGTTGGCCGATAATTGTTTTGTTGTTTTTTAAAGCCTAGCAATTACTGTAATTTTTTTTTTTTGAGCATGCAGAGAAGTGCAGCCGACCAGATATTGCGTGACTTGCAAAATAATCCAGACATGTGGCTTCAAGTCATGCATATCTTACAAAACACACAAAATCTAAACACCAAGTTCTTTGCCTTACAGGTTAGTTTATTTGATGATTTCTACCTGCTGTATGCAAAAGTGATGCCCACTGGTATTTCTATAATGTTACGTGAGTAACAATTTAAGTTGATTTCCACCCTTACCCCTGCCAAAACAGAAAAAGACTAGAAAATTTTAAATATACGAGTTAGAAGTATAGTTTCATCTTCTGATTTGGGGGATTTCTCTGAGTACATGCGTCTACTATAAAGAATGTCGAGGGTCCGGGGAAAATGGTGCTAGATGTATGATATGCTCCAATGCCCTGGACTAGAACTGTTCTCTAGAGGAACAGGTTCCACTGGTAATGCCTCATTAGACTTTTTAAAAATCATGTATATATATATATATATTTTAAAAAATTGTTTCATGGTAACTTGGGGGAGCTGATATTAGGGGCAGGATTTGGATCTGTTTATGTACATGTGTGTCTGTATCTCTAATATCTGAATAACATTATAATTTATATACCATAAGCAATATATTATTTGTGAATGGAGAGTGTTTTGGAAGACCAGATGATCATGATGACGTAAGCAGCAGATGACCTACTGTAAGAAACCAGTAGAACTATGGTATTGTGAAACTTATGTTGAGCCAAGAAAGAAACGATCGCAGCATGGGTCCAAAAGTTTGAGATTGGTGTCAATCATAGCACTATCCATTATACGTGTGGTTTGTGTTGTCCAGTGTAAGATGTATGTGCTAGGTTGATCAATTAGTAATGCATAATATAGGAAAGCATTCTTTAAAAGATTTTTGCTTATGGTTTTATCAAAAAAGTACTTGAAAGATTTTCAATTAGCTGCAACATCTGTAATTTTGTGAAATTTGAGCAGAAATGCTTGAAGCCCAGGTTTAAATGTTGACAAGCTTGTATGCAAGCTTGAATATCATCCATATGTTTGCACATCCTTTACTTGCCAAATTGGTCATTGAAACTGTAATCTTCTTGTGTCTGTGTTAAATAGGTTATTCACTGGTGGACTTATTGGGGAGTTTTTTTTTTTTGAAGCAACTATTATACTGATTGTTTCTATTTTTTATCCTTTGGGTTGCAGTGTCTTTAGAAGAGACAACCTTAGGTGTTAAAACTAGGTTTATATTTGTTGTGAGAATCTTAATTTTATGTGGCTTTAATTTTCATTATATATGTATTATTTTTCTCTGTTCTTTGTGCATACAGGTTCTAGAAGGTGTCATTAAATATAAATGGAATGCATTACCTGTTGAGCAGCGAGATGGAATGAAAAATTTCATCTCTGATGTTATTGTACAGGTAATAGTCATATGTATATTTCTGGAGAGAGCAAAAGATTTAGACTTTGCAGTTCAACTTTTCTAAGTACTTACAGCTTTTCTTCGTCTTTGTCCATATATTTTTCTTAAACAGCTTTCTAGCAATGAGGCCTCTTTTCGAGTGGAAAGGTTGTATGTCAACAAACTCAATATTATATTAGTTCAGGTAAAAGTATCACAGTTATTACCATTTTCATGCTGAATTGCTCTTCTGGTTTGACAGTTGATTATTTAGTGCATATGTTGTATCCTCCTTTTAAGATGCTTAAAGGAAGTTTTCCCTTTTCATCCGACTAATAATTTTTTTTGGGAAAACTCAGGCTGGAGCTTGTGTTGAACTTTTGATTAGAACATCAACTGCCTTTCCAATTGAATAACTATTCCCCTTTTTGAGTCTTGCAGATTTTCAAGTCTTTCTTTTCATTCGTTACTCCTTTTTTTTAGGCAGTGACTCATGATTACAGCTTCATTTCATTTATAAGGATGAAAAAGTTCTTGTGGTGGTTCTGGATGACTTTTGCGCTTCATTCATCTTAGATCTGGATTGCAAAACTTTTTGTGTTACATTATTGTTAGTGATGATTTTGCTATGCTTGAATTTGTGAAGTTCAGAGATGCATATAATATAATATATATCTAATATGTAGATTTTGAAGCATGAGTGGCCTGCACGATGGCGGAGCTTCATTCCTGACCTTGTTTCAGCAGCTAAGACTAGTGAAACAATTTGTGAGAATTGTATGGCTATATTAAAAGTAAGTTCATCCTACAGTTCCTACTTATCTAACTAAGATTGGGTTCCTTGTATGCATAATTGACCTAAAATTGTTCTCCATCAGCTTCTGAGTGAAGAGGTTTTTGATTTTTCAAGAGGAGAGATGACTCAGCAGAAGATAAAAGAACTTAAACAGTCATTGAACAGGTAATTTTTGATGGTTTTGTTGTACAAGAGGTTTTATGTGACATGATATTCATGGTTACTATTTTGATTCTTTTAAGTTTAGGGGTTGTATTGAGAAATTGAGTTTTCATTATCTGTTTTACAATAATTGAGTTTTCAACTACTGGGTCACTTTTGGAGTACTTTATTGGTTGAAAGACTAGTTAGAGTGCCTTAGACAACATGGTGCTGTAGTTCTGCTTGTGCATCAATGTATATCACATTATGCTTGGCTTAGCTATGGCTTTGTTGTGATTTTGATGTCTGAAGGATTATACTTACTGCTTTATCATTGAACTTGAACATGATTTTCCCATGCTTATTTCTGAGAAGTGTCAATGTTTTTCTAACAGTTATACTTGGATATTTGCAGTGAATTTCAGCTCATACATGAGTTATGCTTGTATGTGCTATCAGCATCTCAACGGACTGAACTCATACGTGCAACACTGTCTACCTTGCATGCCTTCCTCTCATGGATTCCTTTGGGTTATATATTTGAATCACCATTGGTAGGTGCAGGCTTTTTACAGCATAAATAATATCTCTATTAAAGAGTTCACTCAAATTTGAGAGGCTTTGATGTTTCTAATCTTTACAGCTTGAGACACTCCTAAAATTTTTTCCAATTCCAGCATATCGGAATCTGACATTACAATGTTTGACGGAGGTATGTTCCACTTCCATCTTCTATGCCTTATTATATTTTTTTTCTTTTAGTTGTAACTGAAATTTTTAAGATCGTAATTCAATTTTTGTTGTTCACAGGTGGCAGCCCTCAACTTTGGAAATTACTATGATGCACAGTATGTTAAGATGTATAACATATTCATGGTGCAGTTGCAGGTGAATTTTGATGGGTTTTATTTCTGTACCCTCCCCCCCCCCCCCCACCCCCCCACCCCCCCTTTTTTTTTTCCTTGACCTTTATTTAGTATTGATTAATTATTAATATTTTATCATGTTATATTTTGAGCTTTATTTTCAGCATATTTTTATGTTATTAATTTTGGAATGATGTATGGTTTAACTTAGAGCATACTCCCACCCACTACAAATATACCTGAGGCGTATGCACATGGTTCCAGTGAGGAACAAGTAAGTGCTTTCTGATTTTTTGAAACAAGGAGTCTTATCTGTTTATTTACTTCTGTAGGGTCTTCTGACCTTGACTCTTCTTTTATTCAGGCATTTATACAAAACTTGGCACTATTCTTTACTTCATTTTACAAGGTAAACTTTCTTTTATCTGTTGGATGCCTTTTGTGTTACTATTTTTTGTACATATATAATCATCAAAGAACATGATTGAACTGTGTGAAAGATGGCCATGCTGAGCCATTTTGTGGTCGGTTTCTTTAAAATTCATCATGATAGTCCATGCTTTGGAAGAGATTTGTTGCTTCATATTACTATCATTTAGCATTTCTATGTAATGTAATTCTCAAAATTTTTTGAAAGTCATAATTTTTTGTGTTATCTTCTGTATCCTGTAGTGGACTTCCCCTGCTTTTTGATGACAAGTCTATAATATTTCTGATGAATATTATTGTTGTATGTATCAGTTGCATGCATGGGGCTTATTCAAGAATAAACCCAGCTTTATTTATCTTGGATTTTGGTGTCTAGAATTGCGGTTCTATTTCTTTTTTTTTTTTTCTAGAATAATTTTTCTTTCTTAGCTTCTTTCTGGGCACTCTATCAATGTTGCTTAAGATATGTATATATTTTCATGCAGTCTCACATTCGAATTCTGGAATCCACTCAAGAAAATATAGCTGCTTTGTTACTTGGTCTTGAATATCTTATCAACATTTCATATGTGGATGATACTGAAGTTTTTAAGGTATGGTTATATTGACAACTCTGCGTGTGTTGTATTTGTGAAATCCGTACTTGTGCTCTGCATATCTGATGGAACATTTCTGTCTTCCTTATTTGGCGGCTTGTCTGTATGTAATGTGTTTCTCCTGTGCTGAATAACCTACATTCATATTGTACTTGATTATTAAAATAATAGGTCTGTTTGGACTACTGGAATCTCTTGGTATTGGAACTGTTTGAGGCACACCATAATCTGGAGAATCCTGCAGTAGCTGCAAACATGATGGGACTTCAGGTGTTGTCTCATTAATGATATGTCTCATTTGATATTTTGTTGTCATTGCTTAAAGGATGGTTGATATGTTTTATTAAAATAATAGCCTATGTACTGTGCATGAGAGCATTACATATCTTTTTAATTAAATCAGCAGGTTCCAGTGATGCTTCCAGGCATGGTTGATGGTCATGGTTCTCAGCTTCTTCAGCGGCGGCAGCTTTATACTGGTCCTATGTCAAAGTTGAGATTGCTTATGATCTGTCGAATGGCTAAGCCAGAAGAGGTTCTGATTGTTGAAGACGAAAATGGGAATATTGTCCGTGAAACCATGAAGGACAATGATGTTCTTGTTCAATACAAGGTAATTAGGTGGAGTGACTTCTGCCAGAGTTTAGTATCAATTAGTAATACTAATATATATGTGAAAATAACCTAGATTCTTATGCTATAGACATTTTCATCTGGATATTATGTTCTACAAGATACTATCAAGTCCTGAAAAACTCCCATGATTACTTTTTGTGGTTAATCAAAGTTTAATTGTTCAGATTATGAGGGAGACTCTTATCTACTTGTCACATCTTGATCATGAGGATACTGAAAAACAGGTGAGTGATTCTGAAAGCCCTGGCCCTTTAGGTGTTTTAAAGGAATGTGATTGTTCCTTTTTCTTAGTTTATTGGAATATGACGCACTGTATATAATTATTGTTTTGCATAAGATCTGTTTTATTTTCTCATGAGATAGTTAAATAGAAATGACATTTTTAGTTGCGTCTTCAAATGTAAGATTTGATTATCTGGATCATAATTGAAGAACCTACAGAGATAAAACCAACTTGGACGTAATTTGTCTCTATTTTTTGGTTGGTTTGTGTACACATTCTTCTCTATATAGCAATTTGATGTAGTTTTCTCTTGCATTGTTTTAAAATGCAGATGTTAAAGAAGTTAAGTAAACAACTAAGTGGTGAGGATTGGACATGGAACAACTTGAACACTCTTTGCTGGGCTATAGGATCCATATCTGGTTCCATGCTGGAAGAACAGGTACCTTGCATTTCTTGTTCCATGGTTAAATCTGATATTGGAACCTACTTGCATTCTGTTCTTGGCTTATTGACAGTGTTAAGAATTATCTTAAGCTGATCTTTCTTTTTGGCTAGTTCCACTTATTTAGATATATGCTGTATGAATCTAATTCATTCTTGGATGTACATCAAATTCTAGAGGGGCACTATGCAGTTTCTAAGTAATTGCAAAGCATTTTCCTGTTTCTGTTCCTGATCAGTAACACCCAGCAGTACAATCTCTAGTTTACACAGAAGCAATAGGACTCCAATATGGTTTGATGGAGTTTTCCTCTTTAGGATAGTTTGTTTTTGGACTTAGTCTTATTGATTTCGGTCATTCTTCACGTCATGAATCTAATTTTATTATGGATTCTTCTGTTATTATGGTATATTGTTACTTTTGGGATTGTCTTCAAACGTGACCTGGGAGTATATTCATGTTGACTTCTATCATGATCTGGCATTCATGTTTACTTTTATCATGATTTGCTTCCTGTATGCATTCCTAAAGTGTTATTGGTTCTGTGACAGGAAAACAGGTTTTTGGTTATGGTGATACGTGATTTATTGAATCTATGTGAAATAACAAAGGGAAAAGATAACAAAGCAGTTATTGCAAGTAATATCATGTAAGGACGTCATATGTACCGTTGGTTGTTGAGTTTTCTTTTTTGTTTGCTCATTGTATAATTTATAATTGCTTCTATTTGGCAGGTATGTGGTTGGGCAGTATCCACGATTTTTAAGAGCCCATTGGAAGTTTCTAAAAACTGTTGTGAATAAGTTGTTTGAGTTTATGCATGAAACACATCCTGGAGTTCAGGTGATTTTTTCTCCTTTGAAAGCCTTTACCATTATTGAAATGTCTATTTAGGCAATGTCTTATTATTATCATTATTACTCATGTCAAATTTAACTAACTTAAAATTCCCTGTTTTCACTTGTCACCTTGTGTGTAATACAAGAACTCCTTTTTTTTTTTTTGATGTTTTATTTGTTTCTTGTCTGTCAGGATATGGCCTGTGACACATTTCTGAAAATTGTCCAGAAGTGTAAGCGTAAGTTTGTAATTACCCAGGTGAGATGGCTACATATCTCATCCTTTGTCTTTTCTGGAATCTTGCATGTAGGTTCTATTGCATGGTAAAATTCAAGATAACTATGATTGTTATTTCAGGTTGGTGAAAACGAGCCATTTGTATCTGAACTATTGACAGGCCTCCCAACCACCATTGTGGATCTTGAACCTCATCAGATTCACACCTTCTATGAATCTGTATGCCTTTTAGATGTTTATTTCTTTAGTTCATTGAAATCTATCTGTATGTGTATTTTATGTATGTATTATAATTGATAATATATTCTCTTATTTCAGGTTGGTCACATGGTTCAAGCAGAATCTGATGCCCAGAAGAGAGATGAATACCTACAGCGGTTGATGGAGCTACCAAATCAGGTTCTTTACTTTCTTGAAGAGGCATATTTAGTGCTTAATCTTTTTCACTTTGTAAATGAATACATTGCCATTTTTCGGTGCTTGCAGAAATGGCTTGAAATAATAGGGCAGGCACATCAAAATGTTGATTTTCTGAAGGATCAAGATGTAATCCGAACTGTGCTAAACATATTGCAGGTATAACTCTTAATCTATCATGTCTTTTTGGGTGTCATTTTGTTGTAAAATCTTTAATATGATTGCAATATAAATTATCTCTTGCCTGCAGCTTTTTGAACTTACAGCATTGTACTTAGTTTTATGGCATGCTTTTCTTTTTAGTGGTTAAGAGCTATGATTTGTTTATTAATTAGTTGTTTGATATGTACTCTGGGAAAAGGTTATGTGACATAAAAAGAATCTTCAATATTTATTTATTTTGATATAAGAATAAATTTTTCTAGAGCGTTGCCATACTATGGTGTTGGCATACTGTTATTTTTTGGGGGGTCTCGTTAAAAACTCAGTTTCAGAGGGGATTGTACAGCTCTATTGAGCTGAACGTTTTACATTCTCCAATTTTTTGTCTAGTTTGTATTGGAGGTTCTTTGTCCTCTTTCTTTGTAATCTTAAATAAATTCTTTTATTTAAAAAATATTTATTGAAGAGAGAAAAAGAAGGGTACCAGATACTAGAAGGATAAGATGTTAAGGGTTCTTTTCTGTGCTTGGTTTTTTGCTATAGTTATTACAATACTTTTGTAATTTGTGTCATTCATGAATTGCAGACAAATACAAGTGTTGCTTCTTCTCTAGGAACATACTTCTTGCCTCAAATCTCATTGATCTTTTTGGACATGCTGAATGTGTACAAGTATGTTCTGATAACTAATAATTCCGATATATTTAAGTCTAGATAACATTGTGCGTACGTGGATTAGCAAAAAAAAATTGAGTCAGTTTCACCAGTAGTAAATGTTAATGATTTTTGGCTTCTGAAACAGAATGTACAGTGAGCTTATATCCAAAAGCATTTCAGAGGGGGGACCTTTCGCATCTAAAACATCCTATGTGAAACTTTTGCGGTAAATTCATCAAAATTGTTTTTCTTTTGTACATATCAGATTGCTCTATTGGAAACCCGCTTAGTGTCCTTTCTGATGCAGTTCTGTTAAAAGAGAGACACTTAAGCTGATTGAGACATTCTTGGACAAGGCTGAAGACCAGCCACAAATTGGTAAACAATTTGTGCCTCCAATGATGGATCCTGTTCTAGCAGATTATGCCAGGAATGTTCCTGATGCTAGGGAATCAGAGGTTCTGTCACTTTTTGCAACAATAGTAAACAAGTATGTTTTCTTTCTTTCTTTATTTTCTTGTGCTATTACGTTATTCGTTTATTTTTCTGTGTTTCCTTTGTTGTTCTTTGATTAACGCATGGGTGCTTTGACGTCTCAATTTTAAATGTGTTTTATCGCGGTTTGCTTCATGCTTCCACCTCAACCCAAAATGGAAAGCGGGGAAGAAAATAAGGGGTGTTGGTTATGCTGAATACTTGCTATATTTATTATTTAAAGCATACTTTCCTTTTGCTCTTGTCACTACTCTGTTTTCTACTTGCAGATATAAAGCTGCTATGGTTGAAGATGTACCTCGTATATTCGAAGCTGTTTTCCAGTGCACGCTAGAGGTAATGTTGTAGGCCATTTGACTATTGTTTGAATGAATAGCTTAGCATCAGTATTTGATAGTGGTAGGATGTTTGATAACCGGTGGTCAACCCTTTTATGCATATGTTGTTATTTGCATTCATGTAAAGCCATAATAATTTGTGGATGGATGGAACAATTGATTAATTGTTAGGACTAATTATTAGGAGTGGTAATGAAGCTGGAATTCTAGGGCTTTTATAGGATGATGGAAGACATTCTGATAAGGAACCTGAGGGGCTTAGGGGTATGATTTAAACAATATAGATGGCATACAAATTATTGGGTATCTACTATCAAATAATCTATGGGTTATAAATATATTTTGATTGTTCGTTTTACTTAATTCCTTTGTTGTGTCTGCAGATGATTACCAAAAATTTTGAAGATTACCCAGAACATCGGCTTAAGTTCTTCTCTTTACTCCGTGCCATAGCTACTCATTGTTTCCCCGCGTTAATATGTTTATCAAGTCAGGTTTTGTTTCTTGTGACCCTTTTCCTGTCCTTGTTTGTTGGCATGTCAAAACTTGTGATTTTATCCGACAATTAGGAATCTTCAAGATTTGCAATCTCTAGTATGGGCCACTAATGTTATTTTTTTATCTATTTCAGCAACTAAAGCTTGTTATGGATTCAATCATATGGGCATTTCGGCATACAGAAAGAAATATTGCCGAAACTGGGCTTAACCTGTTGTTGGAGATGCTGAAGAAGTTTCAGGTATGGTCTTCTTACGTTGTTGTATGTTATGCCATCTCGAGTAGCCTCTCTGGATCTTACTCTGCTTCTGTATATTTAACAGGCCCCAGAGTTCTGTAACCAGTTTTATCAGACATATTTTTTGACGATTGAGCAAGAGATATTTGCTGTCTTGACAGACACTTTCCATAAGCCTGGGTTTAAATTGCATGTCCTGGTGCTTCAGCATTTGTTCTGTCTGGTAGAGTATCATAAACGTGCATTTCTGTTCTGGTTCTTTTTAACTAACTAGTGTAGAACAGCTGGAATAAATAGTTTGACATTTTTCAGCTGGAAAGTGGTGTCTTAACCGAGCCTCTATGGGATGTTTCCGCCAATCCTTATCCATATCCAAATAATGCAGTATTCGTGTGTGAATTCACCATAAAACTTTTGAGCTCTTCATTCCCCAACATGACCACAACAGAGGTAAAAGGAGAGACAAATAATACTCAATCCCTCCTTGCCTGAACAGATGACTGATTTTCAGATATTTTGCAGGTTACTCAATTTGTCAATGGACTTTTTGAGTCCACGAATGACCTCTCCACATTTAAAAATCACATACGAGATTTTCTTGTACAGTCAAAAGAATTTTCAGCTCAGGTAAGGCTTTGTCAAAATTTGCTTCTATCTTTTTCTTTTTTTCTTTTAATGCTTCTGTGAAAATGGAGGCTTGTCAGTTGGTTGCTTTTGTAACTATCAAGTTTCTAACAACTAAAACTACTCACTGCTGGCCATTATTATGTACCCTTTACCTGTTTTCAAATAGGGCTTGTATATTGTTTATTAGACTTGCTCCTCTACCCTTTCCAGAAAACGTAGCATGATATTATGTCTTTGTCATTGATTTTTACCGTGTTTCAGTATTGATTTTATGTTTGCTAATAATTTTGTCCTTTCTGCTTCAGGATAACAAAGATCTCTATGCTGAGGAAGCTGCAGCTCAGAGGGAGAGAGAGCGACAAAGGATGCTTTCTATTCCAGGGCTCATTGCCCCAAGCGAATTGCAAGATGAAATGGTGGACTCGTAGATTGGCTAACAACATAGAAGTTGAATACATGGGAATTTTGACTTGGTTTGGCAGGCACTTCTATTCAAATACCAGCTCCTTTGTGAACAGATGCAGCATTTCCCTCCAGTTTCGTTTTTCTCCTCTTCCCAACATTTCTTGTGGGGACTGGTTTGGCAAAGGTTCCTGATTTCAGAGGTTCGGCTGGCCGGCGATACTGCGTTGCGGATTGGATGAGTGTAGATTATTTAGTTGCTAATTTAGGAAGATAATAGAATCCTCATTTGTAAGGGATTGATAAATGCATCTTCTTTTTTTTTTTCCATAGAATTCGCTCACAAGATAACTCATTCAATTCTGAGTATTTACTATTCCTCTTAGGTGTGATCTCCTAACCTCGGTCGGGCGTCTTGTGCAGAAAACCTGTGTTTTGATGTTTGGTATTATTGTCGCCCATCGATTGTTAGGAAAATCGGTGTACCATGACTGCATTTAATACATGGGTTTAATGGTGTTAGTTCTTTATATTAGTGCCACTTTGAATCAAGAATGTCAATCTAAGGCTAAGTCGTGAAAAAAAAGTTAAGAATGTGAATCCAACACATCAACATCTTGCTTCTTATTTTTTTGTTTTTTTTTTTCCAATAGAAAGATAATAGCAAAATTAAGTCACATTGAATGAGTGAACACCTAAGGAAATTAACTCACTCTTATTGTTGGACAACTTTGAAGGCTCACCAAAGGTCTATAATTTTATTCTTTATTACATACATAGACTGGAAGTGCAGGCTCAGTTGAATTTTAACTTCAGAGCGCTGACAAAATTTATGTGAGCAATAGCTTTTGCTCTTATTGAGAGTCGAACTCAAGACCTCCCGCTTACTAAACGGGTGCTCTAACCAACTGAGCTACAAGAGCTACGTTTTTCCATGAATATACTTAATAAATATGAGAAAATGTTAAATAATTTAAGGTCCCACCGTGTGATAAATATTTGTTTCTATACACCTCTTCAACTTCGAAGTTAAACGATGTCCTTAGGTACAACCACATGACTTCCCCGCCAAGGAAGTCTAAATATAAGAGTTCGTTGTAAATCTTTTTGTTTGATCTTCATTTTTTCTGTTAAAGACTTGTTGAAACAAAATGAAGAGACTAATGGAAGCGTTGGTGATCGCGATGCTTCTGGAACTAGTTACTAGAGAAATGTTGCCGAGTCCAAGTCTAATTGAAATGCCAAAGATAAAAATCATTTCTTAGAAAAAACTGCATTGTTAGGTTGTGATATGGTGGATCGTCATGCAGGCATGCCATATGCAACATCGCGATCCATTAGTCTTTTCATTTTGATGAATTCTTGGATACAACCTAACAATGTAGATTTTTTTGACGGAGAGTTGACCGCACCCTTTGGATGTAGTTTGGAGTTCTATGATCTTCCGCTGATGGTCCGTCATACTCGGTTTCTCCATAGATATCCATATTACTGTACACTCTGTGGGATTGGGTTCAATGATGAAGATGAATGCTTTCTGCACGAAGACAACTGTGAGACAGAACCGTAGAGTACTGTTTCTTGTAATAGTGGGCCACTGTTAAATATGTTACTGATATTGTATAAAAAGAAAACAATAATTAACACATCAAAGTAATAAAGTCTTGTATAACAGAGTAATAATCACTTATAAATTCCCCAACCCCGAAGAAGAATTCATAAAGGACACTGCAACTACAACAATCATCTATGGCAGGTGTATAGTGTCCAATTATGGAATTTCTTGTTATTTTGTATTTACGTCATATGGTTTCATATTGTTATATGTGAACTTGGTATGATTCACATTATAGTATATGGTGAAAACCACATGAGGAAAGAGATATCGTTTTCTTTCGAAGTTTACACTTGTGGAGTAAAAGAGTTGAACCCTGTTTGTAATGTACTATGTGAGCTCCTTCTTGTTTCTTTTTTTTTTTAAATAAAATTTGTATTAAAAAAAATTTAAAAATTTTATTTTTAAAAAAAATTCATACAAAATATAATAGACAAGAAATTCTAAATTACAATTTTCAGAATTATAAAAAATCATTTACTAAACACACTAACATAAAAAAAAAAAAGACTTTGTCGTTGTTTGTAAACACGAGTTTCTCGTGATTTTTAAAATGAAGTTTTTGGAGTCTGAAACTCAACCTCAAGGAGGATGGATAGACTCAAGGATGAACTAATAGAAAAGGAAGACATCAGTTTCCTAATAGTAAACAATTACGATCTTTATCATAAATCTTCACTTAAGCCATGACATACATTTCTTGCAGGTATTTGGGTTTAACAAATCCCCATTAAGCCATCACATAACAAAGAAGGGCACTGTATTAATGGCAAATTCAATAGTTAATATCGCAACAACAAACAAATAAGGATCTCAAACTGACGGTGTCAGCTCAAGGTTTCGAGAGGTGACAAGTAACTGGTCCTGACACTGGAATCTACCCATCAACCAAGAGGCAATTTCATCTTCATATACCGGGATAAGATCAAGGGGGAAGCCACGGACATGAATATGAACTTAAGAAGGATCTAACTCAAACACATTGTCCAGGAAAGATGGGCACTGATAATTGTAGCCAATTGTCACGTCATATACTGATAGTAAATACAAGGTAAATTATGATTTGTCACCAACATATCGTAACACAAGTGCGCAATGAATACTTATGATTGTTCAAACTCAGTAGTTCAAGATCCCAACCATCAGTTGGAATATTTATGAACTCAAAGCAACAAGACAAGTTTTTTCCACTACATATGCTAAATGATATCACATATAAGACAAATAAATAAAACTGAAGCACACCTTCTCAGTCAATCACAATAAAAGAAAAAGAGAGGCTTGGAAATCCATAGTTGTAATATCACATCCATTTTACCAGTGATTAGAAATTTAGAACGGAAGGACAGAATGGACAACCTGCACTCAGAGATGCCCTTAATTCTTGCAAGGAGGTGCAGAATCCCTTTGTCTTAGGAAGTAAAACATTTGTTAGACCAGGTAAACCATGTTCAGCAGCATATTTTTCACTTCGAAGGCACTTCTGCTCACTGCACAAAGAAAGGATAGGAGGAGAAAAATTCTTAACAGACCACGCGCGTACTCACACAAAGTGATATGAAATATTCAATCAAATTAAGAACACAAATCATATTCCAAACTCACCATTACTGGTAACAGATGTTTTTAGAAAGAAAAAAAAAAATCATATTATTCTCATATACCACAAACATAATACCTTTGTTCACTTTTTTTTTTTTCATCATGTTCATAAGCAAACATAAGAGGATAAAAATAACTATGAATAAGTGGCTTACGTAAAATCTGTGCCTTCTGGGAAAAGAGCAAGCCATAGTTGATCTTGGGGATCCTTGAAAGTAGAAAGCATATTGCGCATGTTTGACTCATCAACTTCCCATTTCCTTTCCACTGGGATGAATTCCATTATGTGAAAACCCCAACCAAATATAGGCAGTCTCATCAAGCTGCTCTTCAGTATATATTCTATGTATCCAAGGCACCCCTTCTGCAAGGCAAGGTCCCATAAGTACATCCAATCAACCTCAGTTCTTTGATTTGCAATTAGCAAGATCCGTTCTTTTGAAGGAACAATGTCTCCGGAAAACACGACTTTAGTCTTGTTTATCTTTTCAAATAGAAAAGGTCACAAAGCTAGCCAAGCACCAAAGAAAAAAGAAGTTGCTTTCCTGATGTAATGTATGGTATAGAGTCGCACAATAACAGCACAAAGAATACTAGCATTATAAATGCTGTTGAAAACAGCACCAGCAGACACACCAGACCCCTTAACACTCTCAGTGGAATCAGTGCATGAGATTTTGCTTCAATAAGAACCTCCATATACTATGAAATACAATCACTGGTGACCAACTTAAGGTAGATGCTGCTTGAAAATTGACCTCCTTGTGGTAAAGTTAACAAAAATAATCATCTTGTAATTAATCATTATTTATTGAAGATATTATCAAGGTTGGATATGGCAAACCAAGAATTATTTATGAAGATAAAGACTTGCTCAGGTTTTCAGGTACTGATGCTGATAAATTGGTGGACTCTTGCAGCTGCTTTATCCTTTTTGATAATCCAGTTAGAGAATAATTTTTGACAAGTTTAGCAGCAGCATCACCTCTAAACGAATGCCCTTAGGAGAAAATTTAGGATATCACATCGTTACCTTGCATAAAGAAAGCTAGAAAGATAGAGTGGAGTCAAGTATCATGATTCTTGCATATATTACAAAGTAGAGGCAGTAAAGAAAGCCTAGGCATATCTAATAACAGGAACAATAGATAGAACGTTCAGTAACACTTAATAGCCAAAAACCAAATATACATCATATCTCAAATAAATCCCTCTATTAACCCAACCCAAGAGAAAGCGCTGCTTATTCTGAATTCAGTAACTCCTTTCACGAAGGAAGAGAAGAGAAAATTAATGAACCAACCAACGCGAGGAATGGGTATTTTGAAAATCCTATAGTGGCCCAATTGTGCGCAATAGTCTAATCGACCTAAACCCAATATAGTTTGCACTAGCCCAATAGCTGCTAGTTAGTGTTTCGTCCGATTTGGAGAACGACAACTTGGCATAACTCAAATTAATCAAGGGCTACTCTAGTAATTCCATCTCTTAACTAGACCAAAAAAAAAACATCGCAATGCGACTAAATGCGTTGTAAAATATCACAAGAAGGTCCCACCGAGATTTGAACTCGGGTTACTGGATTCAGAGTCCAATGTCCTAACCACTAGACCATGGGACCATTGTTATAAATACTAGGTATTTGCATATAATTTTTCTTATATATTTTTTTTGGATATAATTTTCCAAACAAAAACTCGCGGACATCATATAAAACGAATTTTCCATTTCTTTCCCACTGGTTTAGCGATGAATGAAGTTACAAATCAAAACTTTGTGCAAAATCTTGGAGCTTCTTTACTTGAATTGCTGATGTCATATCGATGCTGCTGTCTTTGCCAAGTTGGGTGAGGACAGGATGGAAAATACTTACAGCAGCATTTAAACATTGTATACTATTCAATTACGATAGAAGCTTCTTCATCAAAAATTAAAATAAGAAAAAAATAGAAGCTTAGACGAGATTTGTAGTTAAAAAATACAGTTGCGAAAAAAACTCAACATTTGCAGTTTATGTATATCTTGCAGACTGAGTTATACGTTGTGTTTGTTTGGATAAATAATAAGAAAAGCTACTACACCATTTGAGACATTTACTAAGAAAATGAAGAAAACGTAATTATATCTAAGGAAACAATTTATACTCACAATATCAGACGTCAGACTTTTACTTGGTAGAGAATTTAGCTCCAAAAGTTGAAGAGAAAGGAAAGGCTTAGAACTAAGCCAAAGCTCATTGTTTTAGTTTCCCCAAATTGTGGGGAAAAGAGGGTGGAAAATTCCACCATACGGGAGACTGAGAAAATAATGCAGCAATTTCAATATTGCACTTTCAAACACAATGAAGGACATTCAAGAGCAAATAGAAATCTTGAGTCTTAAAATTAGTGAATCATTTCTCAGGCCCAAACTTCTATACATTGGAGCAAGTCACATACGTAAGCACCTTTAAAGGTGGAGCTACTATATAATTCATCAGCTTCATATTTAATCCAAAAAATTCGATGACACTTAACAACATTCTAGAATGCAATTTGGCCAACTCTACAACTTCATCGGCTGACAAATCCTAAAGGCCGAGAAACCTACAGCAGACCATACAGATAATTAATGAGTGACAAACTTGGAAGATAAGTTTATGATGAACGGGAAGAAAAGAGTTCAAACCTTGTTCAATTAGAAGGACGTTCCTACGGAAGAGAATCCAGCAGCTTTTCGCTCCTTCAGAGTTGTAGCCAACCAGTCTAAGCCCTCATAAAGACCATCACCTTTTAGTGCACAAGTGCCTTGTATATGCCATTTCCTATTCCTGAGATCGAAGAGACCTAGTCCCTCACATACTTCCATTGGCGTCATTGCTCCTTTCTGGAGTGGGAAATATTTAACAATAACACAATGAAGAGAAAAAAAAAAAAAAAACTACATATATTTTGGGGTGAGAGGGTTGCTCATGTAGAGGAGCTGTTCTATCAATCTATCCATGCACCCATTGTAGCATGTTTTACTCAACACAGGCATGGGCATAAGCCTGCAATTAGTCTGTAATTTCAAAGGAGGCTCCCCTAGATTCTTAAAACGAAGCATATAATTTCAGCCAAATTCAGGGAGGTCAGAGTTGAAAAGAAAAAAGGCAAAGGACAAAATAAGGATATACCTGAGAAATGATTTTTCCAGCAATTCACTTGAACCATCATAAACTTAGCTTCCCAATCACATTTTTGTTAAGACATACTTTGTCCTAATCACTCTATGACCCAAGGGTTACTCACAAAGACATCTACTAGAACTACGGATTTTCCCATGCATCTTCTTTTCTAACTTCATAAGTTCATAACTACTCGGTGAAATATAGATAAATAATTCTAGTATATTCATAGTTTAGGTGACTAGATGAAGGAAACGGGAAAACAAAATGTTCAAGTTATAGAATGGGTGTTGTAGGGTGCAACATTATAGTCTTTTAGCTGGTGGAAGTTCAGTCCATCAATGAATATGGATAGACTTGTCTTCTTAATCTATGTAATACAATCTCCTCCACTCATTTAGTCAAGTTTTAATAAATCAATTGACATGCTATGGCTATTACTCAATCTTTGGCCACAAAGATACAGATAATCTTAAGCCAGTCATGTGAAAGAGCACTAATGAAAAAACAACAAAGACTTACCATGTCCTGTTTGTTGGCAAACACCAAAATGACACTATTAAGCATAAATGGGTCATTTATGATGGCCTGCAAGAAATTCACCAATCAGATCAAAGTATGCTAGAGAGTTTTATGTAATAACATTGTATTGATTCTGATCTTATCACCTGAAATTCCTGCTTTGCTTTCCCAATTCTCTCTCTGTCCAAGCTATCAACAACATAGATCTGCATAAATCCACGCATCAGCATATAAGTATTAACATGGCTGATCTAGGCCCAAAGGCTTGGGTTTCTTTTTTTCTTTTTGGAGTTAAGAAACAACTCAAACTGAAGGAACTTCTGGAAGACAAACATAGATTTTTGTTTTTGAAGATGATGATTAATATCTTGAAGTGGTAGGAGGACATGTATGGAATAACTCCTTAAAACAAAGAGAATAAAAGCAGGGACATTAGTTCTTACCAGACCATCTGTGTTGTTGAAATAGTGCCTCCAAAGTGGCCTTAGTTTTTCTTGTCCTCCAACATCCCAAACAGTGAACATAACGTTCTTATACTGAACTTTCTCCACATTGAAACCTGCAAGTCAATACAAATTATAAGCCTGCAGAACCAACTTAAGGATCACCTTCAACCAAAAGTTATCAAATGTTGGTCAGCGCCAGAAAGTCTTAAAGAAATGATTGATGGTCATATAGTCTGTTGACAGATGGAAAAGTAAGTTATTGCCTATAAAAGGGATAACCCCATTCAGTATCCACTATATGAAGATTTCAATACTTCGTTGACAGCAACGCCCAAATTGGATAAAATATCAAGTAGAGCAATGGAACTCAGGCAATGTCCCTCTGTTACAAGAAAACAGTTATGGAAAAAGCAAGCAGCTGTATTTAAAATATGTAGGGGAAAAAAGAATCCAAAGAAACTTTCAACATATACATAAATAGATACATCAAAAATTTCTTATTGATGTGATAACTGAATCTACCAAGTTATCAACCACTAAGAAGTTCAACAATCATCATAGAAGAAGCTAAATTGAGGATACACTAACAGGAAAATAACATTAAAAACAGAAAAGGAAAGAGAAGTTTTAATTAGAAATTGAGGGCAATGCAGATGAGATCATAAACCAAAGATAAAGGTGAAACTTAATGAGATATCTCATATAGTTGGGATTGATAAAGATGCCCACTGCAGCAACATGTTTTCCCTGACAGTCAGATACGGCATTCTCTTTTCTTCAAAAGAAATACAGTTTCTACTAAAACCAGCTCCATTAACAGAAGGTTCCATATGTATACAGATAGTCAAGGAATTAACAAAACAACCTGCTTTCCCCTATACTAAAAAAAAGAAAGAAGGAAACACCAAGTGGAAAAAAATTATTAATATTATTTCTGTTATCAAGACCAAAAAACAGCTAATTTAGCTTTAGTATGTAATTCAAGACGACCTAGAGATGGATTATGTTTGGAAATAGCAAAGAAATAAGTAATCATGAACTCATGCACTAAGACCCACCAATGGTAGGAACAGTTGACAACACTTCTCCAATATGCAGCTTGTACAGTATGGTTGTTTTCCCAGCAGCATCAAGACCAAGCATCACAACCTAGCCAGGCCAAGGAAAAGTACAGTAAGGGTAGAGATTTCGTGGTGGAATATTAAGTGTCATCGTAAATTTTGAACAAAGGTTAAAAGAAAAAGAAATTCTCAGGGGCTATGAGCATGTAACAAAGAAATAGAGTATTGATCTTGATAATTTGAAAAGAGAATGATGCAATGACAGTAAAATATATAAATATTACAATGGAATATAAATTCACATAGCGAAAGTCCTAAAAGCAAATGAAAATCAACCAATATAGAAGAAAGTAACTCAAACTATGCAGCAGACCATTTAAGGAAAATAAACTCAAAAATATGAAATAAAAGTTTTTATTGATGCCGAAGTGTTGAAATCAGAAAGGAGAGTCGGGTCAATAACACCAGTAAAATCACGACAGTAAGAACAAATAACTGAGCAAAATCACAAATATCTTAAAACTTTATAATAACTATTTGTGACGAATAGTACCAAAAAAATAACTCAGACCCAGAGTACTGTATAAAATGCAAAGGACAAGTTCAAGTTATTGAGGAAATCATTTAGAAGCTCACTGAGACTACGTATGTAGCAGTGATCAATAAGAATAGAGTCAATAGACCACTTTCGTTTGATTTAGTGCTAGGAAATGGTCAGCAAGCTGAATAAATAGAAAACGGATTGTGGGATTAACGAAATTTCTTGCAGCAAACTGAAAATTTTAGTTTTGCTTCAGATAGCAATAAGTAACAATTCAAAAGGAACAATAATACATAACGGTACTCCCTGTAGAAGTTAACTAAGTAATAATCACGATCCTAAACCTCCATTTCTGGTAACTTAAAAAATCCACCAAATCATAACAATCAAAGATCTTGAGGTTAACATGAAAAAGAAAAAGGAAATTAAGAAACAACTAAGCAGTTCATTTATAACATAGAGGGAAAGAGAGGATACCCGCATCTCACTGTTGCCGAAGAAGGTGTCGAAAAGCTTCCGAAAAGTTTGACCCATCTTTTGTTTATTTGCTGCTGTGTCTATACACCCACCTCGATCAAATTTCTTTCAAAAGATCAGTAGTAGTTATTGTTGATTTAGATGATCGATTTTGGAATTTGTTTATGCGAAATGGAAAATAGAGAGAGGTTTACAGAGAATGGGAAAGTGTCAAGACCAGAGAGGACGGGGCAACCCTGCCGTTGGCTTTCTTTCCAAGCACTTTCTTAGCAGTCGATGGATGGAGGAACAATTGACAAAACCGGAAGGAGAAATAAAAAAAAAAATAGAATATTTTCTTTTTATCTAATCTAATAAAACTGATTCTCGGAAACAAGGTAATTTAGGGGAAAGGAAAAAACTTATACATGAGCTTTTTCTTCTTTTTTTTTTACAATGAAATTTAGATATATTTAAAATCATGTTAGAAAAGTTTTAGATTTAAATTTTAAAAATATAATTACATTAAAAGAGTGTTTTATCTCACTTTGAGTTATATTTGAATTAAATCATACTAACAGGACTTGAATCCTCAATCTATGATTAATCTTGGTGGAGTCAATAAAAGAAACTCTCTATTACTTAAATTTTTAAGATTTGAATTTAAAATTTTTAATTTAAACTATTTGATATTTTTGTTACTAAGTTAAAGAAATATTAATTTTCTTGATCGTGTTATTTTAGTTGTAGTTACATTGATTATTTTTTAAATAATTATAAAAAGTTAAGACAGCTTTAAAAAATATTAATTTATAGTATTGGTCTTCTTGGATGTTTTATTCAAATTAAACCTACAATAGTCAATTTTTTATTTTTTATTAACAAAATATGTATGAGATCTAAACTTTTGTAGATGGGACTGACAAGCTTCAGATATCACTGCTAATCACATATATTTGTGTAAGTATGAGAAGGATTGTTGCAGTAATTATTGAGGAAGGGAGCAAGGACGAAGGGAGGGAGAATTCTGCATGGTTTGGTTCAACCACATCCAAAGCCCAACTCTCATTCTTATTTCTCAAACCCAACGCGATCCAATCCAGTTCAACCCAACCCAACCCAACCGAAAAATCTACGATGCAGGTATGACTTAGCAATAGCAGGGTGTAGTCAGGTCAGGTGTATCGTTAATGTGTTTTCTTTTAGAATTAGCATTGAGCCCTCAATGGAGTGTGTTGCTCCTGGGTTGGGTTAGACTTTTGACCTATCTCTTTCCTTTCTCTTCTTTTGGTTGGTGAAGTGTTCACCCTCACTTTCTCAAGAATTAGCAAAGAAAGATATTACTAAAAGTTGTAGTCATTACATTTTCCTACCATGATTGTTTGATTCATAACGAGCTGCTTTTTCATTCATAACAAAAGAAACAAGGGATTGGTTTCAACTCATTTGGAAGAACAAACCACTGGAGCCACACTTCGGCAGAAAGATTTAGAATTAAAATCTCTTGGGATTGAGATCGACAGATAAAGAGCTCCGGATTAGTTGAGGGTTAGGCTCTCATTTACCCCTAGCATCTAAAGATTAACATAGATAAATCATTTCGTATTCATTGAATTTCTACTGGAAAATTGTTCTTTCAAGTGCAGAAGGCAGTTGACGGATTTAGGCATTTGCCATTACTGCAGCCTTGAATATTCATGCTCTACCACCTGCCATCTAAGATCTCAGTTTTTCTGAGTACTCAACATGCACAAGATTACTTGTACCAATGCACTCAACTTTAAAATGCAGATGGAATTCCAAATACAAATCATTGTCATAAATACATCAATGCACCGGACATAAAAAATCTAATTTCAGTTCCTTGAAAGGCATCCCTGGAGCATAATCAGGACAAAGAACCACTTTACATGACAAGTAGTTTGCAATACCTGCTTCAATATTTCCCGTTCTTCACCTTTGTGGAAGAGAGGGGCTTTCCTTCTATCAAAAGGAGAAAAGAAAGGGAAGGATGGCTTTTACAAAGGCCACCAAATCGTTCGTATGTATGTTCTCATGACATCGGATATGAAGTGTCTAAGCTCAATAAGTAAATACCATACTTTATAATAAGTGACAACATAAACTATACTTCTTATCTATGTCCAAGATTATCATAGCATTAAGCTCAACCAACAGAATGATTTCCATTATACTGGAACTGAGAAGGACAGGATGCAAAAACAGAGCAAAGCCTTAGCTACTATGAATTGTGACATCAAAATTATTAAAACCTGCAAGATATGAATAAACAATGGAAAGCTTAGAGTTGAAAGTCAAACAGTGATTGAGAACTCGTTGGTACCCATAGAAGACCTCAGATAAGACAATATGAAACAGAATAGAATCAAGTATTACTATAAAATATTTGTATTTCCATCGAAGGCAGACTAGACTCTCTGCCTCAAAAAATTTTCCATCCAAAGAAGGTGCAGAATCTGAGATTAAAAGCATTATTTTGCTAGGTTGCCGCTATATTACACACGATAAGAAGAAAGAAACTAGTAAGAAAGTCTGCTACAATAATCGATCACACACCCAGGTTCAAAACGAACCTACCCAGCAGGAAATTAAATAACTTCTCAACTCAAAATACTTGCACTAAGCCTCACTTGTATTCGAAGTTTGGCACTGGCGGTGCATCGAAACTCTCCAGAACCTTAGTCTCGCTTCCCCCACTCTTGGTGGGTTCTTCCTTCTTATCTCCACGGAACCACCCTCCAAACCATGACGACGTTGTTGAACCCGAATCAGAAGGAACAGTTGAAGAAGATGACACTTCTGGAGGCACGGGTATGCCGGGTAATTGATTTGGTGTATACCCTGGCATGGGTTCGTCGATCACCATAGGCATCTGTTGCTGCGCGGTGAGGACCTTGTTCAGCATGATCCCAGCTCCTTCGATCAAAGCCAACAAGACGCCGCCGAACATAGCCGAGCGAGCCGAAGCTCCGAGGCCCTGGCGCATGGAGAGGAAGCCGCCAGTGGCAGCGCCGGCGATGATTGAGTTCCATGGGTCCTCCTTTTGGCGGATATAGACCATGGTACAGTCAAAGGAAGAAAACAGGCCACCCCATACAGCGAAACTGCCACCAACACGAGGAGCGTTCAGGCGAACGGCTTGAGTGGCGCCGATCAATCGAGCGCCTTTAGGAGAGCCGTAAATTCCTTTGAGGAAGTGAAAGGCAGAGCCACCGACGGCTCCCATGCCGAACGCGCCGCCGATGTCGTCGAGTATGCGATCTGGGCAAGGTTCCCTTGATGTCTCTGGAGTTCCCATGGAAAATGAAATGAAACTTGAAAGGAATAACCAAGAGAAGTAGCTCTAGGGTTTGATCTATTACGGAAAAGAAAAATAAAAAATAGCAATGACGGCGCCCCTTTCCTTTTCTTGGGCATGACCGTGCCGGAGGTGATCGGTAAAGAGATTTTTTTAAAAAATTTTGAGAATTTTAATTTAAGATTTTTGTTTTTTATCTCAAAAACATGTTTTTAAATTTTTAATATAATTTTTATTTAAAATAATCTTATAAAAATGAGTGAGATTTTAATTTTTATACTTAAAAAATATTTTTTAAAAAAATTCTTTTAAATATTTAAAATTAATCAAATACATTTTAATAATTTTTAAATTTTTTTATAAAATGTAATATAAATCCTAAAATTTTATATTTCTTGAATTCTCAGATTTGAAAATCAAATTTTTTTTCCAATCAAATGTTCTCTTAATATATTGAAACCCGATTTTTATTTTTAACTAGAGAAATTCTTTGAAAATTCTTTTAAAATTACAGATTGCCCCTTGTAAAATTGGAATGAAAATCTAGTGTTTTGTAAATATATCGTCTTATTATTCTCACATTAATAAAATTTTGTGAGAACAAAATATAAAACACATTTTTAAAACAACATATTTTTATTGTATGAAATTTACCAAAATTATTCAAATCTCTTTCGTATGTGTTAACTATGATATTTCTTAATCAAACACGATACCATGATTGGAGCATTAAATTTGATGTATCTTGGGGATAAATTTTATATACCTTACACATATTTTCTTCCCTTTTCCTCAGACCGTTTTTAGTTAGAAATAGTGATTATTAAGATCAAGACTTTTTGTTGTCTGATAATTTTTTTTATAAGACTTTTCTAATATGTTAAAACATTTCATTAAGTTAATATCTTATTTATCGATTTGATTATCATTGCACTTAATTTTAGTATTATTGATTTCGGATTCTACCAAAATTTTTTTTGGTGAATAAACTTGTGGATTGAAAAAAATGATGCCTCAGACAAAGTTCACAAATTTATGATAAACAGTAGGAAAATTTTACAAACTTAAAGAAAATTTAAATTTACCTCTTCTTAAAAAGAGAGATATGAATTTGCAATTTATGAAATATAAAATATTATCTTGTCCTAAATGATCAACTTCTCAGAATTTAGATCCCAATTAAAAGTAAACAAAATGTTATGTATACAAATAAAAAATCATATTTGGGAATATATTAATTATTTCATGCTTAAAACAAAATACTTATTTATAAAAGAGAAATTTTAAGTATGATTATTCCTGTGAACCATTTTTAAATCAGTTTTTTTTTTTTATTTTTTTCCCACTTCAGTTTGCCATTTATTTATTATGATTTCTTAATTTTTTTATGGTGCTGTATCACTGACGGACTAGATATCAATGATATTATTATTATTTTTCTGATGTGAGTTAACAATGACAATTTTGTAAACTTAAATTTATGTCAAGTTGTAGTTCTTTGATGGTTTACCCCGATGAACTCTGCAAGTAATATTAACTTTCCTCACCACCGAACGCAAAATAGGAAAAATCATCGTTGTTGCAATCATGCAATAACCGCCATGGATTCCTTTTACTTTCCACTGGTTTCCAACCACTCATTTTCTGCGTCTATATCATATTTCCCGGGAAAGTAACTGCCACCAACTACTGGCGCCAGCATTCTCACATGCCAACGCTGTAGAATGTTAGCTCACAAGAGTTCCCCGTTTCTTCACAAATTCCAGCCATTTCAGCCTCATCGTCTCCGCTATCGTTCCAGATTCTGCTGTTTGCTGGACCAGATTGCTCCCAAATTCGCCGTATCGTCCTCATTGACCTCGGTTCTCACCTCCGAAAATGTCATCGCGGCAGCCGCAAAGGCTGCCACGAGCTCAGGCTCACTCCACGGCGCCGTCTCGTCTGCCATCACACAGGTGGCGGTCACTGCCGTGGCCATTGCTTCAGGGGCTTGTCTTTCCACTAAGGTTGATTTCTTGTGGCCCAAATTGGAGGAGCAACCAGGTGACGTGTGTTGCTTCCTCTATTCCTTTTCATGCCTAGTTGTTTCCACTTTTTTGCCCGATTTAGATTAGCTAATCTATTCTGTACTTCTTTAATTGACAATTCTTTTAGACAAATCGAACTAAAAGTTTTACTTCAGCAACGAATATTTTGCGTTTTCGAGCTGTTTCAGATAAATCTAGTTTTTTTTTTTTTTTTAAATAATAAAAAAAAAAGAAACTCTGGATTCATTGGCTAAACAATTACCCAGCCCTGTTAATTTGGCCATATTGATAGTTTATTTTGGTTGATGAGAGACACTGCATCTGCATTTATTTTCTGTGAACAATAAAGTCCATTTGTTGTGGGTTGAACTTTTAAATTGCTACCACAAGTCTCAAGCAAAATAGAGGAGATAACTTTAGTTGCGTTAAATGATGCTGATTGTATGTAATATAGAATCAATTGTTGTTTACATGCACTAGAAATATTTTACTGTTAATTTTGCTACTTCGTGATAGGCTTCAGCAGTTTTTTTTTATTTGGGTAATTAAAAGGATGTACATCTTCCATTAGTCATATTTTATTATCCATAAATTATTGACGTGCAGGTTCTGTTATACTGGATGGAGTAGATGTTACTGGCTATCCTATATTTAATGACGTAAAGGTTTATCTTCTTTACTTGCTTTATGATTTTCAAATATGTAACTCTGTCATATATAATGATGCAAGGTTTGTAATCTCTACTTGCTTTATGACTTGCATGTTCTCATGGTACATCATGAAAATATCCTATCTTGAAGGCAGGTGCAGAAGGCTATTGCTTTTGCAAGGAAAGCACACCATGGGCAAATGCGGAAAACAGGAGACCCTTATTTAACGCACTGTATCCATACAGGAAGAATTTTGGCAATGTTGGTTCCATCAACTGGTAAACAAGTATGCATTACTCCGATCTATATAATCTATATAATATATTTGTGTTCTGGTAAGCAAGACAACAACGACTTACCATGGCTACAAAATGTTCCTCGGATAAGTTGCTGTGCATTTCAAATTCTTAGTTTTAGAAGCGTTGTTTAATTGCAAAATAGAAAGTGAACTAAAGAGTGGGGCTATGTAGCCCCAGTACTTGACCCACTTATGGACTTATTGATAACAATGTGATAAGACAAAGTGGTCGGGATTAACCAATTTGATCAGTCCATCCCAACTTGGCAAAACAGATCCGGCCACTTAATCCTCAAAAAGTGTCATTTTCCTTAATTAAAGTATATTCTAGGAAGCTCCTGTGTTATTCATTATATGCTGACTGGAGAATAATTATTTGAATAAGCCTGAGATCATTGATTTAATGAGGGAGAAAAGGCCTTTTGTTCTTATGTTCTAATATGCTGTATTATTCAATAAATGCTATTTATATATTTTTCTGTGAAATATGTCGTATTGCTCAAAGTAATTGAAACAGTACCTCCACTGTCTTTCCTCCTTCAGACCAGATTTGGGTACTTTTGCCATCTTGAACTGCAATTGACATTCATGTAATTTGCAAGTGCAGTTGTATGAATTACTATTGTTGGAAATTGTGTTTCAACATGCTTGTAAGTCAAAATATATTTTCATGAAACTGATTCCATTGGGGTCTTGTATTCTTTTTCAGGCTGTTAACACAGTAGTGGCCGGTGTTCTCCATGATGTGATTGATGATACATGCCAAGGTTTACAAGACATTGAAGAAGAGTTTGGTGATGATGTGGCTAAGCTGGTAGCTGGAGTTTCTAGGTTAAGTTATATAAATCAGGTATCACACAGAAGAATGAAATTCTTTCTATATGTTTTGCTTTGATGAGGTAGTACATTATACTTTGTCAACTTCAGCTATATTTTAGGTTCCACTTTTTAAGAAACTTGGTTGAGCATTAAATAATGGTAACATTGATGTTTTATGTAATTGTATGAATAAGGATTTTGCTTGCAAGTAACTAAAAACAAACGTTGAATTAGCTTCTTTGTTTTTTTTTTTTTTTTTTTTCTCAATAATTTTGTTCTTTGCCATGGGGTGGCCAGGCCAAGGATGAATTCATTAAAGTCTGTACCATATCCTTTCTCATGAAAGCTCTGTAGGTTTGAAGCATAAACAGACAAAGTAGAGGCTATTTTACCTTGTGTTTAAATTTGTGCAGGTGGCACGGATTGAACTCTTGTAATAAGATTAATCTATTGGGAGAAGGCTTGAAAATGGTTTTGTTAGTATCTTCAACACAATGAATAAGCATTTGTTTTTCCTTGGAATCCCTAGATGCTACCTGTCGTATATGTATAGTGTACTAGGGTATTACCTCCTTTGTGTCTTCCTTTCATATATTTTTACTCCTACGAAAAGAAATTTATGACATAAATAAAATTGTAGAATGGTTTACATCTTTATATCCAGTTATTTTTATGATACTTTACCTTCATGATGAATATGTTAAGGTTTTGTAACCATGTTGTGATTTCAGTTATGGTCAAATATTCTGATGTTTCTTTATTTTTTGTACATTGCATGCTTCTAACTCCATTCTCCTTATACATCTGTTTAGCACAGACTATTTTGTTTTCTTTTCCTATATCATTTTAACATTGTTTTGTTTTGTAGCTGTTACGCAGACATCGAAGGGTAAATGTGAACCAGGGGGCCCTTGGTCAGGAAGAGGTAAAGCTCTGTATTTTACAAATGCATAATAAGCCGCCCCAAGACTTCCATTGGATGTCTAACTGTAGTTTTCTGAAAAGTGATGATATATTATTGAGATGGGTAGTAAATATATACTACAAAGTACAACAGAGAAATCCCTAAAATTAAGGGATTTGATTTCCTTGATTGAGTGATTTAATTATCCTCAATCTCCTACATGATTATCTCTAATAAATCCTATTTTCACAGCCTTATCTACACAGCCCGTTGGGCTTGATTTTCTACACTCCCCCTCAAGCCTAACGGTAAATATTTATCATTCCAAATTTAGAACTCAATTCCTCAAAGGTAGGCTTATGTAGTGCCTTAGTAAGTATGTCTGCCACTTGATTCTTTGAAGGAACGTATTCCAAATTTATGCTGCCATTTTCCACCTTTTCATTGATGAAATGTCTGTCAATCTCCACATGTTTGGTTCTGTCATGGTGGATGGGGTTCTTGGCAATTGCTATGGCAGATTGGTTGTCACATAGGATGTCTATAGGATCCGTATTTTTAATCCTTAGGTCAGACAGCAATCGGTTGAGCCACACTCCTTCACAGATCCCATTCGCTAAGGATCTAAACTCTGCCTCTGCACTGCTGCGGGCTACCACAAGTTGTTTTTTACTTCTCCATGTCACCAAGTTACCCCACACATAGCTGCAATACCCAGAAGTAGATTTTCTGTCTTCAGGAGAGCCTGCCCAATCTGCATCCGTGTAGATTTCAACCTGCCTGCTTGTATTCTTTTTGAAGAATAGCCCCTTTCCTGGATCACCTTTTAGATATCTCAGAATTCTGTGTACAGCATTGAGGTGCTGTTCTTGAGGCTTACTAAGAAATCTACTTACCACACTCACAGCAAAGCTAATATCAGGTCGAGTGTGAGTTAGGTATAGCAGTTTTCCCACTAGTCTCTGATATCTTACTTGTTCTACTGACTTCCCTTCTGCACTGTATGTGAGCTTAGTATTTGGGTCCATAGGGGTGTTTATTGGCTTACACCCTAGCATACCAGTCTCACGGAGAAGATCCAGCACATATTTCCTTTGTGACATTGTTATCCCTAGGTTTGATCTAGCAACCTCCATGCCTAGGAAATACCGTAGATGGCCCAAGTCCTTGACTTCAAATTCTGTAGCCAGCAATTTCTTAACTCTGTTGATTTCTTCCTCCCAATTCCCGGTTAAGACAATATCATCCACGTAGACCACTAATAGGGCAATTTTTTCTTCTGCTTGTTTAATGAAGAGAGTATGATCCGCCTGTCCTTGTGTATAGCCATCATTTTTCAATACTTTGGTAAATCTGTCAAACCAAGCTCGGGGAGATTGCTTCAGCCCATAGAGTGACTTTTTCAGTTTGCACACTTTCCCAAGAGGCAATTTATGTTCGAACCCGGGTGGTGCATCCATGTAGACCTCTTCTTGTAGGTTTCCATTCAAAAATGCATTCTTGACATCCATCTGTAGTAGAGGCCAGTCCAGATTGGCAGCAATGGATATGATCACCCTAATTGTATTCAGTTTTGCAACCGGGGAGAAGGTTTCTTGGTAGTCAATACCATAAGATTGAGTGTACCCCTTTGCTACCAATCGGGCTTTGAATCTTTCAATGCTGCCATCTGCTCTCTGTTTTACAGTAAATACCCACTTACAGCCCACTGTCTTCTTCTTCGGAGGCAAGTTGGTAATCTCCCAAGTCTGATTTTTTTCAAGTGCCTCAATTTCTGCCAGAGTTGCTTCTCTCCATTTAGGGTCCTGTAAGGCTTCCTCCACATCTTTTGGAATGTGAATCTGGTCTATGGCAGCTGTACATGCTCGGTATTCAGGTGATAGCTTGGAATATGACAGGCAGTTCTGTATAGGGTGTTGAGTACACTGCCTTACCCCTTTCCTTAGTGCAATAGGCCATTCTAAATCACTTTCTTTACCTGTATTTTCCACTGCTGAACTACCAGGATTAGTTTGGGAATGCTCTTGTGTCTGTTCAGGACTTGCTGGACCTGGTGTTGATGTTTGGATTGGCTGAATTTGATTCTGCCTTTTCCGCCGAGAATACACCAGAAGGTCAGGGGATTTATTTGGAGATTTAGGTGGCTGGGATGCTAGTTCTGGGCTGGTATAATCAGCTGGAGAGTGGGGATAATGCGGGAGTGGAGTGTTTGCTGGTTCTAGGCCAAGTATTGGGTATGTGGGAAGGTTATTTAGTGTTGGTTCTGTCCAGTTCTGTGATTCCAATTCCATAACAGGATTATTCTCCCCCTGAATCACAGAACTAGGAAAAAATGGTTTGTTTTCAAAAAATGTAACATCCATAGAATGATACAATTTTCTAGTTGAAGGACAGTAACACTTATAGGCCTTTTGGTTGGGAGAGTAGCCAAGGAAGATACATTTGTGGGCTCGGGCATCAAGTTTGTCACGTTGGTGGGGTTGAATGTGTACAAAGACAGTGCACCCGAAAACTTTAAGGGGAATCTGGGAGATAAGGTGAGTGCTAGGGTATGTATTGAGGAGAATTTGTATAGGAGTGTGAAATTTGAGGACCCGAGAAGGCATACGGTTGATAAGATAGGTGGCTGTGAGGAGGGCATCGCCCCAAAAATGTTTTGGAGTGTTAGAGGAAATAAGAAGAGATCGGGTAACTTCAAGGAGGTGTCTGTTCTTGCGTTCGGCAACACCATTTTGCTGTGGTGTGTCAACGCATGAACTTTGGTGAACAATACCATTATTTTGAAGATAGGACCCAAGGGAATCATTGAAAAAATCACGGGCATTGTCAGTTTTAAAAACTTGGATTGTAGCTTGAAATTGTGTTTGGACCATTTTGTGGAAATTTTGGAAAATTTGAGTGGTTTCCGATTTGTTCTTCATTAGAAAAGTCCAACTAATTCTAGTATGGTCATCAACTAATAGAAGAAACCATCGGGCACCAGTCAAAGTTTTAATTTTATTGGGTCCCCATATGTCACCGTGGATGAGGGAAAAAGGTTTAGATTGTTTATAACATAAAGGAGGATAATGGGATTTAGCATGTTTAGATAATTGACAAGTGGTACACTGTATGGAGCGAAAACTGACTTTATTAAATAAGGCTGGAAACAGCCGTTTGAGGTACAAAAAATTTGGATGTCCTAACCGGTTATGCCATAGCAAAATATTTTCTTCATTGCTTGGCTGAGAAGGAAAACTGGTCTGGATAGAGTGGCCTTGAGAGAGATGGCTGGATGGCGTGGAGCTGGATTTGAGGATGTAAAGGCGGCTGGCAGAATCATATTCAGCACTGCCAATCATCTTCCCCGAGTCCTTGTCCTGGAAAACACATAAATCATCCCTAAAATTAGTTTCACAGTGTAGATTTTGGTTAAGTTTTCGGACAGATACCAGATTACAATCCAAAGTAGGAACAAATAGCACAGATGTTAAGTTAAAATGTGGAGAAATTGTGATAGTGCCATGTCCCATGGCTGTCTTGTGGGAACCATCCGCTATGCGAACAATGGCAAAATTGGGACAGTGCACAAAAGAAGAAAATAGAGTTCTATCACCTGTCATATGGTCAGAGGCTCCAGAATCAATGATCCAAGATTGTGGATTTTGAGAAGCATGAAGGGCCAAGGAGGAATTCGGTTGCCCAGCTTTACTGATGAGTTGTTGAAGTAGTTGAAGCTGGTCCGGAGTGAATGGATTCCCACCAGCTGTGGCAGCATAGCTGCGACGTTCGGGGTTGTTTTTGGGCTTCCAGTCTGCTGGTTTACCATGCAGTTTCCAGCAAGTGTCTTTTAGATGCCCTGGTTTCTGGCAGTGATCACACCAAGGGCGATTTCTCCGAGGTTTGCCATCTCCCTGGTGGTGAGGAGTGCCTCGGGTAGCAAGAGCAATAGGCATAGTGTTTTCAGCTTCATTGGATGCAACAGATAAAGCTGGACTTTCCAGCAAAGGAGTTGGTTCTGGTGTTCCAAGCATGACCTTCCGCCTGCTCTCTTCCCTACGAACCGCAGAGAACACTTCCCGAAGGCTTGGTAATGGTTTCGAGCCCAGAATTCTGCCCCGTACTTCATCTAGAGATTTATTAAGTCCCATGAGGAACTTAAAAATTCTCTTAGTTTCAACAATTTGCTTGTATCGAGAATTATCTTCTTGGCATCTCCAGGAGTGTGTTTCGAACAGGTCTAGCTGCTGCCAGTATTTGGAGAGGGTTGTGTAGTAATGGGTAACAGAATTGGTACCTTGCTGGAGGTCATGGAGGAGGCTTTCAATGTGGAATAGTTCTGCAGTATTGTCCCTACTAGAATAGGTTTCCAGGGCTGCTTCCCATATCTCATGAGCAGTGTGATATAGGAGAAAATTTTCTCCAATTTCAGTGGTCATGGAGTTGATGAGCCATGACATGACCATATTGTTTTCTGCCTTCCATGTTCTGTAAGCGGGGTCGGTTGATGCTGGTGGATGGATTGTGCCAAGGAGATGGTCCTCACGTCTTCTGCCATTAATAAACAAGAGGACTGATTGGGACCATTGGAGGTAGTTCTGGCCATTGAGTTTGTGAGGAGTGATAGATGCCACAGTATTTTCAAGAGTTGTGGCTGGAGTTGAGGAAAAGATGGGATTGGAGGTTGAGCCTTCGGTAGTGGAGTTTTGGTCGGAATCGGCCATTAGGAGAGGATGAGAGGGGTCTCGGAATTGAGACTAGGGTTGCTGTATTTCAGCGGCGGCAAGGAGGAGAGGATAGGGCGGATAGGTCAGAGCCTAGGGTTGGCTCTGATACCATGTAGTTTTCTGAAAAGTGATGATATATTATTGAGATGGGTAGTAAATATATACTACAAAGTACAACAGAGAAATCCCTAAAATTAAGGGATTTGATTTCCTTGATTGAGTGATTTAATTATCCTCAATATCCTACATGATTATCTCTAATAAATCCTATTTTCACAGCCTTATCTACACAGCCCGTTGGGCTTGATTTTCTACACTAACATCAATTTATCAAAATAGAATCAAAAGGATGCTACCAGCCATAGAATGAATATGATATTATGCTTTATTTTTTATAAGATACTTTTCTTTAGGGGAGTTTGAAGTTGGTTCCATATTATTTAAAAATCTGTCCACACAATCACACACATTAATCCTCCATGAAAGAGTTAATGCCACATTTTTTTTTTGTTTATTAAAACGCTTGATGCATCTGAAAATAGGTCAAACTAGATACTTTTAATATATGTCAAAGATAAATGTATGGTGCTAGAAATTAAATGTTGAGAACATTCTGAAAATGCAGGCAAATAATTTACGGGTTATGCTTTTGGGAATGGTTGATGATCCACGTGTTGTGCTCATCAAGCTTGCAGATCGTCTTCACAACATGAGAACCATGTACAAACTCTGAACTTCTTCAATTATTGGTCTTTTTGCCTAATTAGTGGTGGTTTTCTTTGATTTTCTTATCTTCCTTCTCATAATCCTGGAGCATTTCTTGATCCCATATAGATATTAGTTGTGAAAGCTATTTTAATCTAAAAAAGCTTACTGACAATATCACTTTTCACAGTTATGCTCTGCCATTGCAAAAGGCTCAAGCTGTTGCGGAGGAGACCTTAATTATTTGGTGCTCTCTTGCTTCTAGATTGGGTCTGTGGGCATTGAAAGCAGAACTAGAAGATCTATGTTTTGCCGTTCTTCAGGTGTGCCAGTAGTTTCTTCTCTATTTCTTTGAATTGGATACTCAAAAAATGAGACAAATATTCAATTAGCAATCTCTCTTTTCACTGTTGGTTTTAATAATTTTAGTTATAATACACACAAATGAACACAGAGACATGAAAGAATTGAATAATTTGATCTTACATTACCACCAATAATCCTAAAAGAGTTGAAACGTTATATTTATTATGGTTTCAATTTTGTTTTTGGGTTAACTTGTTGTAATTCATTTAATAATTTGCCTTATTATGATGTTAGTAAGTACAGTTAAAAGAGGTTTTACTTGATTTATAATGTTGTATTTTATGTTTAAGCCAATTGTTGGCCTCGAATATTTTGTGTATTTGTTTATACTGAAGGGAGATGATCAGAGAAAGTTAACTATTATGTCATGTTTCTGGATATAACTGAAAGAAAATGGTAGTCTCAAGGTGACATGAGCTTGTTGGTGTTACAATTGACATTCAACTTTCCAACTATGTTTGAACTGTACCTTGTCACCAGCCTCAAATATTTCAAAAGATGCGAGCTGATCTGGCTTCCATGTGGAGCCCTAGGAGCAGAACTGGAAACATGAGAAGATTATCTATGAAAAGTAGCTTGCTACCTTTGGAAAAGAATTGCTCAACATCTTCCTCTGTTGAATCATTGGCTTTTGATGAGGATGTCTCAAGTATGAAGGTAAGAGCTGTTAGTGCAAAAATTCATTCTAAATGTTTGTATGAATGTGTGATTTGGTTGAATGCCATTTTTTCCCATACCCTCCTTCTTTGTTTCTTTCTGGGTGAGGCTGTCACTTATTGTGGATCTAACAATTAACATTAAAATACACTTTTAAGCTCAAATGCATAATATCAGGGACAAATGAGATGGGATTACTATACAATTTCTATATCTAAGCAAGTGAAAAAGAAAATGAAGTTCTGAGGATGCTGAGGAAAAAAAAAGGGAAAAAGAATAGGCTGGGGGAAGAGGGGAGGAGACCAGAGAAGGTTGTGTTAAAGCTTTCAATTTTTATGTCAAGTTAATCAATCATTTACAGTTTATACAAATTGGAAAAAAACTAGTTAACATTTCCTGTTGCAATTGATTTCTCATGATTAAAGTACAGTTTAGTTTGTATAGAGCATCAAATATATAATTGCTCAAGTGTATTAACAAATTTTCTTTTACTTCCTTCTGATCCTCCTGCAATACACATAGAAAATAAAATCTAATAAATTTAAATTAGAAGTGAGGCTAATAAATTATATGGAGATATCTAGTATATGATGCTTAAAAATAGTTTATAAAAAGTATATCTTATGGTGAATACATCAACTGGCTCCTTGTGATCTTTCTTCTTCGTGGTTGAGATGCTCATTATTTACAGTAGTTAAGTAATCAATAAGGTAATATCCTATCTTCATTTTGACTCCACATCTAGCGGGGGAGTGTGAGAAAAATTTTGTTATTTTGATTATTTAAATGAATTTTTCTTCAGGATCTTTTGGAAGCTGTAGTCCCATTTGATGTATTGTTAGATCGGAGAAAAAGGCCTAACTTTCTTAGTAGCATTGGGAATAATCTGGAGACTTCTATGAAACCGAAGGTAGTTCAGGATGCTGGATTAGCTTTGGCATCATTGGTATTGTGTGAGGAAGCACTTGAGCGGGAATTGATTATATCAGCTTCGTATGTTCCCCATCTTTTTATTTTTAAATTTTTTTCTGCTTATATATTTTGGATATATGAATGTTTACATTTATGTTTGTGTGTACTGAATCAGTGTATATACAACGATGTCTATCATCAACTTATCTTTAAGGTTGCCTTCTGTATTTGCAGTTATGTTCCAGGAATGGAGGTAACATTATCAAGTCGATTAAAAAGCCTATACAGTATCTATAGTAAGGTATTAACAATGATTTTGTCTTGATTTTCTAAATGAGAATGGTGGGCGAAATTTGTTTGGATCATTCTCACTCTACAATTCTATTGGAATATGACATTATTTTGAGTTATAGGTTGCTTCATGTAATATTAGTTTAGCTGAGCATTTTGTTATTAGGTTATGATTCTTGATGTATTTATGAGAAACCTTGTGCGTAAAAAGCACTAATATGTAAGTTCCATGCTTTTCTTTCAATTTAGGATAGTCATTAGCTGTCAAAATATTTAATTGTACAGAATACCTCGGTACTATGTTAGCAAGGAGGCCCTGTGATCTTTCTCTCTCTTTAAGTTGGATGTGTAGGGTTGATGTTTTTCTCCCTTGGATTGTGGAACCACTTGCAAGCTGGTGGGAGGCTTTTTCATTTATTCTTTTTTGGGCTGGTGAATATGACAAAAAATTTCATATAGGTTCTTTTAGCAGAGGTTCTCCATTATGTGTAGCAACAATTTTGCTTATCTACTTTCACAGTATTCTGTCTCATTTAGAAATGAAAAGCAAAACATAGTAATGTCAGTGCAAGAAAAGTGAATAATAGTACAGAGCTTTTCTGATGAGAACTGAAAAGGTTTAAATGTCTGCTATTTCTTTTTCCTTCTTTCTGATTTTTCTTGACCAATTATTTTTAATGCAGTAAATCTTTATTGCTGTCTCTCTGATTGAATAATGCCAACACTAGTGAATAGAAAGGATGTTGGCTAACAAATTGTATGAATCCAGTTTCTTGGTCAAAGTCATTATTCTATATTGTGCAGATGAAACGCAAGGATATCAGCATTGATAAAGTATATGATGCACGTGCTTTAAGAGTAGTGGTTGGAGATAAGAATGGAACTCTACATGGACCTGCAGTTAATTGCTGCTACAGTCTTCTTGATATTGTACACAGGTAAATTCAGGAAATTTTTCATTCTTCTTTCAATCATGTTAATCTAAACATAGGTAATACATCCATTAATAGATATTATTTTTTTTATTCATTTAGAAATTGACCCCTTTCTTTACAGTGCAAAATATTAATGCATTTTTAATCTTAGAACCTTGTGAGTTCATTGTGCATGATCTTATAGATTTTTTTTTTTTTTTTTTTTTTGAGGGGGGGGGGGGTGTGTGGTGTGGTTAGCTGATGGGTCATAGAGACTATATTACTTATGTTCTAGTGGCACCAGATAATGACTCGTAATTGAGTTGCATATATGTGTTTGTATGTAGGCTTTGGACTCCCACGGATGGTGAATTTGATGATTATATAATTAATCCAAAGCCTAGTGGCTATCAGGTTAGACTTTCGTCTCCATATTTTTTGAGGTAATGTTTAAAAGATAATCTCATTTCTGTTTAATTCTAGTACATGTGTCTATGAATTGTATTGCTTATTAAAGCTTAGCTTAAATTTTCATAATTGCAGTCCTTGCACACTGCAGTACAAGGGCCTGACAACTCTCCTTTAGAAGTACAAATAAGAACACAGGTGTGAAATAATTCCATTATTTGTTGTTTAGGTTGCTTGTCTGTACTTTATTTTTTGATGTTTTCTTTGATCATTTCTTCTTGCTAGAGGATGCATGAATATGCGGAACATGGACTTGCTGCACATTGGCTTTATAAGGAAACAGGAAACCCATTTTCGTCCATAAACAGCATAGATGAACCTGAAATAGAAGCATCCACTTATTTCTCCAAAGATATGGAGGAGAAGAATTCTTCAGATCTCAGTTTCTTTGGTAAATATAAAGCAGTGAAGGTGGGACATCCTGTCCTCAGAGTAGAAGGAAGTCACTTACTTGCTGCTGTGATCATCAGGTACATCATCGTTATAGACATAAATCAGAACTATCCATAGGCCTACACTTAGTAGGTTAAGCTTTTGGTTGGATTGCTTCTTGACATGGTAGCAAAGCTTTTTTAACCAAGTAGTCAATGTGATCAATTCTCTTCAATTCAGTTTCTCTTCATAATCAAATTATATTTCAGCACAAGGTCGTAGTGAGGACATTCTTTGTCCATAATTCAACCCCACAAGGTTTTTGCATAGAGGGGGTGTGTTACGAGACATGAATATGAACCATTCTTGGGCCTACACTTGATAGCTTAAGCTTTTAGTTTGACTTGTTTCTTGACATGGAGCTCTTTTCTTTTTTAATGGCCTTCATTTTATAAAGATGCCCTTAACCAACTCTTTCTCGTGCATTGCCTATCACTTTTCCAGTGTAGAAAAGGATGGAAGAGAATTTTTGGTTGCTGTCAATTTTGGGTTACCAGCTTCTGAAGCAGTAGCTGACAGAAGGTCTTCTTTCCAGATTAAACGATGGGAAGCTTATGCACAACTATACAAAAAGGTTTTATTCCTTAACTTGAGAATCTTGACTACTCAAGATAATCAAAGATTCAAAGAAGGTTTACAACTAACATATACCTTAAACTCTTAAAATATATAGTGCATCAATTACATGTATTGGGGATTCTATTGGAAACTTTAAGGAAACTTGGACCTTTTTTCTTTCTCTCCATAGTTCCTGCCTAGTTTCTTCGACTTCTTGTTTGTGTTCATTAAAAGCTTTCTCGGTAGGATTTACTCTCTTTGATTTTGCTCCTTTGAGATGGGGATATGCCTTCATGTAATTTTTTTTTTTTTTTTGTGACATGTAAAATCTGAGTATTGATGGCCTATCACGCTGATTTTGTTCTATTCTGATATATATATTTTTTATTAAGATTCATAATAAACACGAAAATTTCTCAGGGAGGTTTTATAGAGCTAGTTTAAAATCTAGAAATTATATTCCAAGACATTAATGTAAAACAGTCCCTTGATTTCTATGTTTTAAATTTTCTAACTATCCAGCAAGTGGAAGCTTTTGGTGATATTGGTATAGGTGGTTGTTTGTTACAGATTATTCTGTTTGATTATGAGTTTAGTTTATCTTTGGTAATAAAATTTTCTTCCTCTATAAAAGAAATCTGTCGATTATAAGTTTAGTTTATCTCTCCCTCTCTATCATTTTAGAGTTGACATTCTTTTAATCTAAGCCCTCCTTGACATATTTTTTTTTAAAGTATATAGTACATTGTCTAGCAATCTAGTACATGTCTAGTTGATGATGGAGTAGAAATTTGTGCTGGGTTGGCTGTCCATTTAGTAAAGCTTGTTATTAGATACAAATTGCTGCGACATAGATGCAGGTTTATGTTGGGAGGCAACTAAAAAACAGCGCATCATGACGTTGTTGAGATTTTAATTTCTAATAGGAGTTGGTAGGTAGTAATAGGGTGTTTATTCAAAGTAGGACTGGCGGAGGAAAGTCATTAGATGTTTCACCATTAGAACAGATATAAATAACCTAATGCAAGCAATATAATATGAGATGATTAAGTGAAGAGCACTGTGGACTTGCTCCCTTTCCGTCTCTTCCATTTAGGGAGCCAAGAACCTTGTGCATAAAAACTGACCATAGAGCGTCAAGAAGATATTTGCTCCCTGCAGTTGCAAGTAAAGATTGTTGAGAATTTGCAATCTAGCAAAGAAATCTCCAAGTTCATAATTTATTTTTTTTTGTCAATTTTATATATATATATATATATATTTTTTTTTCAGATTACAAAATTAGCTTGTCGCTGACTTGTTTCAGGTGTCTGATGAGTGGTGGTTTGAACCAGGACACGGGAATTGGTGTACTTGCCTAGAGAGGTATACGCTATGTCGAGATGGCATGTATCACAAGGTATAGCTAGCTCAGAATATGAATTGTACAGTTCCTTTTCTTTTTTCCCCTTTCCTCAGCAATGTAGAGATGATAACACATCCTCTGGGAAAGTTCCTTTTTTATGTTTTTAGAATTTCCTAGTTGCGAACTAATTTACAGTTTGAAAATTAAACTTTTAGGTATGCATATTTTTTGATACATCATACAGTTGTATTCTTTTTCTTCATGAACTAGCATCGATAAATATCTATATCTACAATTATGGGATTGGATAGAAGACTATTTTTGTGTTTTTTTTTTTAATATCAATTTACCAGGCATAATTTTAATATCAATTTACCAGGAAATTATGCCCTCGACCAGATTCTACATTGTGATATTTCCGTATCAGCTCTTCTATTAATAACCTGACAAATATTCAATAGTTTTTTCACTTAATAAAAGGAAACTAATAGATATTTATTGCTTGGACAAAGCAATCATGTGAATCCTGTAGTGTTTGCTGCGTATTCTTTGTTACTGTCTAGGAAAAACATGTTGGCCAATGACAACCTTCTTCCACTGAACCTGGGAAATATGAGTAGGTTTGACACTTCGTTCTTGACGTGGCACTTAAATTTCTTAGCTCTCGAAGTGAAAAAGATACTTAAATTTCAGGGAATAAATTCGCAAAATGGATCCAGGTGCTACTACGTAGATCTAGGATGTAGGTCTATGTAAAAGCTAATAGACAATTGGTACTGAATTTCACCTTGACAAATTCATGGAAGGTTCTTGAAACAAGCTTGGCAAACAAGTAAGGTTGATGAGGGGGAGATGTTAATTGTAGGCTTTCATGCATCATGTTTAATGAAGGACACCAAAATGAATACCATCATTAAAAGAGTACAGGTATTTCTATTAAATAAAAAATTTTCAAAACACCAGACTGTAGTTAAGACAAGCTCTTTTTCGGGGCTTCTGTTTCTCTCGGATTTTGTCCTCTCAGGTCTATAATGGGGTTGAAAATTATCATGCTGCCTTACTAAAGAAATTTTTACAATTATTTGCATCACATGCAGCAAGATCAATTTGGGCGCCTATTACCAACTTTCATCCAGGTCTTCAATTTCACAGAGCAAGAAGAATCTGAATATTGGGACATTGTATCTGCTGTGTTCGAGGGCAGGCAGGTTGATTGTATTACATCTCAGTCAAACTTTGAATCAGTTGCATCAACTTCTGCGGAAGCTAGCATCAACAACAAGGTTTGTTTGCGGCGCATTATGTTAATTGCAATTTCTTATTGTTTACTTTTTGTTGCTTTACATGTCAAAAAATATTGAAATTCAATGAGTGAGATAGTATCTATGTACATTGTGTCTTTAATTCATACATACATGCATTTTGCTAACTATCTGGTTATGGTTGATCGAATAGAATAATCTTGGCTTCCTGAGATTCTTGCCTTCCGACATGTAGAAATTAATCAAATTAGTCGATGTGACCATTGGCATTCTGTTCTAACAACTGATCAGTTAAGACTACTTCCTTCGATTCTTTTTTCTTTTCATAAACTCTGTGGACTAGAAGGGAAAAAATAAGAAAATAAAAAACGAAAGAGAAGGGTGGAGAAGAATCAGGTGGTCTAATGTACCTAGTAGGTCTGCCACCATGCAAAGAGAAAGCTGCCAGCTGTCAACCTTGTTGTTGCAACTCCTTCTTCTTTCTTCTTCTTTTTGGTAACTTTATTAATTGTCATGAACGATTCAATGACCAATCTGTCCATCTTCTAGGTGAATCTTTTGAGAACAATGCTTTGCTGGGAAGAGCAATTGCGCTCTGAAGTAAGTCTCATGCAACCAAAGCAGGATTGGTCTGATGATTTTCCTGGTTCCCTTAACTTTCGGGAAGTGGTGATTATATGTTGGCCTCATGGTGAAATTATGAGGTTGAGAGCTGGTAGCACTGCTGCTGATGCTGCTCACAGAGATGGTTTGGAGGGAAAACTGGTTTTGGTTAATGGCCAGCTAGTACTGCCAAGTACACAGCTCAAAGATGGTGATGTTGTGGAAGTAAGAATGTAAATAATTCTTTAGAGAGTATATATTTGGTTGAAGTAGATGGATCGGACGGTGGGTGGGAGCATACAATGGAGAAAAGTGTACGTGTGATCATTCTTAAATGTACGATACTGTTAATCTAATGGTAAAACGGAGGCTTAGAGTTTGTTTCTGCATTAAACCTCTTAAAGTATAGTTCATTGTATATAAAGAGTTAATGATAGGGAAGTTCTCCATGAAGTTAGTCCTGAAAATACATGAATCTCTCTGCCATTACTGATCCAGAAGTTGGGTCCATGGCCTTGGCCATCCAAAGGACGCTTATTCTGTTTGGAAATAGAGATTCAAGAAGGATAAGGAATTGCAGATGTAACAACTAAGTTGAGGTTTTGCACTGCATTTGTATTAATCCACTGGTGAAAAGTATAGGTTTTACATTGTTTACCCTTCACTCTTCATTGGCTGTTTATTAATCATATAATGTGGTTTGACAACAGGAATGAGCAAAAAGAAAAATCCTAAATTCATCCTAAATTTTTTTTTCTTAAATCTTAGAGTAAAAATTATTTGTATTCAAGAATGTTGAATTAGACTAGGGCTAAGTAACTCTCTATGCTAGATCTTAGTCTAAATAACATATCTACTCAAACCGTAAATAGAAATAGCACTCACGGAAGAAAAATTAAACATTTTAATAAAAAAATTACAAATCTTTTCACATGTTTAAAAAAATTCTCTTATTCAAAGGGAAATTGTGGAAGAAGTTGTCTTTACATATATGATATATATGATTTTTTTCTCACTAATAAAATTATAATAATAAATTTACATAAAACCTTAATTTTCAGAGAAAAACTGAAATTTTCAGATTAAATTAAAATATTGCTTTACTTAATAGCCATTTGTAACATGAAGTCTGTCTGTGGGTGGATCCATAAATAATAAATAAATATGCATAAATGATCTCATAATAGATTTTGCATATGATATCAAATATCAATACGTGATTATATAATTAATTTATTATTTATTATTATCGTATTTTTATCATTCTTTTTAAATACAAATGCAAAATTTGAAATCCTAAAGAAATTTCAGCTATTAGCATAGTTGATCCCAATCCTAAAATCCTAATAAAATCGCAAACTATTTGTTCTCGAAAGTATTACGGAAGAAAAGTAAATACAATCGCGTTGCGACGTATTAGGTTGTTCTGGAGTGGAAGTTGAGTGCGATTGCTTGTCTCCGGCTTTGGAAGCTCCCAACTCTTCTTTTGTGACAGGTAAGTGGGCCGATCGAGGTTTCTACTTTCTTCTCACTGATTATCCCAATTTCTGATACACAAAATGTTGGTGACTTGATTTCTTTTAGTTGATTGTTTTCAGTTTTCCTCTTCTTCCGAGAATACATGGCGATATTGGATCCACAAATTTTGCCCCTTGTCTGTAAACTGTTGGGTATATCTGTTTCCTGGTTAGAGATAAGGAAAAACACAAAAATTGAAATTTCAAGCATTCACAGTTGGTCATTAGCTAATATCATGAACTGCGAAATAGCTAGGATGCCCGTCATTCCTACCTTAAAAATCAAGCGGATTCTTGGACGTTACTTCTGTTTTTTTCCCCCGTCAGTGAGACTTGTAAGTGTGTGTGAATTATGAAAATGGCTGTGAAATTCAAAGGCTTGTGTTAAGATGGAGACTGTGGAGGAACCAATGTATAAGAGTTGTATGGAAGAATTGTGAGGAGGCCTTAGAGCAAATAAAACCATCAAAACCTATAGCATTGGATATGAGAGTTACTCCTTTTTGACAATGTTTGACTTTGCTGAGGAAGTAAGGAAGCTGCTGGACACTTCCTTGGTCCATTGTCCAAGACCAATTTTCCTATACCTGAGAAAGATTTTGCTTGAAATTGCATCGATCTTTTTCTCTTTTTACTAATTGTTTCCATGTCTCGATTACACCGTAGGATGTTGTTCTCTGCATGAACGGGGAAGAGATAAGAGGAAAAAAAAAAAAGAAAAAAAGAGGAAGCCCAATGGAGAGAATTTTTAATCGCCAACGGGTAGAGAAAGTTAGCAAAAGGTGAAACTGAAAGGTGCCCCTGAGGTTTACAATGCTAATAGAGAGGAAAAGGGAAAGAATTATTAACGGACAAGTAACAAACTACCGTATCATAGAACCGTGGAACTTGTTTTAGAGTTGGTTGTCTGTTGTCTGCCTATGCTGTGAAAGAGATTCATGTAATTATTCTATGCGAGAACTTTATATGAAGGCGCTAGTAAATGTTCTTTTCTGTTGACAAGTGCATCTATTTCTTTCTTGAGCCATAATCATACTGTCATTATTTAGTTATTACTATTATTGTTATTGTTTAATTTGGGGAACTGGGTTGATCTGCTGGTTATCTGTGTTATATACCCAACTGTAACTGATATGTCTGTCTGTCTGATGTAGGTGGAGGGCAATAATGGTGATGCCACCAAATGAAAATTTAGAGAACTCTCCCCTTTCTTCCAAAGATATTGAGGTTCACCAGAATGATACGGTAGTTGTTTCAAATCACAGGTATATGGTTCTTTCCCTACTTGTCGTACATTAATCTCATTTTCTTCAGGTCAGATTATTGAAGCGTTCGGGAGTGACTGCTTTTATTTGCAAAAATAATCTAGAGAATCAAATATGATTGGTGTTTTTATCTCCTTTCATCTCATCTATATTTTTCAATATATATCTCTGTCAAGTTGAGGGTGTAATATTTTTGTAGATTACAAATTCGATTAAAATGGTAAATAATTTTTTTTTTTTTTTTTTTTGTGTATAAACAGTGATAGCTGACAAAATGAAATTACAGAAGATAGTAAATGTTGAACTGTAGTTCCCTGTTTATACTTCATTTGATCTTTCTGTACTGGAATAATAGCTTCATATTACCATTCCATGAATATTTTGGTTTTTTGTTTTATTGTTTCTCTCCTTATAAATTTAATGACTTTTATCCAACTGCTACTAGTATATGGTGTAAAGTGTAATAATATTTGCAAATGACATTTTATAGAGACAGTGATGCAAGGCAGGACATTTCAAGTGAAGAGGTTAGACACGTACTAGAAGTTATTGCATCCACTGGAAGATTCTGGTATGCTTCATAGTTCAACTTATCTGTGACATTTTTTTATCGTGCCTACTGAATGATGTTTGCCTACACTTCTTTTTTCCTCTTAAGATATGTTGAACAAGATGAATTCCTTGGGATGTGTTGCACCACATTGTTGCATGAACCGTAATTTCTTGGTGTTTTACTCCTTAACTGGTTGAATGTTTGCATAGAGGTGATTTGTCCTTAGCTGTGGATGCTCATTAAGCGTAAAGCAACCGAGCAGGGGAAAATGATTGATTTTATGACATTAAACGCTGATTTATTACTGTTCGATTTGGCATTTGCGATTTGTTATGAATACTGGAGTTTCTGATATGTGCCAAAACATGGCTGCAAAAGTCTACCAGTGATGAAATGATTCATGATGATGAAGTACGGCTTAAGTATTTCTATTGGCCTAGGTTTCTCTTTACATCTGTATTGGAAATGCTATTGTGATGATCTTTATAGTTACACAATTTGCTTTTTATAACAGGCATGACTGGGATAAATTAAAGAGTATGCTATTACTTCAGCTGAAGCAGGTATGGGGAGGTATGCTAGCTTGTAGGTCTTATGTATTTTGTATTGATTATCTGAGGGTATGAGTTGTCATCGTCATGATGGAGGAATAGGAATCTTACAATTTCTCCTCTATCTTCTCATATTTGATATACAAGGTAATGTCAAGCTACCCAGAGGCAACAATGACTAGCGAGCAGCAACATGCTTCTTTAGGCGAACCCTACTCTGAGGTGGTCAAAAGATTGAATGAAGGTATCCTACTTATTGTTTCATAGATTTTTATAGTAACCTCTATGGATTGGATTCTATCCTATGAAGTAAGATATTTATGCCCCCGGAAAGTAGTAATTCACATGCCATAGTAACTTGTGTAGCATATATTTTTATATATTTAATTTTGCTTAGTTATAGAGATAAAGTAAATTGGTCTGTGCAAATAAATATGTGAATAATAAGTAAGAAAATATCTTTCCTCCTTCCTAGAGTTTTTTTTTTTTTTTTTAACAGAGTTTTCAGAACCAAAACTCTATGGACTAATTATATTTGAATGGTGAATCATGATCTTAAAGTGATTTTTCTTTCTTTATTGTAAGTGGGACTAATTCTCTATTTACCCTCTTCAGTAATTTTAAACCTAGAAGTGGTAATCCCAATAAGATTCAAACAAAACCTGGTTATTGTAAAATTATTCCTGAAATTATGTATCCAGACATGAAATTTACTTTTTCAAAATCATTATGATATAAAATTGATTTTCTCATAGCTATGCAAACACACTTGCATGTAAATAATAATATTGCACAAAATAGACATGTCCATGAGAATAACAGAATGTGTTGTATTATGTCAGGATTTCTATTATAGGTAGGAACCATTTATGTTAGGGTTATTAATTTAAAGGTTAGGAATTTTCTTGTGCAAAAAGATCTACATTATTTATGCAACATATATGATTTATATAGTTTAAAACTATATCCAATATATAATTTGGTTGGAAGTGGGTATTGGATGATCTAAAAACTTTCCAGTTCAATCCCTTTCATAAATGATAGATTCTTCAAGCATTTGGAGCTTGTTCTCTTATTCTTTCAAAAAAGTGTTTATGGTATGCTTTTATTGATTGCAGAACTTCTTTGCTTTGTTGAAGGCCCTCCATTTACCTTGCAAAGGCTTTGTGAGGTACACTTGTTCTTTGTATCGGTTTCTGTCTTATGTTATGACATTGATATTCATAATATTCGTTTGTAAACTCCTCTGGGTCCCCTCTCTTTATGGGAGGCAAATGATAATGATAAATGCTTCTTTTCCGCGTCTAAATTGTGTCCAACAGACGGATCTAGCATGCGAAATGCCTATAATGGTTTTGCACTAAGGTTGCATATTGTATGATTATCTTTTTCTTTAATGACGGCAAATGAGAAATTGATGTTTGGTGCCTGACTTCTGTAATGATGTTGAACAGATCCTACTGGACGCACAGAGAATTTATCCAAAGCTTTCAAAGCTTGCTTTGGCAATTGAAAAGGTATGCTTCGTAATTTAAGACGTTTAATGCTGTTCAAACTCATTATTATTTAAAAATTTTATATTCTATTATTTTTCTCACAACTTTTGTCCTGCTGATTTGATCTTTAGAACCTATTAGTCACATCTACATTGACGTGCTGCACTGATCCATATCCGCAAACAGTAGAGCAACAGCCGGATGACCAAGACAAAGCAAGTGACGAGCAGAAGCAGAATTCCAGTGGTGCGCCAAATGGTATTGAACCTCTGGTAGCTGACAAGGATGATGAAGTAATGACCGAGGCTGATACAAGTGATGATATGACCATTGACATGGAAGCTTTTGAAGACATAGTTAAATCATCAGAAGCAAATTCTGCTGAGCCACGTTCTAATGCTTAGCCATTGGTGGGTTACTTTCAGTCTGTTCAATCCTTAAACTCTGATGAGCTCATAAATTCAGATGTATTCGCCTAGTAATTGGCACTGTTGAGTTCCAAAACCTATGGAGGCGTTGTAGAACACGTGGTTGGATAGATCTCTCTGATTAGAGTTCAGATATGCCTATGGAGCTGTTTACGGAAAAGCATATGTCAAAACCGAAGTTTCCTTTGTGTCTCTTGGATGCTATGTTTGTATTGTCATGAGGCTGTAAGCCTCATTTTATCTTTGCTTTTAATTCGTGCACCTAACTTGTATTCGAAAATTTTGATTCATGAACATTTATTTGTGGTGAGGCCAATTTAATTCTTCCTAGGAGAAGTCCCTAATATGAGTTGTCTGTTGTTGAAATCAGTTTCTTGTTTAGTTGTACAATTCACTTTTTTGATCTGTCTCCAGTGATACTCATTCTTCGGTGGCTCTTCTCTTCTTTCGCGACCAACGCATTAGTACTCAATCTATTAGTGAGGCCAATTTAAACCTTAAGAGGTTGAACAAGAATATAGGCTCGATTTTTCATAGATGTATTTCGGGAAAAGTTCAAAGATGAATCCTCTATAGCTTGAACTTGCTAAATTGGATTTGAACAGGGTGCAAGACGTGAGTAACAGGTTATATAAAAAGGTTTTGAACACGGCTTGGCTTATATCCAAAAAAGGAGTGGTAGCTTTACAATATATCCATGTTCAAAATATGCTCATGAATCTACATTTATATTTTAAAATTTTCTTTTTGATTAATTTCTTCCTGGACTCCATGTGAAGGTGGAGAAGCACCGGTCTTAAGAGAGAATTTGACATTTGCAAGGAACAAGTTAGGTTAATGGAATGCTTTCTTTCGAACTCGTAAGAAGAATGTCAGCAGCATCATTACTTCAACTCGTAACTGTGGGGGATGGATATGTACGTCCCACCCGTGTGTGGGGCTGTCCCCTTCATATAATCACATAAATTAGTTGTGCAATACCTTGGGACCAAAGAAAAATCCAAATTAACACATAAAACGAGGAAAAAAATATAGCTGGATCAATTAACACATAAAAGAATGTTTAAAGCAATTCTTAATCTTATTTCTTTATTTTTAGATAATTGAAAAGGCAATGTTTATTACCCAAAACCAGAAAAGTGCAATTACAACCACTAGTGTGCGATATTAATCAGGCTTCCAAAGGAGGAAACACAAGAGAAAATAAACCTCCAACAATAGACAAGCAAATTATTTAACCCCACTCGGAAAGTAGTGATATAGAACTTCTTTTCTTGTCTTCATGCATCATTCTCAGTTTCACTCCCTGCCATCCGGTTCTCTGGCAGTGCCTGCAGCGCAGTCCTTTTCCTCTCCACCTCCTGCTGCACATAAATTTAAGTCACCACTGTTAGTTAAGAACTCAAATTTATAGATGGTAATTTAGAGAGAAAAAGAAATATTCAGGACTCACCTTATCACCATTATTACTCTTCCTATTTGCGTTAGCATCTAATGACAACGTTTTAAACATCCTCCTGAGCTGCCTTATACTCTTTGTATTTAATGTATCAGTGCTCAGGTTTTCCTTCATCTTGAGAATATTCTGCTTATCTTCATCCTGAATACTAGTGTTTTGAGCTGTTTGAACTTCATTTGCAGTCGCAGTCTCCTTAGATTCCGACTGAGCTAGACAAGGAAACATGACCTTTGGTTGGTTAACAGAGATTGATTGAGTTGGAACATCACTATTCTTCCGCTCAAAGTTTGAAGACAGTGTTATAGTTGAAAGTGTGACTTCATCCACCCTGTTAAGGGAAGAATCCTCACCACTTGGATTTTTACGGTGCTTCATGATCTCGTACTCAAGTTTTGGGAGGGCAATTTCTTCTGGAATAACATCACTCTTAATCAGTGCTTCAGATCCTTCCGCAAATGCTCCTTCAGCTTGGAAGTTTTCACACTCAACCTTGGGGGAACCCTTCTTAACTTCTATATCTCCTGGCCGAAGATCAACGACAGGGTTTTCAGGAACGACAAATTTCTCCATAACTTCCCTAGATTCCACCGAGTCAGAAAGACAGTCTGAAGTTTCAGGTTCCCCATTGGCTTCCATTTTTTCAGAAACGACCAAGTGAGAATCCATCCTAACTTCCAACTTAGCAGGACTTCCATCAGACTCCCCTCTGGCTTCTTCTAAGTTTTCAAAGTTAACTTCTCTATCTCCTTGCTGAAGATCAGAAACGAAGTTTCCAGAAACGACAAATAATTTCTCCATAACTTCCTTAGATTTTCCCAAGTCAGAAAGAGAGTCTGAAGTTTCAGGTTCCACCTTGGCTTCCATTTTTTCAGAATCAACCAAGAGAAGGTCCAACCTTGCTTCCAATTTAGCAGGACTTCCATCAGGACGGAGCATCTCCTCACCATCGACCAAGTTCCAATGTTGGTTATCAGTGTTGAGCAAAACTAACCCTTCTCCGCTTACTGAATCAATGTCTGGAGATGAAACAGCAAGCGATCCAGCAATTTCTTCTTCAGTAACATCACGAGAAGCGTCATCAGTTGCCCCAACAGGCACATCTTGCAAGGCATCCGAGCAATCTGGATTTGAAAAATAAGTAGAACTCTCAACTAACCCCTCTGGGATTACTGAATCAGTGTCTGGAGATGAAACAGCAAGCGATCCAGTAATTTCTTGTTCAGTAACATCAGGAGAAGCATCATCAGTTGTCCCAACAGGCAAATCTTGCATGGCATCTGAGCAAAACTTATTTTCTGGATTTGAAGAATCAATAGAATTCTCAACTTCGAATGAAAGCCCAGCTCCTGCAATGAAATCATCATCAAATTCAGAACTCTATCAAGAATAAAAATCACAAATGAAAAGGAGCACTACTAAGAATCAAACACAACTGATAGAACATGGAAAAATTACATACCTACATCTACAGAACCGACACCTACTTCAGAACCCAATTGCACTTCTGACTGTGATTCTTGTGGTTGGCATTCGCATCCATTGTTCTTCTCTTGGGAAGTAGCTTTCTCACCATCAGAAGTCTCTGAATCTACAGCTGATGGTGTTTGTAAATTAGTTCCTGCATCAGAAACTATTCCTTTTCTTAGTTGGGCAGAATACATAGAATAAATACTACAGTAGCTTTTGACAACTAGATAAACATGTGGCATACCAATTTTAGTCTTGGCTGAATCGTGGTTTTGTTGCAATACATTGGTCATTTCTTCGGAAATCTCATCATTCTTTTCATGTTCTGTGTCTTCGGTGTCCATTAAGCTCATATCAGCCAAGCCTTTTTCCAACAATCTCATCGATCTCCTCGTGCACTGAACGGCAGTTCCACCCGTGGTCTCCAGCTTTCTGGAAACAGAACGGCCAGCACCTCTAATCCTAGAGCTTGGAGGAGCTGCAGGAGTTTTAGGCACATCAATATTTTCAATGTTTACATCTTCTTTCATATGGGATTCTTTCTTCCTGCGGGTTGAAATTGCAGACGCTCTTGTCCTGCTTGATGGCATTACAGGAGTTGCTGGAACATTGAGATCTTTATTTTCTTGATCATTCCCTTCAGCATTTCCAGCTCTAGTCCCACGGCGAAGTCGAGTTGAGACCTTTAAGGTTTCAGGTTCTACTGTCACAGGTTTTTTTCGCGTTGAGGTTCTGCAAGCTGTTCGATGAATCTGTGGAGTTCCAACCACCTTTTCATCTGGGAATTGCTCGGTATAATCCGATTCCACTGGATTCAAAACTTCATCCAGTCCTTCCACCTGACAAATTGACAGAGAATTATGAATTTGTTTAAAAGATTGGTTCGTTACCAAAACCAGAAATAAGATTTGGGTTATTTGAGCGACTTTCTTTCTTCCATTTACACGAGCTACAGAGACAGAATGAAAATACAAGAAGTGAATTAAAAAAAAAAAAAACTATTATTTTAAGCATATTAATGTTAAATAAATTGAGTAGTGGCAGAGACGTATATGATATTACAATTAGAATTCAGATAAGCGCTGTACCAATTTGCTGTGGCGAAAATGACAAGGCAAAGATAGATGATAGAAATGAAGATAAAACGACGTGAAAAAAGTCACTGAAGAGTTCCCAAGTTTTCTTCAGATTTCAGAGCAATCCTCAGTAACTCTTTGGTTAATCAAATAAAGGAAACATGAAACGGGTATTGAAATGCAAAGAAAATATCACCTGTTGAAGAGCTTCCAGAGCATCCGCCATAGCTACATTGGTCATGTTAGCTGGGATCTTGTTCTTCTTGCAGAGCGTCTGCAACTCCTTCCTTGAGAGTCTGTGGAAGTCCATGTTGAGCAATCGAAATCAAAAATCAAAACAAGGTGTTTTGGAATTTGAGGAGATGAAGAGCTCACGGATAGATTGACGACACAATGATTCGGGATGATGAGCGCAAGAAGGAGGGTACAATTATTTATACAGTGGTATAGCGGCGGGGTCTTGACCACAAAGAGACGTTAGAGGAACCCTAGAGAATGTGACCGTTGGGGCGTAGATTTCAAATTTGAATTGAATTTCGCGTAGATTAATAGGACGGATTTTTTTTTTTAAATTTGGTTATTATTTGAATCTTGATTATGGGTTGATTTTTATTAGTAAAAGAGAAAAAATCATCTTTACTCCCAAAAAAAAAGAAATAAATAAATGCAATAATTTCATCCAAAAATAAAATGGTTATTATTTGATTATTTTTTTATTAGGAGTCTCAAAATGGCTTAGGATGAAGGGTATAAGAATATACGGATGATTAGATGAACAAAAAATCTAGTTAGATAATATATCAAATACATCCTTTCTTGCTTCTAAATATAGGATAAGTGAATCAAATTTGTTATAATATTGTATCCAGCCCTACAAGTTACAACCCACCAAACATGGCCTAATGGTAAAAGAAATAATAGAAATTTTTACTCTGAAAAACAGGGAATAAATGCAATAAATTCATCTAGAAAGAAAACATTGCTTCAAATAGAAAGGATAAAAATAATAATGATAATAATTCATCATATAATAATTATAAACTGGTGCAAGGGTAAGATTTTTTTTTTTCCGGCCATCGAAGATAAATCACTCTCAGCATTAATGCAATAGAAAATGAGCCACACGAGTCGTTTTCTTTTTAATGAAGCAAGTTTCTCGTTTTCTATCTATAATGTTAACAATTAAAAAAAAAAAAAAAAAGTTTAGAACAATTAAAATCTTTCCTAAGGCAATAATTTTTATCAAGCTTAATATTATTCAGAAAAAACAACTGTCTCGGGTCATTTAAAAAAAAAACAAAAATATCTTGTGCGCATGAAAGGGAACCCATCCTAACTCTGAATTGTTGTAACAAATAGTTTGAATCATGTGATGATTATATACAATGTTAGTAGACTTGACGATGTCTGTTTTTATCAAGCAGTCACCTCTGGCTCTGATGGTAATAGTAACTTTTTCCGTGCGAAGCCTTCAACTACCAAGATATACACAAGACTTGCCAGCAACTGCTCACAAACTCTCCTCTCCCTGCAGAGCTAAGAACATAACAGATTGTATAGGTCTCAGGAAAGGTGAGGTTGTCCAATTTATATGATGACAACAACAGATCTCCAGTCAATAAGGAGATGATAAAAGCAAATATAAATTACCTTTATGTAGCATAAAAAATATTACCTTTAGTTTTCAATGATCAATATGGAGATCATAATCCCAACTTTCTAGAACTGAGTTTGTCCCCATGCAGAGTAATTTTCCAGCAATCAACTTGGAATACAAATACAGAAACCTTTTTGGGAACAACTGCAAGATACCACAAAGTCAACAAGGATTTCAATTATCAGGATTTTAAAACTGAAAGACCCCCAAGCAAGGGGAGAAAGAGATGAATAATTCATCTACAACATAAGACAGACTCTATACATTAGAGAAATAATTAAGAACTCAACCCTAAAAATCTCACAATAAGACTCAACAATAATCACAGCGCAAAATGCCTGACAGTGGATGTGAGTGTTTGTCCCTCAAGAAACTTACAGGTCGAAGCCATTCCTAGAAGTCATCTTCTTAAATTAAGCAAATTAAACATTTCTCTAATCATATTCAAGCTTAAGAGTATTTTCTATGATTTTGAGTTTCATTTTATTTTAATAGACTGCATACATTAAATGAGGAAGATTAACAGTTTACACTTTACATTCATTCCTGTCTAAGTTATTCTGAACTACTAATTCACAGGTGCAAATTCTCCAAAATTATTAAACCCGCAAAGCAATGACTACTAGTCAAATTTAAGAAAAGGATATATAAACATGCCGTAAAATTATGTAAACAGACATATGCATGATATACAAGAGGAAAAAGTAAAACGTCCGATATGACTACACCACTTTCTATTTCAAAAGAGTGGAAAGATTACCTCGGAATTTATTATCTTCTGTTATTATCCCAAATGTTTCCGCAGTTTCACGAATCATGATACCACAAACTCCAATAAAAGAAGTTATCTTACAGTCCACAACTGCAAAATATAAATGGAAGTACAACAGTCAGTGAAATATAAAAGATCAGCGTCACTGATCTATGGACTCTGGAGGCATTGGTTCACCGTATAGGCTTTTAAGTTAAAGGCCTTAAAAGAAAATTTCGTCTTACATGAGTTCTAACAACTAATTACTCAATTCAGGATGTAAGCAATAAGAAAAAAGATTTTAAGAAGAGAAAAGAGATAATAAACCTAAAATAATAGCACCATGTAGATCGGCATCTAAAAGACATTGAGCCAACTGATTTTTCCTGAAAAATTGACCAGCCGCATGTTATTAAAGCCATAAAGAGAGAAGTATAGATGATAAGACTCTTTTTCTTTCCTCCGCTAGTAGGCAATTTAGAAGAGTAGAAACTGTGTGATCCATTAACAAATAAAAGGAAATAAGTACCCAATGGATTTAAGAAGTTGGGAGATATAATTTTTCCACCTTTCATGCATTGGCCTGAAAATATCAAATCTGTAATTCAAGTAGGCAATTGTTAGAAAACAAAACACACCAACTTGCAGGAGAAAAGTTACAGAGTCAAACAAAGTCAGAGATCCAGAGGTATACAAAATTTTCAATTCTTCAAAAGAAACAAACAACAATAAGACAAAAAAGAAAAACTCCTTCAAAGCAAACGGCTGCATAACCACAAACACAGACCATCAGAGCGGCCAGCAACACTTACACAGATCAATAGTTGAAAAAATTTGGAAGTTTAAAAACGTTAAACTTACTTATGGTACTCTTGTGGAAGATCTAATGATCCATGCTTTTTATGCTGTTTCATAGACATGTGTTTCTTAGAGCGTTTTGAATGAATCCGTAAAGCTCTGATGTGAGAACCAAAAGAAATCCCACGTCCTTGTACATAATTATCAAGAAGGATCCAATTGTCAATTTTCATGCTTCTAGATCCTTGCATGTACTTTTGGGCTGAATCACCTTTCTTAAAAAGATCATGCAATATGCTATCAACTGAACTTCCTTTCTCAGAAGAACACTGCATTATCCAAGTCAGAAGTGGGACCAAAGTCAGAAAGACATGATTTTTGAAAACACCATTCTTGGTTGATATTTGGAGAGTTTAGAGGCTAAGAAGTGTGACGTTTTCAGAGAAGACTTCAAAGCAAATATGAGACACATATTTACATTTCAAAATTCTTGAACCTGACACTTGTCTAGAAATAAGAATTTCATGCAAATAATTACCTTATCATGAGCTGCTAGAAGATTTTCGTGCACATCCAGTGAAAGCGGTGCATAAGTTGGACCGCCTTCTTCAATATCTGCAGATAATCATTGGCTTCAAATTCCCATTTTGAACTGGAAATAGTATTAAATTAGCATAAAACCATGATGAATATGAAGAAACTTACCTTGCAAATTGGCATGACCAGAAAAACTGAAATTCCCTGAAAGGACAAGATCAAATGCATCAACTAAATGGAAAGAGGAAATCAAGAATCACACATCTGAATGAAGAGTTCTAAATCAACAATAAAATCAAATATTTTTCAATGCATAATAGGATACAAAAATATAGCAGACAATTTTCGAAAAAAAAAAGTATGTATGAATATCATATTCAAAATGGACCAACTATAAAAACCTAGAAATTGAAAGGTAAAATGACCTTTCTTGGGAAAGGAAGTTGAAGGTGTCTGTGATGGAGCAGATAAAAGGAGTTGAGAATCAGTAGAGGTATGAAGATGTTTCCCATCTTCATTTATAGTATTAATCTTTTTGTTATTCTTTTGTTGTAGCATAAGCTCAGTTTTTGCAACCGCAAATCTTCTCTCCAATGCCTCCAAAGTCCGTTTCCTTGACTCTTGAGAGGGCGACTCGGCAGCCATTGTATTGACAGTAAAGCTTCGTTATGAGAAGATTGAATAAAATCTAAAGCACCCGGAAAAAGAGGCTAATCCAGTTCCTTTGCCGTCAGTGATAGACTCTCTGAAGGCGGCTCGGTGGAGAGTGAAACAGAAGAGAACCAGAGACAAAAAAAAAAAAAAAAAAGGTCGGTCGCAGATGAAGCGAAACTGAAAAACGACTGTGGTTTATGGAGAAAGATTTTCAGTGAATCCACCGCTTAATTAAACCGGTATTGGTTCGCACAGGTTTAATCATCTTAACGGTTTAAGTTTTCTAATCGAACCGATACCTAAACCAAACACTGATTAAGCTGGTCGAACCGTTCGATTTCTTAAAACATTAGCCCAGAAATAACGACATCTTGGCCCGTATTGTTATACGGTGCGTTTCCAAAGCTAGATTATATAATTAGTGAAATTGGGTGACCAATCGTGTTCATTCAGAATTTTTCACTTTGGTCTACCCACGAGAAGGTTGTGATAAAATAAAGAGAGAGCCCGAGAACTAAGATAAGTTATGTGGTCGACACGTCCGTCCAATCACATACCATTATACTTCTTTTTAAGTCTTCAACCAAACTTTTTAATCCAGTAAACATCTATCCTAATTCTTTCACACTTAAATTTTTGTTAATATAATTTTTTATATTTTAAATTTATCAATATAACACCACAAACTTAAAATATTAATTAATTTATTTTTAAATTTATTAATTTAATCATTACATTTCAAAAATATTAATAAATTTAAAAATATAATTAATAAAAAATTTAAAATGTAAAAAATAAAATTAATTATAGTTTTAAATATAAAAAATTAAATTAATAAATTTAAGCTTTAAAATAAATATTTACACTAATATTTATATTGTATTAATATAGTTCGACGCAAGCTTTCATTTAGTAAGTGGGAGGTCTTGAGTTCGACTCTATGAAAGCAATGATAGAGTAGGCATCATAAACATTCGGAATAAGTACGAAATCAATTGCTAAAGTGGATTCTAGGTTGTAATTGGATTTTTCACTTTTCAAATGTTCTGCAAAGACCGATACAATTTTGTAAAATTCAATGTGAAACTTGCTATGACCGAAAAACAGCCCACCTGCTGATCAATAATCTAACCACCAAAAAGTATGCAACCCATAAAACAAGAACAGCTAGGCTGCCTCTCCATATTTGTTTTGTAATGTCTCAGGGACAAGCTAAACATTTCGGTTCCCTCTTGAACAGCTAAACCTCTGCTTTAACCTTTTGCTTCTTCCGCTTCAAAACCCGTGGTCTGTAAATATAAATCAGAATATCAATATCAATTTACAAATGCACCTAATAAATACAAGACAGTAGCACTTCATATAGTGCAATGAAAATTTACCACTACATTGTAAATGAGAGAATTTATTGGTGTTCGCAGTTTATTCATTTCCAAACATTTTTACCACTCAAACTATTTTCTACATCCACGGTACATAAGCTGCATAATGGCTTACAAGAGTTGTGCAATGAAAGTGGAAAGTGGGGGGCAGAAAGGAGGAAGACTCGCAGGAAGAGAAACAAAGGAAGGAAAGGAGGATGACTGGGCCATTCAATACAATGGTATTGAACATTCTTGGGTAAGTTCCTGCATAAATACAAAGTTTTTTTGCCGTCCAGTTTAAAACCAAGACATAGAGATTAGAATTTCAGCGACATTTTACCGTTCTATATTCTCTTGTTAGTGGTTAAAGTCGGATACTTGTAGATGAGTGTCATGTACCATTCATGGCTATCCAACGGAGAGAATTGGAAGGTTCTTACTCTTTTCAGATTCATTGGTAATAAAAATGGAAAAATCCCTTTTGACCAATTTCATAATTTAAAAGCAAACTGGCTACAGAAACTTCTTGCATCCACATAATTCGAACTTGACATCTCACTGATCCTTGGAAAAACTAAAACCATATGACCTTCAAAGGGAAGCCCCCAATTATTCCCTTAAAAAGGCATTTCAGAAACAGCTAAAAGACTAAACCGTAAGATAAAATAACATGGCTAAGTAAGCAGGTAAACTTACCTTCTCCAAAGTTCTTGTAAATCAACACCAACATTTGTGCTTAGCTCTTCAATAGTTGTTACAGCCCCATTATCACATTTCAGTAAGTTGCAAGAATCTAAAAACTCAGAAGATTTCACCACATCTGGAATGAGTGATGAATCTTTTACTTGTAATTTGAGATGTTCCATCAAAACAACCCCTAAATTAATGTTCATAGAAGGTCAGAAAATGCAGCACATCTAAGTTTAGCATATAAGCATATAGCTAACAGCACAAAATATACATTAAATTACATAGGCTGGTAGCATGATTTCAAATGATTTGCAATTAGAACCATGAAATTTGATGCTATTGCTATTGTAAGTCTTGGCAATTCACATTATAGAACTACTTAATATTCGAACAGATCCTAAATCAAAGTCAAACCATATTCCAGATATTTCATGGGATTTAGATCCTAAAACAAAGACAACACCAAACTTTATGGTGACAGACAAATCAATTCGACAAAATAATGAGAGCCCACATGCAAAAAACAAATTATTAGACATATAAACTTCCAAGCAGCACATATGCAGAATTTATAATCATAAGCATACCAATGGCACGAAGCATTTTAAGGTCGAATTTCTTGGCTAGCTCTTCATGGCCAATCATTTTTGCACGCTGAAGTATAAGCAATTTCAAGCAAATCAACAAATCCTGCCATAATGTCAAATCCCAAATATTATAAGAACAAAGAACTTTTATCACTCAGTTGAAGGAAATACAAAAACTGAATATTTAAAGGTACAACATTGTGCAGATTATTTCAGTATTTATGTGTTATGTGTTATTAGATAGTCAAATTGAACAAATTAAAAGTTAAATTAATTAATCAAACATTTGACTAGCAAACTCGACCAAAAGTTGCAATATAATGGGCTAAGGTACAAACCACTTACAAGTTCAGACTCTGAGAGGGAGCAAAGCCAAACCTCATCTTCAACCCTGGTTTCAGTACAAGCTTCTTTCATCTCAGCCACAGGGACCTTCTTCCCCATTTGCCCAATGTAAACCAGAACTTTTCAAAATAAATCAACACAAATTTCTCGGATATTTACTGAAAGAAATCGAAATATGAGGGAGGAATTTGATGTGTTCTGTTCTGTTCTGATTTACTTGCTGAAACAATGAATCTCTACTCTTGTTCTTCAACCACATAACGTTACAAATACAATTCAAGCCTTTTGACTTTGACCTCACAATCTCTTCTCGCCCTTCGTCTTTCAAGCTCGACAGCGACGGCGACAGCAACGGTTCCCAATTTCTTTTTCCCGTCGCCGGTACCCCCACACAGTTTCGCGTCCTTTCCCTTTCTGTCGTTCCTCTGTTTGTGGTGTTAGGGCTGGCTCAATTATACATACATATATATATATATATATATATATATATATGTGTGTGTGTGTGTGTGCGTGTGTTTTCGCTTTTTCCGTGTTTAATTAAAAGTAAGTACTTGAATGTAACCTAATAGTTTCAAAAGTATTTATTTTGTAAATAAAATTATATTTTAAAGCAACTAATCGGTAAAAATAATTCTAAATATATAAATTAGATTTTAAATTCTATAATTTTAAAATATAGTTATAAAAATTAATACGGTTATATTATAAATACCTATTTAGGCGTTTTCAAATTTCTAAATTCGTACATGGTTTGTTGGAATTGCTTACGCCTCTCACCATTAACGTTGGGATTTCTGGGGTTCTGACCTGTTTAAGTGGTGCAGTTCCCTCTGGTCTGGTGTCCCAGCATGGAGAAGTTGAGCTAGATTAGTTCTATCTTTTCTTTTCCATTTATAAAAATGAATGTGTTTAACTGCGCCAAACGCTGAATAGCCCTCATCTTTGTCATGTTATACCGCCAACTAGATTTCAAAACTATCCACAAAATATCAGTACATGGGCTATTCGGCTGGAAGTTATCTCACTCATTCATACATGACCTCCACCTTTTCGATCAAATTTCTCACCCAAACCTTGTGTCAGCTAACCGTACTATGTACAACTGTCTGCAGAAAAACCTTCCATTTCAAGCTCTTGGCATCTTCAAGAACCAGTTACAATTGGGTTCTGTCCAAAACATTGACCAAGTTACACTTGCTCTCTCTCTCAAAGCTTGTCAAGGGGAGTTAAAACTTGGCTGCCAAATTCATGGATTTGCTATAGCAACTGGGTTTGTTTCGTATGTTACAGTTTCAAATGCACTCATGAATATGTACTCCAAGTCTGGACAATTCGGAAGCACTTTGCGGGTCTTCAAGAATTTGAGTCATCCTGACATTGTTTCTTGGAATACAGTCCTTTCTGGGTTTGAGAAGAGTGAAGATGCATTGAGTTTTGCTCATGCAATGAATTCAAAGGGAATTGCTTTTGATCCAGTAACATATACTACTGTTCTTTCCTTTTGTTGGTATGATGATTGTTTGTTTGGCTGGCAATTGCATTCACTTATAATGAAACATGGATTGATTTATGAAGTATTTATAGGGAATGCAATCATAACAATGTATTCTAGGTGGGGACGACTAATTGAGGCTAGGAATGTGTTCGATGAAATGCCAAAGAGGGATTTAGTTTCCTGGAATGCTATGCTTTCAGGATACACTCAAGAGGGATTTTATGGCTTAGAAGCAATTTTGCTCTTCATCGAGATGATGAGAGAAGGCATGAAGCTTGACCACGTGTCTTTTACTGGTGTAATTTCAGCATGTGGTCGTGAAAAAAACATAAAGATAGGGAAACAGGTACATGGTTTGGCCATAAAAACGGGATGTGACATGCATGTTTCTGTTTCTAATGTTTTGATCTCAACTTATACAAAGTGTGAGAAAATCAGATATGCAAAATTGGCTTTTCTGCTCATGAGTACTCGAAATGTAGTCTCTTGGACAACGATGATTTCTGCAGATGAAGAAGATGCAGTCACTCTTTTTAATAAGATGAGAAGGGACGGTGTATATCCTAATGATGTTACCTTCATAGGATTAGTCCATGCTATAACAATCAAGTATCTGGTGGAAGAAGGTCAAATGGTTCACGGGTTATGTGTAAAAAGCAGCTTTCTGTCGGAAACAAATGTTTGCAATAGCCTTATTACAATGTATGCCAAGTTTGAGTCCATTAAAGAATCGGAGAAGATTTTTGAGGAGCTTAATTGTAAGGAAACTGTTTCATGGAATGCTTTAATTTCAGGGTATGCTCAAAATGGCTTGTGTAAAGAAGCTTTGCTCACATTCTTTTCAGCAATCAAGGAAATAAAGCCCAACCCATACACATTCGGCAGTGTCTTAAGTGCAATTGGTGCTGCTGAGGATATATCCTTGAAACATGGCCAAAGGTGCCATTCTAACTTGATCAAACTTGGGTTAAGCGCTGAACCAATTGTTTCAGGGGCTCTCCTTGACATGTATGCAAAGCGAGGGAGCATAAGCGAGTCTCAAAGAGTTTTTAATGAGACGCCAATAAGAACCCAGTTTGCTTGGACGGCAATAATATCTGCCTATGCTCGGCATGGGAACTGTGAATCAGTGCTGACCTTGTTTGACGAAATGGAGAGGGAAGGAGTCAATCCTGACTCAATAACTTTCCTTTCTGTTTTAACTGCATGCTGCAGAAAGGGCATGGTTGATATTGGCTGCAAACTCTTTGACTCTATGATCAAAGAGCATCAAATTGACCCAAATCCCGAACACTATTCAATAATGGTCGACATGTTAGGCCGTGCAGGGCGACTGGACGAGGCAGAGGAGGTAGTGAGCCAGATTCCAGGAGGACCTGGATTGACCGTGTTGCAAAGCTTGCTTGGGTCTTGCAGGTTACATGGGCAGATGGAGATGGCTGAGAAGGTAGCTGTTCGTTTGATGGAAGTGGAACCCATGGGTTCAGGTTCATATGTGCTTATGTCAAACTTGTATGCGGAAAGGGGAGAGTGGGAGAAAGTCGCCAAACTGAGGAAAGGAATGAGAGAAAGAGGAGTAAAGAAGGAAGTGGGATTTAGTTGGGTGGATGTTGCAAATATTGACTCCTTGAATTTGCATCCGTTCTCGTCAGGGGATAAGTCTCACCCACAGTGTGAGTTGATTTATAGGATGGCAGAGTCTCTAGGATCAGAAATCAAAGGTTTGAGAAAGAAGGAGAAGGAAGAGGAGGAGCATCAGCTTTTAAACCTACAATAAAGAATTTGGGCCACCAGTTGAACGCGCAAGCTTTTGAGTTCCTTGACCCTAAATAGGTGTACTTGCGTGGAAGTTACAATCTTTCTAGTTCAACTTAATTACTTGCAAATTATGTCCTTATGAAATGAAAGTCATGATTAATGCAAATACCCATTTGCACAAATGAGTTATGTGCAAAAATCTGCACCGTAGGTCCTCCTATTCATCTGTCATTCTTTCCTTTTTCACAATGTTTTGTCTTTGATTCTATGCTAGTTAGTTCTTAGCTAAAGACTGCTGTAGTAGTACTAATGCAATCCAAGTTTATTATTTCAGACCATATTAAGACCGGAAAGGAAGTGGCATAAACAACATGCAACATCTAATTTCCTTTTCTTGGAAATTAAATTGAGTTGAGTCCTCTTTCACGTTTACCTTGAAGCAATCAAGACCATAAGTTTATTTACTAGAAAAGAAACGCATTTTTTACTTTCTAAACATTTTCTATGAAACAAAATAAGCCACAAGAGACTAAATGCTGTGGGAAAGTCATGTCATTTGAACTGAAAGAAAGAGTGCATTATAATAATGGAGTCAACCAGGCTATGGTGTATAGGCTTTTGAACTTAGTATTCACCTTGCGGTACCAACAAATAAAATGGACAAAGCTAATAACAAGGCTGAGGCAAGCAACAAATTGCTCCACCCTCTTCAAGCAAAGCAGTATAACTTTGTTAGGAAATGACACTATCAGCAGTCAGTAGAAGATACAGAAATTCTCCTCACAGGACGAGAAGACTTCTTCACATAAGAGGAATTCCACTCCCCACCATCTTGAGCGTAATAGTCCATTGGATAATCTCCACCGAAATCTCTCACTCCTTTTGCATCTCTGCAGCCATATCCACAGCATGAATCACTCTTCCCACAATCTGTACCGTCTTTGCATTGCTGATCTGCCACCAAAGCTTTCTCCCACCATCCAGGTATAATTCCTAGAGCAATCTCCGCCTCAAAAGGAGTCAGAACTGGTTTTACAAAAGCATCCCCCCAGTCAATGGACAATCTAGGACAAGCAATCTGAATCCAAGCATCCACAGAATCTTCGAACAATCCAATTCTTCCCGGGCTTATCTCTGACATTAAAATCACTGTATAATTGAAGCCTTTATCCCTCATCTTTGTTTCCAGCCTTTCCAAAATCTTTGGGTTACCTTGCCTGCCCAAAGTTCCCAGAACAATACCCCAATTGCGAGCCTCCCTTGATTTCAAAATCACACTTTTCCTTGATTGTTTCATACCCACATGATCATATTCCTCCAAAAACAATTTTCCCAAATATGGGTCATACCTGAAAGCCTTAATCCCTGGATTTGCTATCATGAATGCCTCAAGGTGAAACCTTCCATCAGCTACAAACACTAGCACAGTCTCACCCTCACCATCAAATGAATTCGACGAGACCTTTGGTGCTGTGCAACCCAGAACCTCGCCAGCTGACAGTGGCTTGGCCTGTGGAATCAAAACCCTAAACCCGTGTTTCTCTAATTCGGATTTTGCTGCCCGAATTGCTGAAGCAAACTGTATTGTACCAGCGAGAACAAGGTTTTTACTACTGGATTCGAGATTCAATCTGACAGTTTCAATCAAGTGATCGATATTGATTTTAATTTCAACAAAGACATAAAGGCAAGGGATAGTGGTGGAATCAATGGGTACAAGGCAACTGTGGCCATAGTGAATAAGGAGATCAGCACCTAGTGCACGAGCAGACAGGTCATCGACACAACAAGCCCCATAGGTGACATCACCTAGAACAAAACATTGAGAGACACCGGCAAAAGAGGTGAAGATGTCAGAGATAACAAGGGAGTACATGAGAAGGCCCTCTGGGAATTGGAGGGCAATCCGCTTGGCTCCCGTTGATTTCACACGCCAAACACACTTGTGAACCTCAAAGTTGTAGTTGGACGGCAGAAGTGATACGGCAGCATTGAGAGCAGGGTCATTGAGTATTGAATCTGGGATTTGGCTCTTAACAAAACGCTTTGGTGTAGGCTTTGGCCTGCCAGGATTAGGTTCCCGAGATGTATGGCGAAGCAAGAGTTCTGGTTCTTGCTTTACTTGCTCCAACGCCATGGACATGCTTAAACTTTGTTTTCCAATAAGCAAACGACGGCGAGGATGGGGTTTTGCAACGCATGCAGCGAGGAAGCACCAAATTTGTAGCCCTCCCGGTTCGGGCCCGGCGAGGGGATACTTATGGCAGGAATTTTTTCTTGTTTTTGAAAAATGGTGATGCCACGACTATCAAGGACTAAACTTCAAATAAATATCATGATTTGTTACAAAATAAATAAATATTATAATTAACAAAAACAAGATATGAAAATCTAGTTACGGCATGTATTTTAGTTTGATTAAGATTTAATAATACTAATAATCTCTAAAATTGAGTTAGTGATTAATGATATTTCATAAATTTTGCGTTAATGATTAATGATTTATCATAAAAATTGAGGCTCCAAGTTTAAATTTTTATTCTTCTATCTCACTTTGCTAGAACTTCTAATTATGTCTTTCAAATGACAAGAAAAAATTTTGAATTTATGTCGAGGCTCTAAGTGGTATGTTTAGGATTTCAATTCAAATGAGATGCTTATTCTCATTAACTTACACATGTATGGTTTTTATGTGTTATGGCATATCACATATGTATATACCTAAAATATCCCCCAAAAAATCATGAAAGGAGATCACCTGAGTTCAAATTCTCATATCGTCTATAATTATGCGCAATTGTAAAAACGTAGTTAATATTCACTACGTGCTGCCAAGCTACAAATAAAACCACGAAAGAGGTACAATCAATAACTCAGCATAGTTCCAATGAACTAATAACAGTTTCTGCACCACAACTTATGTGAAATAATAATCTCAGTTTAGTGTCTTTCACATTGGGAACTCTGGCAAACCTAAAATATACACAACAGTAGAATTTATCTGAGGTTAATCACTATTTTCTGATAATTTTCTACTGAATATAATCAGAGAACCGAAATAAGTGCATCAAGCTTCTATAAACATGTATGAGTATTCAACTCCTAGCATTGAGTTCAGATCACTTGTGGGCAAATCTTCAGTTACATGGCAACAGGATCTATGCTACACATTCACTCTCAAAATTCTGACAAAAAAGAATTGAATTTGGGTAGAACTGACTTTAGCTGGACGCAAGAGATAAATTGAGAAATTGTTGTGAGATTATTGTTCTCATATAACAATGTACATGTAACCTATAAATTCCTCTCCACAGCAGTATTTGACAAAGCCGCGGTACTAGCTGCTTTTAATGGTGGCCTATTAATCTTCTCAAGTAATCTGCTAAATACTAATTTGACAGGTATGCAGGCTACTGTAGTTTGCCCAGAGGCTACTGGTTTAATCAACCTATCTGTTTGATAACTACTATTATCATGTAATGGCTTTTTACTAAGACTATGTTCAATGGATAATGAGGATAGAGTTCTAGTTTTCTGGCTAGATGACAAGGTCACTTTCTTTGGCCCCCTTTTCGAGGACTTCTTGTCGGTTGTAGACCGATGGACACCCTTCTTCGACAGGCTACCCTTGTGACTTAAAGTTCCAGCATTTAATTTCTTCACTTCAAATTTTCTTTCTTGATCTAAGAAAGAAAACTCAGAAGCAGCTTCGGCGCCATTTGATGATGATACATGGGGGCGGGGGATACGAAAATTTGCCGTTCTCCTTGCAGTCCTCCACGCCGGTGGAAGCACACTACTTCCTTCAATGCCAATTCCATCGTTACAGTAAACATCAACTCCAGAAAGAAGACTATCAGATGAACCATCCTGAAGGGTTTCAATTTGGATTGGGTGCCCTATTATTGCCTTCCCATCTATCTTACTAGTGAGGGAAACAATGGGTACGGGCTCTTTTTGGTAACCGGCTTGAACCTTCAAATCAACATTTACTAGCATTGGCCTCATCCTCCCACTGAAATGATAACGATCGTCATATACTGGTGTAAACCCTTTCACATCCCAATATCCCTTCAAACTAGGCTGATCCTCCCAAATCCAATCATCCCCAAATCGACCAAGACGAATTCTATTTTGACCTTTTGATACATGTCGTGAAGCGAGAGAGTATTCATCTTCCAGTCCATAGATTTCAGCATCATCAAAAGCATCTGTAAAATCATTTCCGTAAAAATGCATACTTGGCCCCAGTCTCTTGTGACTTAAATGACTTCTTCCTTCATTGTCTACACCATATGTATTACCTTTCCCATCAAGTGCACCAGCAGGCCTCTTTCCAAGATTGCGATGATTCCTTTTCCCTTTTAATTGCCATTTAGATACAGCTTCATTAGAAGTAATACCCTCACGACGAAAAAGGTGAGGCATGTCACTGGAAATTGCTAACTCATCAGGCTCCTCACTAGTAGCGCTTCCACGTTCTTCAGCATCCCCACCAGCTTCTGTGGTTACAATAACATTAGAAGAACTAAAGAAGGATAAAGAAAACCAAAAGCACAGTTTGAAAAAAAAAAAAACATGCTTCGAATAGAAATTTTTTTAAAGAACTAGAAGAGCTATGAGAACTATAAATTAAATTTTCATAAATATTTGCCAATTACCCTCAAAAAATGACAACATAGCACAGTGGGACATTAAGAAATAATCATATCTGATACAATTTTATGTTCCACATCATGTCAAAAGATTCCTAGAACATCTAACACTCATACTACCATGATATTTGAATTTGAATATGCATATAATAACTATATTCAGTGCAAATATACAAAACAATAAAGAGTAGGAGAAGTAATTTTTTTTAATTAAAAAAAAAAAAAAAAACAGAAATAAAAAAAGACGTAAGAAGAATTGAAATGAGCAAACATTTTTTGTCTTGAAAAATAAAAAAGACATGCCCATCAAACAACCGGGTAAAAGATAGAATATCATAAGATATGTATTAAAAAAAATAAACCTGAAAGTATAGTCATCTCTTCATCCATGTCTGGTTCTGTCTCAGAAGAATCTGAATCTGAATCAGTAGATTCAGTTTCAGAAGAATCAGATTCAGCATCATCCATAAAGGCAGATTCACTCTCTTCAGCCAAAGAACCAGGATGAGGACACTCTCCTCCAAACTGGGAAGATGACATCTCAACATTGGTTGGAGTCTCTTTGAAATCTAGAGAATCACTAGATTCAGCTGGCAAGTACAAACATCTACTCCTTTTTGATCGGTATGCCACTCCGATTTGCCCTGCTCCAGATGAAAGGAGACACATGACCACAGTTAGGTTGCAAGGTACAAGATTTCATATTTTTCACTAGTTTAACAAAAGAGAATCTATTTTTAATTTTTTAGTGCCTCTTCACCATATATTCCTCACTTAATCCCTCGTCAGACAATTTTATTTTTTCCATAGAATTTTACCATCAGTGTGAACTGCACTTCCCAAGGAAAGACCACCACTTGCAAGAGCTTGGGCGCTATCATCAACTGTAAGTTTCTGAAAAATATTTGGATCAACAGAAGATGAGAGCTTTCCTTTCAAAGGGGCAATTTTGAGCCCAAAATCCTGCAATCCTCTCATCCGAGGTGTGGCTTCTGAATGGTCTTCTTCCCCACTCAGTTGATTGCTATCATTGGCTATGTTTGAAGGAAAAGGACCTCCATGAAGCTCATTTTCATAAGATGTATGTGAACTTGAATTTTGACGTTTTTCATTATCGTTTCCCATAGTTTCTGAAGATGTAACTATCCCCTTTCTAACAGCACTAGATGATCTACAATTGGTTCGATCAGAAGCAATACCTAATTTTCCTTGCTTCTTCAACATTTCTCTTTCAAGTTCAAGGGCATGAAGAATAGCATCTTCTCGACGTGCATATTTCTCTCTTTTCTTTATAGGCATCCCTTGAGAAGATTCAGCTCTTTCAATACAGTCATCAAACTCACCACATCGGAATGCCTTTACACGCTTGGATTTCTCCAAATTGTACCAATCCCTGAGACAATACAACAATAAATTAGAGAGAACCTAATAAAATCAACAATAGACACAACAATGTTAATTCATCTGTGAATTTGCTATGAATAACAAGTATGAATTTTATAACCTTCCCATTCCAAAAGTTGATTGACTGTCCACAACTATCTGGCAGAGATTTTCAGGGCGCTAACACTGACACTTCACTACACCAAACGCTATCTAATGGAACTTCCAATCAATCCCTAAACAGCATCAACATTGGCTAACTCAGTTGTCACTTAAACCAGTGACCACTTTGCCTATATCAAGTGCTATATGCTGAAAATAGATTAACACCAGAATATTTGATTTCATATATATACATATGTCAATTCCACAGCACTCAAAACTTAACCAAAGCCCGGTACGGAATAGTTGAATTTGAATAAAAACGTAAAACTGATGGTAAAAAAAAAAAAAAAAAAAAGGCACAAGAGACTTACACGCTCGCATCTTCCCTACCCAGAAGCTTAACTGGAGTTCCTGATCGGGGTGATGTGAGATGAGAGGCGGAGAGCTCATCTGGTCCCAGTATTTGACCTGGCCACCACGACCCATTTCTCCTTCGTACCCATACAATCGATCCCACACCGCAATCAACCGTACCCGACCCTGAACTGTCCATATCTTCGACCCCCTCCTCCTCTCTCCCTCTCTTTCGCCTCCCCAGCTTGGCTCTTTCTCTATCTGTCCCTCTCTCTCCGTTGTTTTCTGAAGATGAAAAGAGTCGGCGGCTCAGCCACCGGCGAAGAAAAACGACGAACGGATGATCCGGGAACCGTCGTATGTGGAGGGTCCGATAAGTGATAATTGGGTAATTAGGGCAAAGGATTCCATTCAGATTTGGGGAATTTACATTTTATTTTTTTTTGTTGGTATCTAAAACGTCACATGTATTCCACAAAAATACCTTTGAATCTCTTTCCCTGCTCTTGTCTTTCTGGAAGTATCTAATTTACTTTAGGGGAGCAATTGGCAATTGGAATTTGGGGATTCAGTGGTTGGTTTGGTGGGAAAGCAGGCCAACTGTTTGGATTTTTTTTTTTTTTTTTTTTCAAGTGTCCGAATCGTAATTCCGCTTGCAAAAACCAAATGAAAGTACACTCATTTCTCTGTTTGGGTGGTTTGAATAAATGCAAAAAAACAAAAATAGAATAAATGTAATTAAGAAATAAAATATTTTTATTGGTTATTATCATAGTGATTACTTTTTTTAAGTATAAACTACTAATATTCAGTTTTACAGACTAATTTGGTAATTTGGTTTAATACTATCACAAATGTGACCAACCTCTCACTGATTAATTAAGTAATTGAATGTTATATGTGGGAATGATTAGTAAGAAAATATTAGCAGAATAAATTTACATTTTCGTTTATCAGAAACCAAACTTTGGAAAATAATTCTTAGTCAGATAAAAAATAATAATTCTTAGAAACTGAATTTCCATGCAAAAACCGTGATTTCATGATCTCTGCGTCCTTTATCGAACGCCAGAGTGAAACACATGAACACATCGTGAGTCCTAGCAGAGTGGAAGGAAAGAATGTTGAAGACACAAATGGGCAATAGCTTCTGCTCCTAGCACAGCGCCTTCCGCCACGACTGCATCTCCAAGGTACGGAAGCAGCGTTGATAATGAAAATGGGGTTGATCTTGATCAGCTGTTGCCTAGGAATTTTCTTGTGAAGCCTGGGGTTGCTGATAACAAAAAAAGAAAAGGAAAGTGATTGGATATGAAGGATAAGGATGGAGATCGTTTTCAGGTTCATCTGCTACTGGGGAAATGGGTATACGGTGACCTCTAAGCTTATTGGAGGCAGATTAGATTAGATTCTATTCTCCCCGAGAGGCGAATTTCTTTTTGATAGTGTAAAACAAACATTACGGTGGTTCACTTGTTATAGTTTGGTTCAAGGTTAATAACTTTCTTAATTGCAGTTGTAATATATTTATTTTGCTACCACCCACTGTTTGGAGTATGTGAGAATGTCTAAAATGGCATTGGGCAACATTTCATGAATGTTGCTTATTTTTATGGATCATTTATTTTATATCTTCCATACATTGCAAAGTTGCTTCAAAATTTGAACCCCGGATCAAGTCATCCAGAGACTATCAGACCAAGTCTAACCAATTCAGGCTCAGTTGACTCAATCTACCACTTCCGAGTCATCACTGGAACGGAGCTTCCATGAATTTTGGGTGACTGCCACCTTTAAAATCTAATAAGGGATATTTTGGTCAATAAATATTACAACGACTATTTTCATGAACAGAGCCGTTGCGGCCGCCTGGAAATTATGAAAAATACTTTGGAAAAACCCTAATACAAGCCATTATATAATCCCACTCTATGATTCTCCCATTCTCACCATAGCTCTCTATTTCTCTCTCTCTCTACCCGCTGCATTTCTGAGCAAGCAAGCCTTCTAACTCATCTGACATTTACTTTGAATTTTTTCTGTTTTGCTTTGTATTATTGCTTAATCCTTTGTTTTGCAGGGTTCTTTGCTTTATTTCCTCTTTTCTTTGTTCTCTATCCTTTCTATTTTTTGGTATATTTTGGTATTTAATAATGGATGCAGGTTCTATCACTTCTACGACGAACTTGAAAACGCAGGCTCGAAGCCCTCTTCGGGAACAATTTATTCAGAGAAAGAATTCCCGAGAAAATGTAAGAAAATAAGCAAGAACCCTCTCTGGATTTCTACCTCAAGTGTCTAATCTGCTAATGAACTCCATTGTTTCTCACTTTGTACTCTACAATTGTTCTTCTGGGATTTCGCATCCCTAGCTCTCAATTGAGATTTTTATCTTCAATTAATTGCTAAACTGAGACTTCGATAACGCGACACCGTCAAGAAGCAGAAAATTTCTTCTTCTTTTCCAATTGTGATTTCTTTAGGGTTTTTGTCATTTCGTTCCCATATTTTATACTGAAAAAAAACTGTTTTTGATCCTTTTTCTTGTTTTCCTTTTCTATGTAAACATCACCAGTTGGACAGATTCATACCAAATCGTTCTGCAATGGACTTTGACTTTGCGCATTACATGTTGACACAAGGGGCGAGAGGTGAGGAAAATCCAGCTGAGAGCTCCCCTTCCAGAGACGCTTATAAAAAGCAACTTGCTGAGACCATGAACATGAACCGGACCCGCATCCTTGCTTTCAAGAACAAACCACCTGCACCAGTTGAATTAATCCCAAATGAGATCTACTCTTCTCATCTTAACCAGGATAAACCCATTAAGCCCAAGCGATTCATTCCTCAGGTACGTTAGTTTCAATTGTGTTCTTAATTATTGATTTCGTGTTGAATATTTGCATCTTATATGGTTCAAATTTGATAGAAAAATTCTATTTGCAAAATCTGCATTTTAATACGTTAGTTTCAATTGGATAAAGGATTTCAGTGGTATGACTACTGATTCAATTGTTTGTATCTATATTGAAATATTCTGTTCTAATTCAATTGTTTGTTATCAGAGTTCAGAGAGGACATTGGATGCTCCTGATCTTGTGGATGACTACTATCTCAATTTACTGGATTGGGGAAGCAGTAATGTTCTGGCTATAGCACTGGGAAACACAGTTTATTTGTGGGATGCATCAAATGGTTCTACTTCAGAACTTGTTACTGTTGATGATGAAAATGGCCCTATCACAAGCATAAGCTGGGCCCCTGATGGAAGACACATCGGTGTTGGCTTGAACAATTCTGAAGTACAATTATGGGATACCACCTCAGCCAGACAGGTAACAAACAGTTCAATCCTTATCTTCCGAGAAACTTTCGCTTTTTAACATTATCTACTTCTACTTTCTTTCTTTCTTTTTTTTTTTTCCTGCTAATGTTGTTGTTGTGATGTTTTTGCAGCTAAGAACGTTGCATGGTGGTCATAGGCTTCGAGTGGGGTCTTTGGCATGGAACAATCACATACTTACCACTGGAGGAATGGATGGTAGAATTGTTAACAATGACGTAAGAATCAGATCACATATTGTTGAAACCTATAGAGGGCATGAGCAAGAGGTTTGTGGTCTAAAATGGTCTGCCTCAGGTCAACAATTAGCTAGCGGAGGAAATGATAATCTTCTTTATATATGGGATAGGTCTACAGCATCTTCTAATTCAACAACACAGTGGCTTCACAGACTCGAAGATCATACATCTGCAGTAAAGGCCCTTGCTTGGTGTCCTTTCCAGGGGAATCTGCTAGCATCTGGTGGAGGGAGCGGAGATAGATGCATTAAGTTCTGGAACACCCATACCGGTGCTTGCGTGAACTCAGTTGACACCGGATCTCAGGTTTGCGCCTTGGTATGGAACAAGAACGAGAGAGAGTTGCTCAGTTCTCATGGTTTTGCCCAGAATCAATTAACCCTTTGGAAATACCCATCCATGGTGAAAATGGCGGAGCTCACTGGTCATACTTCTAGAGTTCTTTTTATGGCTCAGAGTCCAGACGGTTGCACCGTGGCATCAGCAGCAGCAGACGAGACATTGCGATTCTGGAATGTTTTTGGAGCACCAGAAGCAAATAAACCTGCTCCGAAAGCAAGAGCCGAGCCATTTTCACACGTCCGCATACGATAAGCAGTATCATAACAAATCTTGAGTAGTCAATTAAGGTTTTACACATCTACAGTGTTGAACAACGATTGGTTGTGCGTACAAAATTTCTTATGTACATTCTGATTACGCTAGTAGTAAAAAATTTCCAGTTCCTTTGCCCGTGGACGTAGTCACTTAAATGCGACGAACCACGTATATCGTTCTCTTGTGCTTTCTCTCTTCCTTATTCTATTTCTTACGCAGCCCGAATACAAGTTTCTAGAGCATAAAGCTGTATACCTGAGAGTACAGTACAGCCCGAATTTCACTTGCTTGCCTCTTAAAAGCATTGTAATTATACTTCAATCACTGAAAAGAGGACCAATGAGCATAAGACTTGCCTCTTAAAAGCTTTTTTGCTGCGTAAGCTGTTCTTATGCTCATTGGTCCTCTTTTCAGTGATTGAAGTATAATTACAATGCAACAAGCCGATTGAAGCGGAGGGAGTCAGAGAAGTCAGCCAGCTAGCAATAGCATAATCAAGTTGGCATTGGTCTCGTGCTTAAGTGAATTTAATAAACGTTCAACCATTTTATCTTTCTTTTCCTTCATAATTAAATAAGGACCAATTCTCTCTTGCTTACCCCAAATAAGATTAGGAAGCAATAGGTTCTGTAATGCCTCGTTCATTCACTTACTCTGAACTATTAAGGATAAATTCAGGACATAACATTTTCACAAGATAAATCCTCTCTGGACTGTCAAATTATAAACACAAAACAATAACTCCCTCGCATCATTTTCTTGTTATACATATATACACTAGTGGATGGATTCCAACACAAGCAACCACCAGTCTCGTCTCATGTGCAATTTATCTTGGGATAATATTGAATGATGGCAGCTCCTACCAATCAAGTGAACTGTCTTCTCATGTATGTGTCCTCGTGTACAAACACTGGAGCTGGATTTGTTTGTGTTTGGGGTGGGAACTGTGGTTGTCCCATGGCTATTCCCCCTTGATTAGAATCGCCCCAAGTGTTGCCATTCTTAGCCGCACTTAGGCTCAGGTAATACACAAGTCCAAATGTAACACTTGCAAGGGATAAAATTGCACCTCCAGCAAAAACTCCAGGTTTCACTACATAGCAATTGTAGCTCCCAAGGTAAAAGCCCTCTTCGCCGTGCTGATCGTTAAGTGCAGCACCAGTCAGCAAAAGGAGAAATGCAATGACGAAAGTGAACCTGTTTGCAACATAACATATATTTAATCGCGTGAAAAAACTGATCAATCTGAACGAACTAAAGAAGGAATACCCCCATCTTGTTTCCACGTGCAAGCAATATTACATTAAAGAAGAAAAGAAATAATATGCCAACTTCCACAAGCTATCTGGTGCAACAGAAATAATAGCCAGGATTAGAAGCCAGGAAAAGAAAATGAAATTGGAAAGAGGATACAATAATGCAAAATTAGATGATAGAGTCGTCCACTTCTACAAAGGCAGTCAGATCACTAATCTAAATTCAGAACTCCTGCAACCAATACTTAGCGCGAGCAATAATAGCTTCATTCTAGCACAAATCAGGACATGCAAACTTGTCAGAAGAATTTCATGGGAGTTTGGGACATCATCATGACATTAAAACTGTCAAAACACACCCTCCTACTATAGTTTATCTCAAAATACTCTCGTCTTAAGGCACCCAAATCCAATTGATGCCCAATAACTTTACAAGCCCTAGTCCACAACACATCATCAATTGGTCCATATCTCACTGTATCAGCTGAGCTGCCTTTATACTCTCAATAATTAATAGGATCAACATTCTAGAATATAGAACCCCAAAAGCTGAAAATAATGAAACTTGCAAGGCAAACATTTATTTCTCCTACCAGAGCAAATTCAAACTGAAATTTACTTAAACTCCACTACTGGCAGCAGCGTTCAATTCTTCTAAGAAAGTACATATGGAAAATGGCAAGAGCATCACAGGTTGCTACCAGTTTAGCCTGCTTGGACGCCAGAGAGACCTGATCTTATCAAGCCCTAGATTTACCTGGATGCACCTCTAGAATTTATTACTATAATAGAGAAAAGCAGCGAGTAGACTCCTAGTCAAGACCGTTGGTGATATTTAATGATCCAACATAGTACAACTGGCTAGCACACATAATCCAGTTGTAACACATTTCATGAACCCAGAGTCTCCACAAGCACAAGCTCTTCAAAAGTTGACACAAAAGAGAAAACCAATAACGACTGCATGGTGGTGAAGTGAACCAAAGGAAATATTTGGACCTTGTTTAAAAATTACTTTTTGTTCTAACTTTCCTATATTTTACAGTAGTCCCACTGAGAGAAGGAGTATAAATAGGTTCATCTTATAACTGTTTTTACATTCAAGTAGTGTAGAATTTTAGAATTTGACAAAAGAACACCAGTTTTTGCAGCAGAGAACAGAGCTAAGGTAAACAATCTGTTCTCCGATTTTAGGTAACAATTTTCTTTCCATTATATATGCTATACAATTCTAAAATTACATCCCTTAAAAACTAATTTGATTATGGAATCTGGCTGAACATGTCCGGCAACCTGTTCCCTTTAACTACAACCTTCTTGTATTCGAAGTTGTGCCTTCTATCACCAAACAATCTACAAATTCTAAATTATTTGTCCTACAGTTCAAACCTAAAGTAGTACCAGACCTTTGAAACTAGCACACCTGCAAAGCAAAGCCGCATACTCCTACACTACGTAAATCTTTAATTCAAGCAGATGCATTTTGCCCAAGAAGTGCACAAGAGAAAGAATGAGGAGGATGAGGGGAAAAGAAGCCAAAGAGTCTAAGAGAGAAATCCCATAAGTTATGTCCTGAAAACCATAAGAGAGGGCTCTAATAATCAAGAAACTCTTAATCATGGAGCAGTAGCACTTGTCTCACGTTCTACAAAACAAATGGCAATATAGTCATCTCCAAACCTAGAAAAGTTTCAGGAGATGATAAGAAGACCCATGAAGAAACTACTCACAGAAGACTAACAATGCATTTATATTCCACTTCAATATCAAAGGATTTGTTATTCTGCAGTGCATGTGTTTATTTTCTGGCTCAAACCATAAATTAAAGCATGAAGAAATTGGTAGATTCCTTTGCAACGTCCAATGGCATATAGTGCACATTGAATACACCCCACAAATCCACAATTGAATTACCCCCTCCATTTATGCTTCCCATTCTTTCAGACTAGTTCAAATAAGTCACTAAAAATTACCAGGATAAAACAAAGCAAACCAGTGCCAGTCTCCAAGTGGAATCAGGAACACGAGGGTTCCTTCTGCAACAAATACACCCATTTGAAACATTTATGACTATATGAGCCATCATAAGAGCCAGAGCTCCAGTTAAACCAAGAGGTAGTGCTGGACTTCGAGGATACGAGCATCGGGTGGGAGTAACAAATTGAACTTGCGAAGCCTGTAGAAGTTACCCAATAGTTATTTGTTTAAGTAGCTTTAAAGGCGAACATAGACAGCAAAGCTGTAAAACAATGGTAAACTGGGCAATCGGAAAACATTAATAAAAAGGGAATGAACAGAAGATATTTGGCTTGCTTGGCATTCTTTCTAGAATACTGGCAAGTCCGAGTTTCAGTTTACTTGCACAACTTCAATAAAGAAAAGAAAGGTCGTAAAAGAAAACTAAGGATGACGAGAAATGGAGACAGCTGAATGCAGACATGTATAAAATATATGGTACAGTATAGGTAAAGTAAAATCATCAAGCTTAACAGTGAAAGAAACCACAAGAAAAAACGAGGATCAAGCCAATTGCTCAATCAGATGAATAAGAAAGGAAAGTATAGCAAAATTCCTGATAGGTTAGAAATTTTCAGTTTAACACTAGTTATAAGCTTCTAATTTGCTAAACTTAAAACATACCCTCAACCCTCGACTGGGCAAACTAGAACTATACAACCCATCACTGATAAATAGAAAAGGAAAACAAGCAAAATATTCACATCCATTTCAGGTTTTTTTATACGAAGAGGTAATAGCATAAAGAAAACAATGGACAGTTTGAATCAAACCCATGAAACACAAAACCCCACAGTTACCTTAGTCCTAGTTCCCTCTGCAGCAAAGCTAGTTGCAGCTGACAATAGCCCCAAGAAAACCACGACACTGCACACCAGAAGAACCTTTCGCTCCATTTCTCTAGCCTATCAGTATCTCGCTCGCTCTCACTCACTCACTCAGCCTCACTCTCCTCTTTTCCAAAACTTCGCTTGTCAAGGTAGAAAAGCAAAGCAAAGCAGAGGTGTGCTACTCAAGTGAAGTTACTACTGGGGTTGGTCGGCCCATTGTTAGAGGTTAGGAAATTTCTTGTATCACTCCTAGAATTTCTATTCTCAGCTCAAACTTTTTTATTTTCACTCGAAATAATAAAATTGCCTCAGTAAACATTTATATCCCTTTTCTTTACTCTCACCCCCAATCCCAATCCGTAGTATTATGAATTATATTTAAAATATTCAGTAACACTTACAGATTATATATAATTTATAAACTTAAAATATAAATTTATTAAATTTAAATAATTCATAACACTATAAAATACTATTATATATTATATAATAATTAAAAATTATATATAATTTAAAAATTATATGTTAGTGATACTTATGAATTATATATAATTTAAAAGTTTAAAATATAAATTTATTAAATTATAAATTATTTATAATTCACGATATTATAATATATTATTATGAATTATTTGATACTCTGAAAGCTTGCAGAAGCTTAGTGTGGAAGAGAAGAAAAAACGATTTAAATAGTTAAAGGAGTAATTTTATCATTTAAAAAAATTTGAGGTTATAATAAAATTTTGAGGTCATAAAAGAAATCCCCCATAGATTTAAGACATTATGGGTCAAGCCCAAATCTAAGATAGTCTAAGACCGTATCTAATGGTGTTCTTTGGTGTATGCAACAAAAAACATAGAGAGTAGAGTGATGAGGTGGAGGAGAGAAGAGCGATGAGAGAGTGAGTTGCTTGTTTAAATGATGGGTAATTAAAAAAAAATGAGACTCATTTGTATTTTATAATATAGAAATAAGATATTTATAAGAAGAAAGAAAAAAATTATGGAATAGATTGATTAAAAATAAAAATATAAAATAGTTTGTGAGATCCATTTAATTTTTTTTTTTAAAGTTACATGAGTAGAGAAAAAATTATATAAATTGTATTGAGTAATGTGTCATCATGAGACTTACAAAAATAATATAAATAATTAAGATGTGAAACCCTGATAAGTACCATGGTTAGAGATGTTGTCTTTTATTTGTTATTGTAGATGTTAATTTTTGGAGATAATAAATCAATCAAATTATTACAAAATTATTACATTTAAAGTACTAAAGCAGGCTATCTTTAGTGGGTAAAACTCATAAAAAATAAAATAAAATTATCTTCACTGTTTTATTTTATTTTTTTACATTTAAAATTCTTATTAAGCCTACTATTTTATTGATTTCTATTGTTGACTATTAAATAAATGTTAATGTAGTACATTAATTATTGGTATCATAAGAATAAATTTAATAATTATTTTAAGTATGAATGACAACATTAAAATAAATAATAAATATAAAGAGAGAATAACAGTTTTTCTTTAAGATATATATTTTCTACTTATATTACATAGCAAGGACAAAATAGTTAGATTTGAATTTATTTTATATTTTTTAATTAAAAAATTTATTTTATGTATATACATATCGGTTTTAATAATAATAATAACTACAAACTTGTGTGATAAAAATCGAGTGGACATAGTAAAATTTGTTTTAACCACACCAATAAGGCTTAATTATGCATATTATTGATAATTTTAAAATTTTATATTCTAATGGAAACTAAGCACACAAATCCTGCAAACACACATAAGTAAAAATTAAAAGTAATTTTTTATCAAAAAAAATTATAGTGAGAAGAGACAACTTTATTTTAAATTTAAGATAAGTTACAAAATTTTACAATAGTACTTACATTTATTTGTAAGGTAATTTAGGTATTATCAAGTAAAACAACTCTTATAAATTTGCAAAAGTGATTCTAAGGGACTAAATGATAACCCAAAATGTTAATCAAGTTTTAATTGAGTTAGTCATCATCCTTAACAAAGCTATTTGACATTATATTTAAATCTTCTAATACGAGAGATTAAAATATTTATATTTATTCCTTTCTCCTCTTAACTATAAAAAAATAAAAAAATGAGGCCATCCCAAAAGACAAAGTTCATTCTATTTACAAGTTCTGAAAAGTATAAAATGAAAAATCTTGTGGTAGCCGAAATTGTTGAAAAGAATCACAAAATGAGACAAAGATTGTGAGTGTTATGATGGGTAGAAATAGGCAAACTTTTATTGTAAGTGTTTGGTAGGCCATCAAAGTTTATACTTCATTTTGCAGTATACAGTTACTCTTAGGCAGAATGCTTTACCACTAAACATTGCACGTTGAAGGATTTTTTGAGACACAAGCTGAGAGATTAAGCCGGACAAAAAATTAAAAACTAGAAAATGTTATTGAAGACCATATACAAGCAAGGCCCCAACTGCACCTATACCAGCCAAGAGGCCAATAATAACTCCAATTGGAGGCAACCCTCCACCAATAGGTTTCCCTGTGTTAACATCATATCGAGTAAACCTCTTCTTTGGTGCTTGACACTGGGGGCAGACATATGAATCCGGCTGCAAAACAAAAACATATACAACTTCTTTAGTGATTTTCATTTATCATTAAAAGATATGCGAGGGAGTGGATCGTTAGGAACATGATTTAAAACACTGATCTTGTGGCCAGCAATGAACTGCTCATGCCCAGACCAGAATGATTTTAATTTGAAGACAGTTATTGGACAGCCTGATAGAAGTTTTCATCAAGCACAAAGCATAGGATTCTTGTAATAAACTATTCTTTTTTCATCTCTGTCTAGTGTACACCTGGAAAGGGAAGTAAACTCTTACCTGCTCTTCAAAAGGTTTCGGTAAAAAGTATATGAATCCACAGTCAAGGCAAATGTGAGTAGCCCTAGCCTGCATGATGCTACACCTTATTAACCATTCAACGCAGAGCAGACACAAAAATATAATCGAGTCTGGAAGACAAATACAAGGAACCAAAGGAACAAATTATTCTTGCCTTTTGAGCTTCAGTCAATTTTCTTCCGAAGCGAGGAGGAGCAGGACGTTTTGGTAGCCTTTTAACATCTACTTCAGCACCTCTTCAGAACAGAAAGGTGAACATTCTGTAAGCGGTGAACTTGTCCTTTTTGACAAGAATATAACAAAATATATAATAGGACCACATAACCAAGTCCCTATCTCTCTCTCTCTCTCTCTAGTGTCTAGTCCCACTCACACACATTCGCAGGTATACTGCAGTTCACACCATAGAAACAAACTGATGTCTTCTGCCAAAAATGACATTTTGTAGAGAACAAACTTGAGATTTATGATGCTTAGGGAAGTTATAAGAAGAATCCCACAGAAAACAATAATTTTGAAAGTTTAGCTTCTAATAAAGCCCAATGATGTTGTATTATTCATGTTGCTAACTTCACTTGGTGGGACTAGGATAAGGCTTATTGTTGTTTGCTTTGCCCCATTGGTCCATTAAACTAGTTATACTGCATTGGAGTAATGGTTTTCTCACTCCGTCAAACTAGCCATAAGGGAGTAGCAACGGCTGCTCAAATGAAGAAAGAAAGAATTCAGACTGTTTCTCATTGCTATAATGAAGCTATGAACTAAGCAACTTACTAGTGAAGCATAGCTCCTTCAGTTTTCCAGTATAACAGAAGTGTACTTGTTTTTATTAATACGTTTCAATTGTGAATCTGGACACTTTGTAAACCACTACTAACTTTTACCTTCCTCTTACAACATTTGTAAAATTCATAGAATTCTCTAGAACGGTATGTAAATTTGCCGCCTTGCAAGATGGAATTGATGGAACCATGACAAGATGCCTATTCATAATCTCCTTGTATAATTTGACTTCATTTTTCAGGTATTTCTATTCCTAAATCATTCTTTAAGCCCTTACCATCAGTCCTGCCACAACTATGTACAACAGAATGATTGCACTTGTACTAAATGACAGAAAATTTTAATTCTTTATCAACATAGAGTGGTTCAATCCGGAGGTGGGGGAGGGAGCCGAAGACAAAAGAAATCATGCCACAAAATAACTGCGTTGATTCTGATTCTAACCCAAAAAAGGAAAAAAACGATAAGAAAGAACTATCTTTCCTCCAGACTTAGCAATCATCTGATATGCACTTTTAGATGCATAAATTTATAGTGAAAGTAACAATTGGTGTACCAGGGGCTTCGTCACTAAAAGAAGTCTTAATAATCACGATTAATAACGTCTCATATTCATTTTCCAGGGATACCATTTTAATGAGAACACCAACCTCGAGAACTCAATAGTTGTATTAATAGCAAAGGCCAAATAGTATTTTTTGGCCAGCATGACAGAAAAACTCAACTACAATTTCTTTCTTTCCTTAAAAGGCCAATGTTTCACCCAAACCAGTCAAATTCATGCTTTAATGATATATATATATATATATATATAATCAGGAGTAATTCAAACTTCACAGAATTAATGCAGTTAATAAATTGAAAAAGCAGAAAGGCAAAAGGTAAGAAACAAAGTTAAGAGAACCTGCTGACAACAAAATAGACAGAGTCTGGCTTTGCTTGGATTGCAGTTTTAGTAAACCCAAGCTTATCCGCTGGCCACAATTCATCCCCAAAGAAACTGCTAGTATAAAGGACTTGGTCCCCCGCTTTTAACCCTGCTCTTGCCGCATTCCCACCACCATCAACAGCCTAACACAACATTATAACTTTCTATGAACAATCTTCACTCAGACATTGTAATACAGAGAGCAACTTGTCCCTCGAACTTTAAAATATGGCATTGAATAGAAGTGAGGAAAAAGGAAAATTAGATTGAAGGAGGAAACAAAGCAGCATACTCACAGTGACTACAACACCTCCACCAGACTTTTGGCCCAAGGTAAGGCCAAGGGGCTTATCAACCTCAACTTCGATTTGCTTCGAAGCCCCAGCAGTTTTTGCTGTGACCTGAAGTCCTTTTTTGGCTATAGCAGAAGCATTCTTGCTTTCACCAAGAAAGGAATTTGAGACACCCCTTTTGGATTCATGAAGTGAAAGGCCATAGAATGATGTTTTCTGGAGATAGAATATCAAATGAATAAAAGTCCACCTGAAAACTCAAATGGGTTTCTGGGAAATTTTAGCAATTAGCAAATAGCAAAGAGAAAATACCTGGATTTGGGGATAAGCCAGCGTCTTGCAATGCGTGCGTTGAGCACTCTTGATGGAGTGGTTCCTGGTAGTGTAGGTGGCAGAGCATGAGGAGGAGGAGGAACCTGCAACCACAGCTGACATGGTTATGGACCTTACGGTTCCGCTGCGTTGTGTGGATGGCAGTGAGCTATCAAGCAAAAAAATGTAGAGGAAATGGATTTTGTTTTATATTTTAACGTGGCACCTGAGCCTGAGGTGGGGTTGGGGTTGGTGTTTGTGGATGAAAGATATCATCTTTGATTTGTTGTGGAGATGAAGACACCAAATCGCCACACGCCTTGTGTTATCTAAAATCTACAGCCACAATTTATGGCATCACCATCATGCTATACTCCTCGTTCATCGTGTTTATTTCTCATTCAAAACAGCGTCGTTTTACTTACTGGCTGAAGACGTGGCTCTATTGAGCTACTTTTGACTTCTTGGACTTGTCATGCTCATTTGGGCTCTTCACACTAAGGCCCATCTCCTTATTCAGCTCAACATCTCAAAAGTGTTAAATAGTTTTTTTTGGTCATTTTGAGGTGTAACTATTTTTAAAAAAATAATTGTCTTAAAAATCACAACATAAAAAAAGTTTTAGATTATTAATCTTGTTGCCATGTCCACATAGAACTGTTATACCAATAAGAGTATATATTATAATTCATTGCTTAGATAAAAATTGGGAAAAATAAACAATCAAATAGACTCTAATTTAGTTCTTCTGAAAATTTAAAAATATTAAGTGGTTATTTCACCAACATAAATAAGTATTCTTTTTCGCAGACTAAATAATTATCCTTTAATAGTGTATTTAGTTTAAATAATTATGTGATTATAGTGTTAAAATAAAAAAAAATAACAACTAATATTGACAAGTATTTATATATTATAAAAATAAATTAAAATTTTATTTTAAATCTGAAACAAATAATATTTTCCAAAAAATAAAAATAAAAATTTCTCCAAATTATTTTTTAAAAAATCTTATTTATCAGTCAATTTATTCACGTAAGACACTGATAAATGAAGGAGTTCCCTTTCGACAAGGATACGACTCATACGAGTTTGATAGCTTAAATACAAAAAGAAACCGACGTGGTGGCAGTGAGACAGAGGGAACGGTCTTCTTATTCTTGCGAGCCAGCCAATTCCCCGTTCTCAGTTTTCGCCACTTTTCAAAATTGCTGTTGAACCGCGTCGTTTCACTCTCGGAACTACAGTAGAGAAATACTATACAAGCAACATTAACGTTCGCTCTTCCGATATACCCTGTTATTCTACAAAGTGAGACTGAGGCTGGTGCTCTTTCCTGTGGACTAACTTTCCCTTCTACTCCTGCTTCTCTCAGTTATCAGGTATGTTGTCGTTGCCTTTCAGTGATTTCAAACTGCTATTTTTGTTCTTCGAATTACACTCATAGATTCCCTTAGGATTCTGGCTACGAGTTGAGCATGTTTACTAATATAGGCATCAATAATTACTTCCTTCTTCGGAATTCAAGTTTCGTAATCCGCTCTCAGTTTTGGTTTCTTTTCCCCGAGAAAATTGAGGTCAAATTCAACTTGAAAAATTCGAATATCAAGGTCCGTTACACTAATTTTGAGTTTGAAGGCTGAATGTAGGACCTTGATCATCTCGAAAAACTCAAATATAAAAGTGGGTGAAGTTGTATATGTTGTTATGATTATATTTTAAAAAAAAAAAAAAATTGCTTCTAGGTTTAGTGTGTTATCTATTTTCTGCATTTTTTAGCTTCCCAGTGCTTCTCGTCATACTGATGAGGAGCTCATGCCGGCAAAGCCAATGGATCCCAAGTCCACTGGCTATTCCTGGACACCAACTGATAATCTACATTGCGTGATCTCAATGGGTTTGATATCTTAAGCTACGATTTTTTTTTTTTTTTTCCAAATTTTTAGTTAATATGCGCTTTTTAACTTCAAAAGAAAAATTTTGAGTTTGTTCAAGACCCATGTCAGAAGAAGTCCACCTGAGGACGATTGATGATTTGTCTACCGTAAACTGATTGGTATTATTTTAATTCTTTCATAGTTCCTTCTCGAAATTTTGGTTTCTCGAATTTGGGAAGCACTAATTTGGCTTTAGGTTGGGTGGTATATGCGTTTAAAATTTAGTCATACTTGTAATTTATATATATCTATGGAGGAATAGTTTGGAATCATGAAAATATTCAAATGCAGATACTTGGCCGATAATTGTTTATAAATGATTTCTTTGGCTTTGCTTCTCTTGCATTAGGTTGTTTATATTATAAACTTGGCTCAATCTCTTACCCAAATAGTTTTCCTTTTGTTGCTATTAAACATTTCAACTCATTAGTTCAAGGTTCCTATTTAGACTCGTAAATATGGGTCCTTCATTTCGTGGGGCTACCACATGGTAAACATGATGAGTTTGTCTTGAAAAGGAAATAAATTTTCCTAGGATGAGAGATCTGCAATTCGGTAACAAACATGAACTCTTGAGTATGGTAGTCTCTGTTTCCAGTGTTTGGGATTTATTCTGGGTTATACTTTGGCCTTTTACACGGAGTTTTCTTTTTTATTTTGGTAATTTTTTAAAATTGTTATTATTTGCAGGGGCAACACGCTTGGTTGGGGCATGAGTTGCTTTTACTGCTGACTTTAATCTCCTGCATATATTTCTTATTTTGGGTGTTTGCACCCTCTCTCCTTTTTGTGGTGGGAGGTAGAAATGAAAATTGGAGTGATGGTGATGATGACCGAAACGTTAAAGACAATTATGTCGTCTTATCATGACCATGACAAACATTCCCGCCTATATCCTCTTTCTCCTGGCCGACCTGGAAGCCGTAAATGGCGTCTGAGCCGCACAAACACCTTAGTTGTTGCTATGGCAGCAGTGCTAATCTCTACCGCTGCTTGGCTTTTCCTTGTATTCTCTGGTTCCACCACCCGTTGCTTCCATCACTTAAGGGATCGGGACAGTAGCCCCCATCTTCTCCCTTGGAAGAAGTGTATTGCTAATCGCCTTTCTAATGCCAAACCACCTCCTCCTGTCCAGTTTGCAGACGTGGAGGATCATATGCACAATGGTAGCAGCATCGTTGAACAGGAAAAGTTGTCACTTAAACATATTGTGTTTGGCATAGCTGGATCATCTCATCTTTGGGGACGGCGAAAGGAATACGTGAGACTGTGGTGGCGTCCCAATGACATGCGTGGCCATGTATGGTTAGAGGAACAAGTGCCTCAAGAACATGGAGATGATTTACTGCCGCCTATCTTGGTTTCTGAGGACATCTCACGATTCCACTACACCAATCCCTTGGGTCACCCTTCTGGTCTCCGGATCTCACGTATAGTTAAAGAGAGTTTTCACCTGGGCCTCTCAGATGTTCGCTGGTTTGTCCTCTGTGATGATGACACCATCTTCAATGTGGATAACCTTCTTGATATTCTCAACAAATATGATTCCTCTGAAATGGTTTACATTGGTAGCCCCTCAGAGAGCCATTCAGCAAATACCTATTTCAGTCACTCCATGGCTTTTGGTGGTGGGGGGATTGCAATTAGTTATCCCCTTGCCAAGGCCCTCTCAGAGATTCTGGATGAATGTATTGAGAGGTATCCAAAGTTCTATGGTAGTGATGATCGACTACATGCCTGCATCACTGAACTTGGTGTTCCTCTTATTCGGGAGCATGGTTTTCACCAGGTACTTAGACGTTCTATCTCCATCTACCTTCCTCAGTTGAATATGTATAATATTATCCATTGTCTTTTCAAGTTTTAATTTTTTTCCTCTTCTGAAAATGGATGATTGATAAAAAGTACGTATATAATCAATAATCAAGACTAAATATTTTTTTGTTATCTTGGCTTTTTAATCATTCAGCATTTCTAACCTAGAGTAAAATTTTCTTTCTTTAATCTCACAGTGGGATATAAGGGGGAATGCCCATGGCCTCTTATCCTCTCACCCGATTGCACCATTTGTGTCAATTCACCATGTAGAAGCTGTTGATCCCTTTTATCCTGGCTTGAGCTCTTTGCATAGCCTGAAACTCTTTACAAAGGCTATGAGGGCCGATCCAAGGAGCTTTTTGCAGCGTTCTATTTGTTACGACCATGCGCGACATTTAACAATTTCGGTCTCACTGGGTTATGTCGTTCAAGTCCTGCCACATATTGTTCTTCCCCGTGAGCTGGAGCGCTCAGAACGAACCTACTCTGCATGGAATGGTATAAGTCATAGAAATGAATTTGATCATGATGGCAGGGAACCCCCCAGATCTGTTTGTAAAAAGCCTATTCTCTTCTTCCTAAAAGATGCTGGAAGAGATGGTAATGATTCTTGGGGTTCATATATACGGGCTATAGATAAAGACGATTTCAAAAGGAAAATTTTCTGCTTTCCTTATTTCCCCCCTCTGCACAATGTCCGGGAGATAAGGGTTTTGGTGCAGCCATTGAGCAAGAATTGGCATTTGGTATGTTTCTCATCTCTTTACCATGTTGTATGATATAACTACTTTTTTGAATGCTGGTGACATTTTTGGATAGCACTGTGGTTTCTCCTAGGTACCACGTCGTCTCTGCTGTAGACAAAGCCAAGCTGGCAAAGAAATCCTTCAAATCACAGTAGGAGAGTGTGGGAAGGGAGCTTTAAGCTCTGGATGCTGATTTTTTGTGGGCTTCCCGTGGCATGTCATGTCATGCAAGGTTTACTTGAGCTTTTGTGAACTACTTCTTCTATACGGCATAGCAATACCTGGGAACATGTACTGAGGGTTAAAGATGGAAGCAAAGAGGGTCCCAACACCCAAAGCAAAGCTGTATTTGAGTATTCAAACTTCACCTCAAGAATTACATTTGTTCTATTCATTTCTTTTTTCGAAGTTATTTAATCATAGGAAAAGAGACTCTTAGAATATTGGTATTGTAGTGGGAGGAACTCATAGTGTTTAGTCTAGTTTTATTGTTTTAGTGAGAGAGAGAGAGTTGCAGTCCGTTGCTGTTGCTGTTGCTGAGGGTCAAATGTCATGCTGACATGCTCTTTCCGCTGAATTAACGTCAGATTGATTTTGATTATCTGATATAAAACTGCGCTGTTGACAAGTATTTCACTCGAACTGATCAAGAAAAAGATTGTTTATTTGTTCTCTGCCAATTAAAACATGGGTGTTTGAAGGTCGACGAATAATTAATTAATGACACTTTTTGAAAACTTTGTCGGATACTAGACACATTTATTTATGGAATTTGCATCTATATCAAATCAATGATTTTGTGAACCATGTGTTTTTATAATTGTGCACGACAAGCATCATCGGAAGTCCAATTCTAAGAATTCCGTAATACTCACGCACGAAAATTCTTAAATGTACTCGTGGCTTCTTTGATTCTCTTTCTAAATTTAAATTTTATTAACAAGAATAGTCTAGTCATGAAATTATTAATTATAATGCATGTAGTTGGAATTTAATTAGCGTACGTTTTGCCTATTGGGTTTGTTTATCAATTTGTGCTATGCATAATTATTCATATAGTATTTTAATCATAAAAGGAAAAGATCAAGGACAATAGATTTCTTTTGTAACCTTTAGAATTTCTATTATAACCCTCAAAATTTCTAATCTTAACCAAACTCCTTTAACATATCACACAACAGGGAAGACACTCGACCTTCTCTATCGGATCGGATTGTGGAGCAAAAAATCTAGTTACTTTTCTATCGGATCGGAATGCATGCACAGACAAGAAGGGAAAATTAATGGATGGGCGTCCGTGCACATGCATGTATAATTAATTAGTAGACGAAGACAAAAGTGGCCTGGCCCGGGCCGTTGAAAAGAAAAGATCGATCAAGCTTTCAACTTCTTGTTCATTTGATCTGCTATCTGAGCCACCAGATACAGTATATTAGATTACATGTATAAAGGTTAATCCAGTCCAGAATAATTCAAAGCAAGCTTTATTTTGTGGACTGTGGAGCATAGAAGTGCATTGACAGCTGCGACCAACTCCATGTTCAATTCCTTTGTAGACAATGAAGTTGAAATGAGTATTTGGAAAGCTACCGTGAGGAGCGAGGGCGAGGCATTTGGGCTGGTTGGGCCGATAAGAAAGCCAGATGCAAGAATTGGAAGTTTTGAAGAGTCTCTTCCGCACATGGCCACATTTATTGCTGTCATATCAATGGGAGCATACACGAGCACACATCCCAAAGGGTCTATGCAAGTCTCTTGAAGAATCAATAGATTCATCTCCGAAAGATTGAAAGGCTGAATAATTGATGTACAGTTCCTTGGATCAACTCCATTTGATATGCGTGCAATCTCATGCGGCCGTTTTCCATCGCAAAGCACGTCCCACTGCCAACCCAAAGCGTAAATTAGATTATGGCATTGCCCTAAATATATTTACTGTCCATGAAATGAAATGAAGATTAAGTTGGTGAACCTGAGCTCGTTTGGTTTCATCTTTGAGAAAGTCAAAAACAGCCTGATAAGGGAGAGGAAGCCAAAGGGAGGTAGCCATGCTGACAATCACGCCACCTGGTTTGCCTGCTTCCGTGTTTCTGCAAACTGAGACTTGAACTCCGTGACTGCTCTTCGCCTCGGGGCAATCCTGCTTACCTGACATGTTCAGCATTTCACTGAAATTCTTAACCATCCGATTAGCGAGCTTCGCAATGCTCCTCCTGCCTTCAGGTAAACTGATCACTGATATATATATATATATATATATATTCCAAAAACATATAAGCATGCAACAGGGATTGATATTGGAGTAAAAATATGGAGAGAGAAATTAACCTCCCAAAGCTTCTTGACTGGCTATTATACTTTCGCGAAAGGAATATTCAAATCTCTCACACATTCTTTCAAGTGTTACAACCCATCTTTCGGCTCCAAAAGCAATACCACTACCAAGAAGCTCCCTGTAAAGAGAGTGACTTTGGGTTTTCTCATCCACTTCTACATGTTCCACCCACGTAACCTATATATATATATATAGAAGAAATTAAAGAATATTTTATAAAAACTAAAGAATACATATATATGATATATCTAACTAATGTTAATAATGTATATATATATATATATATACACACACTAACCATGGAGGTCCCATTGGGCGTTTCTTGAATCATGCAGCCAGAAGGAAGTTTCCAGAGGCGAGGACGGGAGGCATTCTCTCTCAAATCATCGATTGATACATCCATGATCACCCATATGCCAGACTTAATTTGCTGGCAATGGCGAAGGAAGAAAAACTCCCGAGGTGGCACCAACGGAGAAAGAACGTGAATTTGTTCATACATCTTAAAAGAGTGTTGGTAAATTTGTCATCACATCACATACAAATTAAAAAGGAAAATCAATCAGCAAATGAACTTAAGCAATGTTTACAAGCCAACTTACCAGCTGCAAGGCCCCATCTCGGTTTTCTGGCAAACCAATTTGAAGAACCTCGATTGTTTTTGCTTTTGTAACAATGGTTGGGAAAAGATCAACCCATTTATCCTGATCACGAGCATCATAAATAATATGTTTACATATTTATGCATATAGTTAATTTGACAAAATTAAGACAATATATAGTTTTTAAGTGCTAACCGAATCTAAAAACATGTCAACCAACTGCATTGCACTCATGCTCACTATTCTTGAGTCTTTCGAAGATTCTAAATGTGCACTGGAACTTTTGAGGTGATAATTAGTATTAGGAAATATTTCTTCATAGACATCGCAACGAAGAACTAATCTCCCATCGACTTGAGACTTGACCCATAAGATATCATCATCCAAGAGCCTAACTAATTCTTTGGTAGCACTAGTAGCAGTCTCTAACATTACTGCCCTTTCCTTACTTGTAATCCCTCTCAGACAGTAATCCAACACAATATTATTGCCAGAAATTGCAGCACCTGACGATGAACCAAAATTGAGCTCAAGCCCAGAACTACTCCCATTCCCATTCCCATGATCATTTGAGGAAATTCCTGACAGCAGATCCAACGTAGATCCTAGGGCAGAAGCCAGCGCCACAAGTTCTGTTATGGGTTTCCCGGTGTACGCTGAAAGAAGGCTACATACTTTCTCATGCTGAAAAGCAATTCACATATAAACATCATGAATTGATATGTGATTTAACAATATGGAAGGACAAAGTGAGAATTAAGCAGAAGTTGAGGCTTCAAAATCAGTACTAGAGCTAATAAACTACCTCTTGTTTTAGTAGGGCATTTTCCTGCTGCAGACTTTGTAGAATATGTTGGTCCACTCTATTTTCTGGAAAGACCGAACCGGCACATGATTTACATTTTAGAGTCTTGAGTACCTCTTTAATCCCAAGGTTTTCATCGTTGATATTTTCATTCTCAGCCCGAAGAGCATCATTGCTTGATCTCTCAAATAGAGCCTTAGGGATCCATCCATTTATATAATAAGATGGTGAGCATTACTAAATGAATCTATATCCATGAATGAATCAATTAGCTAGTAACAATATATATAAGGAATTAAGTAGTTAGTTAACCTTCGTATGAGTTCTTTTATTCTGAAACCAAAATTTTATCTGTTGCTGTTCTAGACCCACCATCCTGGATAATTGGCGCTGTTGATCTTTATCTGGATGCGGGCATTCCTTGAAAAAGCTTTATTTCAACAGTGAAAATCCCAATTAGCACGCGTGAAGAGGAATGAAGCTAGCTAGCAACAATATCATATACAAAAATAAAAAGTGAAACTGTACACACAGATGTTAGTGCCAAAACATGATCAACACATGAAAATAAATCTAAAAGAAATTCGATTTTTTGTGCTTCAATCTGTGTAAAAAGCCTCTAAGTAAATATCAGATATGAGATTTAAAAAAAAAATTACATGCACCAAATTAATTCAAGTGCTTATTTAAAGGAAGTAAATTATTCATCCTCACTTCAATGCAAGGAAATCAATTGAGCTTGATAAACCCTAACATACATGGCTTATGAATTTGCTAACTAGCTGCGACTACAAAATTGAACTTGATAAACAAATTAATCGTTAGTCTCACCCTGTGAAATAAGCAAATCATGGGTAACAAGAACATATCTATAACCTAAAAGAGACCTCAAAAAGAAGATGGATTAACCTTTCCAGAACTTGTATCTGTTGTTCAGAGTGACGCTTACTGGACTTTTTCCTCTTGTGAGAGCTGGAAGCCTCTTGTATATCTCCTGATTCACCAGGTTGACGACTATTACCTGTACCTCCCATTCCTATATCCATGTTCGACATCCCCGAGGAACTAACTGCACCTGCAAAAGCTGAACCCTTTTTTCTTCTCTCTTTGTAAAAAACTCCTTGGTCTTTAATTTATGCGATTTAGAATAGATATGTAATCAACTTACATGTATGTATATATAGCCTCCACGGCTCAATTCAACACCAGAGTCAAGTAACAAACAAACCCTATTTGTTGACCTCGATTTGGGGTTTGGGTGATAAGCAATGTAACCGACTGTTTTAGTGCGAAGAAGAGTACAAACAAGTGAGACTATAAACGCTTCATGCAGAAGAGAGAGGATTACAAAAAGTAAATGACAAAATCCATATGATCGAGAGAAATTTGAATTCCTTTGCTTTTCCATGTGATTTGATTTCTTCGGTTCTTTCACACTAGAGAAAGGGTCGGTGGGTGGTTTCTTCGTCTCGTCTCTATGGCCATAAGAAAGAAAAGAAAAGAAAGCGATGGCAAGTCCTCCAGTTGGCGCTTACACTTGGAACAACAAAGGAAAACCCTTTTTATACCAAGCCCAACTAACCTTGGGATGCATGGTACACATACACAGGAATAATCTCAAGCAATAAATTTTTGCACCTTTACTACACTAATTCTTTTGGAAGAGCTGATGAACAACACATATAGCCTAACTAGCTACTTGATAACTTGTGAAATCAAATCAAATCAAATATTGTCTAATATATGTATGTAGAACAAAGATGTAACAATATATATTTTTTTTATTTGAAATAAGAATGCATTAAAGATCAAGTCAAACATTGTCTTGGGAATTTAGTTACCATTCAATCTACCAAACTCAAAGCCTCGTATCATTCAACACAACAAGATTCATTTCTCTATCATTCAACACAACAAAGATTCATTTATCTATTGATGATTTTTTGCTAATATGTCTACCACTTGGTTTTCTTCTCTAAAAGAGTATTAGGATTTCACTTCCTTAATTTTCTCACTTCTAACTTAAGAGGGCAATCGTATTAAAAATTGTGGTATTAAGAACGAAGTTCATTGCAATCTATTAACGAAATAATAACCCATGAATCATTTTCGATTTGGAGTTAATTAATTGGATTGTAAGAGTCTTGTGCCCTTCAACCATAAGAAAAACGTAACTAAAATTTATAAACAAGGCACCTGATTGATACAAGATCTATACCAATGAGTATTGTACATATAAGACAACATTATTTCTCAGAATAATAAGAAAATCACACTGATATTGAAACTATATGGCCAGAAAAACAAAATACATATTTCTCGAAGAAACCCTAAAAATGAGAGACATCTAAGCTTATTTCGATTTTTATTCTACATAGAAATTAAGAAAGAGTTTAGAACTCTCGTCTTTCTTGCGGATGTGCTGGATCGGCTGTGCTGCTCTCAGCTTACTCTTCAGCAATCTTTTTCCCCTTGTCATCCGCCTTGGAAACACCACTGCATACATGCAAGTTGTGAAAAAAAAAAGTGTGTAAAATGTCAACATATGAATTCATCCGTCTATAATCTATAATATATATAACTCTTAGAAAAAGTTTACAGAGGTATATATATATATATATATATATATATATATATATATATATATATATATATATTACCATTAAAATTAGAATTTTCAGTAATGCAAATAAAAATTACCTCGATTCTCCTTCTTGTCTAAACCTATGAACACTCTCACTCCTGTAATGTTCTTCATTCATGCGTACTACTTCACTAGGCTGAGACTGAGGTGACAATGTTTAATCAGTAATTTTAAATACATAAGAAAATGAGTCATGGATAATTAAATCTATAGTAATTTTCTACCTCTGAGCCTGAGGGCCTTTGAGAATCTGAGACACTATGTCTATGTGCACGGGTGGCCCTGAAGAATGCAAGTAGTCTGTTCACATTGTCCCTTTCCAACTCTATAGAACGTACTTGGGACACGAGATTTTGGACGTAAGCAAGACAACCATGACCAGCAGGGCTATTATTCCAGATATTAGCCTCTGTAAGTATGGAGTCGGCACAGTCTCGGCGTTGTTCCGGTTCCACGGACTCCATCATTTTTATTATATTGCTTACTCCAAATAGTTTGTAAGCATTTTGAAATTCTTCAAATCTTTCTGCCGGAAAGAATTCTCTAAACCCGCAATTTGCACTACACGTTCTCCTCTGATGCCTACACAAGGCACAAGCACCATCGCCAGCTTGAGAATTACCTCCATTCTGGTTAATCATTTTTCTTTTTGTTTCTTCACTTCAGACAATAGCTCTTGGAATGATGATAAGAATTCTGCATGAGACTACTTGTATTTATTCCGAAGAGAATTGGAATAGTGTTTGAAACAGGCCAGATTTTGTTATATCTTTACTTACCATTTACATGCATAGATAGGATCAGATTTCTTGGGATCTGAATTTCAAGATTTAGATTACCCTATATGTAAAAAGGTTTTCCTTTTCTGATCCTTTTGAAAGAATCTACTCGCCATATGAAAACTTTTTTATTCTTCGTTAAAAATCCACGGTTTGGTCAGCGACGTTACCCTGGCAACGGAAATCAGGCCTATGATTCTGTGGGTTCACTTTTCCCCAGTAAATGCACTCCCTTCTTGATTTCCTAAGACTTTCCATGTCTGGAAGATTTGTTCTACTAGCCTTCCTTATAAGAAAAACTTTCCAAGATTTAGGATTGACCAATGGCCTATGAAACATTCTTCATAATTCATAAATATTAATGCATCAACTCTGGGTGTTAGATGTCAGAATACTAACGTCCCCTCCCTGCCCCCCACATTTTCTTACCGTTCATCCACTTGCCATGTAAATGAAAACCTTATCAAGAAATTAATTTCATCTTTTTTCGCCTTTCATGCCTTCTTAAACAATAAGTGTTTTTTACAGGCAATAGAAGACAATTCATTAACAATGTAAAATTCTACCTTCAATAGATCAATGTAAATCCACATAAAATTCAAAATGATGGGAAATGTGGATGCCATCAGATTAAGTAACGAAATCCACTGCTAAGGTTGCTTAATTAAGACCTAAGATCAAATCTCACTTTTACTTGGGGAAGGAAATACTTAACTTCTCAGGGTCAGTATCCATGCAGAAAACCTCACGTCTATGATTGTAAATTCAGCAACAATCATCTCCAGGATTTCCAGGTTTTGCTAGTTTTGTTAGCAAGATAACTGGTAGCATTAACACCACCGAACAGCCAAAAGGCCAGAGACGGCCTGCCTTGCAATTGAAACCATAACTTTTTGCCTCAGAATTCGCTGCAAGCATTTTGCAGCCTCCTCTCTCGAGCTGATTGCAACATCTCGACCTGAAATCATAACCTTTCTTTTTAAGTAATCTTTTCTCTTTGACATGGCCTAATCTTTTTTAACTTTTTTTCGATGATTTGGTTTTCCTGTCGAGGAATATTCGGAACTGGAAAACAATATTTCAGAAACAATTTTTCTAAACATCAAAAAGATACCATTATCACTAAGCTTTGTCTTTATCTCCTAGCTTCGTACTCATTTGGCTTCTGATCGGTGGGGGAAGAGCAGAAACTAGAGAGCGAGCACTTGATAGGTTTCAATCCTGTTTTACAAAGTAAACGAAGTTTTTTAACTTATTAACTCAAAGTCTGAAGATTTAACATACATTAAATTTGTCCGCTTTTTCCATTAGATGTTATGAGGGATGAAACAGGATCAGATTGTTATGAGAGACATGCTTATACTAATATCATTTGGTCTTAAAGAAGGCTTCAAACAAGTACAAAATTCTATTGCAAAATAAATTACAATTTTATATGCCTGATTTCATAGGTAATACTCTGCATCATTGAGTTTATGATACAAGGGAGTTGAACCCTTTCAAGTGCTTCAGGAAAATGTTAGCCTGTCTTCAAATTTAAAAATTAAATAACGAAATCTAAAGACCTGAAAGACTTGTATTTGATGATTGGCAGCCTGTGAAAACCTCAACAACTTCATAGCCTCGTACTCTTCAAGAAATGGCTTATACATAGTGTGAAATAGATCAAACTGCCCTCTTACAATCTTCTTCACCTGAATTAGATTGTGAACAAAGGACACTCAGAAATTAGGAGGTGCTTAAACTACTGTGTTTTTGGAACTACTAATTGAACACATTTTGCAACTACAAAGAAAACTTTCTTAAAAGATTGAGTTATCATGACTTCAAAACTAATCAATTTTTTCGAACTAAGAGCTGTATACATTTGATGATGTATGGTCCTAGAAATATGTCATTTAAAACCTTTAATCCAGTTCAACGACCAAGTCAATTTCCATAGAATTGTATTTCGCATACAGTGAAGCAAAACAAGGTGTCAAAACAAAAAAGAAATGCTTCTTGCTTTACTTGAATATGGCAAGTTTAAGTTATTGACACATACGGAAGGCGATTAACATTAAAATGGTTGTGTAAAGAATTAATCTGCAAGTTGAGGGTCTTGTGGCCAAATTGAATCATAGATTTAGTAGACGCACGCAACCCAAATAGGTAAAGTACCAGGTAACAGTTCAGCATCAAGAACAGAATATATTAACAGAGTAGCAGGTCCATATGACCTAGATAAGTAAATATCAAGATATACCTTGTTTTTATCCTGTGCAAAAAGCATACGTAAGTCACAGACATACGAAAGACTACACACTTTGGCATACAGATCTTCCTGCAAGGGCATAATTTAATACTTTCAGTTCCAAGTTTCTGACTCTCAAAGTAATCAAACAAACAAGAAAGAACCCAACCTCTGTGAATTCTAATGGAAGAAGGAGAAGGGCAACTGACAGTGCGGATCTCAAGTTAACAGAGTTAATGTTTTCAATGTCTAAATTATCTACAACTATATGAACCTGCATGGGAAAGAAAAAAGTTCATTAAATTGCCCCCAGAAATTAAAGGAAGATGTAGGTCTACTCGTGGATTAGAATTACCAAGAAAATTAAGGACAGGAAAAGCATGAAATAGATATGGCACACAAATCTAAGCAATTTAATGATGGAATATCAACTAACAAATGCTAATAGCTAGGGATAATACCCCAAAAGTAAATTTAACAAGGATCTATATATAAAAAGTGACATGCATATGCTACCATGTGCTCAAGAGGGAAGAAAACGATAAATAAGTTTATAGCAAAAATATCATCCGCATTAGGAAGACTACGACACAAGGTAATTGAGTGACTAAGAAAAGTGAAAGAATTGTTAGTTTCCTTAATGACAATTCATATAAAGTGTGTGTTTACCAAAAACTGGCAACCTAAGTACTTGCTGGACCTGCTGTATTCTTTACCATAAAAAGCATATACAAAATAGAAATATTTAAAATAGATTCAAGACAGACTGGATTAATTTAAACCAAAATCCCCAAAGCGACCCCTCAGATACACCAAAATAAATCACTTATTCTCAAAGCATGTGTTAGGAGGAAAGAAAAGATATAAAGTGGGGGCAGGAGGGGTTTCCTTAAGAAAAATTATACAAGTTTTGCTATGGAAGCAGAAGCATTTTTCCTCGGAAGCAATTGGAACATTAGGTGGACCGTGGACCATCTGAACTAGCATGCTTTGGGTGGACAGTATATTGTTTACTACTGATAAATTAAGCAAAATAATGCACGATGGAATGCAGACCAAGAAAGAGCACTGTGGAGGGTGGTAGGCACATAGAGAGAGCGAGATTATCTTCAAAATGTGGTGGAAACTATTGATTACTGGAACACACACACATCTGGGAGACAAAATTTGTATGATACTGCATATATTCTGGTCTATATTGACATCATCATGTTCATGAAATCATGCCAGAACCAATCCTACATTTATATTCAGTTGGATTTCAGGTAAAGAATTCGTTTGACACTCAAAAGTCCGAACGATATTTTCACTACAAGCAAATAGCATCGTGCATTATTTATTCTTTTATCTTTTATTGCATTCCATCTTTCCACGAGACAAATGAGAAAGTATGTTTTTAATTGATTAAACAACTTATGGTTTATACTACTAAACCCAAAAACCAGTAATAATAATTAAACGATGAAAAATAATGCAGAGACATAATTTGGTGAAAAAAAATATAGTGAAACAAACAGGTTTCTGCAAGCGACCACTCAAGTAGAATCTCTCCCCATACAGAACATCTTGCATTAAGTCATGCAATCGTACAACCCCATATTTGAACATCTGTGAAAATTTGCTGATAGGTGAGAGAAGAGATTAAATGAAAATACTCTTGTGATGCACATAAGAAAGATGTTAACATTTACAACTAAGTAAAAATGCAGCAGGTTGCGTTTCTAGAGACTGAACAAAGGCTCTTATTCACACAAAATTGAGTCATCAAGTAGTTAATATCTTTCCATTCCAAGTAATAAAAGGGTTGAAATGTACACCTATCCCAATGTCATCTGCAACTTCAGTAATCTTACATTTTTATAAAGATTTAGCATGAAATTCAATAAAAATCAACTCCAACAAGGTAAACAAGATATAGAGCACTACCAGCCTCGCCTCACAAGGTGCGCAATCCACGAGGCATAGTGATTTTTGTTCACCTTCAAAGTCTGTATTGCGCCATGGGAACATGGGGAAGAATTATCTCCACAAGTTATCAGTATATTATATAACTCTAAAAGAAGTGCATAACAAGTCATAGCATATCGTTACCTCGGAATGCCACTGCTGAGGATCAGCTACGCCTAGAATATAATCTGTCATGGTTGACTAGAAAAACCGAAATACAAAATTGAGCGCAAATAGAAAATAAATAAAAATTCATATTTGAGACGAGAAGTTATAGCATAGCCAACTAATGAGGAACAAGCAAAATGCAACCTTGTCTTTGTTGGTTGGAAGAAGAGATGAACCATAGAGGCATGCAAATTCTACAGGAGGGAGAATTTTTAGAAAGCCTTCAAACTCTGCCTTGTTCCTACTCTCCATGATATCACTGGGATGAACATTAAAATCAAATTGACAATCAACACAAAAGTTATTCACTAGAAGGAGACACAGCAAGAAGCACATACAAGAGCAAAAGAGCACATCGTTACCTCGTGAGCTTCGTATGCTTCGTTGCCGTGTTGATGTGCAGTCTCACTGCTGTCATATGGCGGGCTCTGCGCACGTGCGGTCTAATTTCTGGATCGATGTTTGCGGGTTCATATTCGAGATATACCAAGTAAGAAAAACAAAGAAAAAGAAAATGGGCCTGCTAACTTGTATATCCAGTTTCGGCCCCTAAAGCAAAACAAGCCCACACTGAGTAAAAGTAAAGCTAAGTTATTTTTGATTTTTAAAAGGACCAAATGAAATAGGGGCATTAGATTTAGAAACACCTAGTTGAAGAAACACGTCTCCCACAATTGCTGCTTCTGTTCTCGAATCAGAGTGAAGGGAGCAAGGCCGAATTGTTCTTTTCGATTCTTCTTCGGAGAGTTAAATAAAATCCTGGCAGAAGTGGTAGAGAAAGAGAGAAGCCAACCAGGTAGAGAGGGAAAAAAAGCGGTACCAAAATCAGACTAGCGGGGAAGAAAGCCAGAGAAAGAAGATCAACAATGATGATGCGGTGATAATATGATAATGGTGGTATAAGGTAAGCCAAGCTACTGAGGGGAGCTTTTGAGTCATCACTCATGGCATTTCAATCTGTCCGATTTGCAGAGCTGGTTGTGCGGTTCAGCAAGTCAAGGTACCCTTTGGCGTACACGATTGGTTCCATCCCTTCATTTCCATTCTCATCTTTACACGTTCCTTCAAATGATTTAAACTGCCAATTGTTACCCAATCAAACAAATAACCATTCCAACCTCGATGAACGTTGTGTTCTCGAACAACTCACCCATCTTCTGGGAACACTGTCCAATAGTTCGAGTGTAAATCATTTCAAAAACTCTGAATCAGAGAAAACTCTGCTCGATGAGTGTAATTCAGGAAAAGAAACGAAATCTGTTGATGGGTTTTTGTTGCCTGAAGAGAAATTGCGAGGGATTTTTCTCCAGAAGTTAAACGGTAAAGCTGCAGTTGAGCGTGCTTTATCCAGTGTCGGTGTAGATATGAATGTCGATATTCTTGCTAAAGTAGTGAACTCAGGGAATCTGGGTGGTGAAGCTATGGTTACTTTTTTCAATTGGGCGATTAAACAGCCAACGGTACCTAAGGATACAGTTAGCTACCATGTAATTATAAAGGCATTAGGAAGAAGGAAGTTCTTCAAGTTCATGATAGAATTGTTATATGCTATGAGAGAAGAAGGCATAGAAAGTGATTTGCATATGCTATTCATTGTAATTGATAGCTTTGTAAGGGCTGGCCATGTGTCTAAAGCAGTTCAGATATTTGGGAACTTACATGATATTGGGATAAAACGTGACACAGAGGCTTTAAATGTACTTGTGTCTTGCCTTTGTCAACGATCTCATGTGGGTATCGCAAATTCTATTTTCAATTCAATGAAAGGGAAAATGCCTTTCAATAATACAACGTACAATATTATTGCTGGTGGGTGGTCTAAGTTTGGTAGAGTAGATGAGATTGAGAGGATTCTGAAAGCAATGGAAGCTGATGGGTTCAGTCCTGATTGCACAACTTACAGTCACCTCATTGAAGGTTTGGGGAGAGCTGGTCGACTGGATGATGCTGTTGAGATTTTCCATGACATGAAAGAAAAGAATTGTCAGCCAGACACTGGTACTTACAATGCAATGATTTCCAATTTCATATCGACTGGAGATTTTGATGAGTGTATGAAGTATTATGATAGTATGTTGAGAAATAACAGTGAACCAAATGTCAGTACATTTACTAGAATAATTACTGCTTTTCTCAAGGCTCGGAAAGTAGCAGATGCACTAGAAATGTTTGATGAGATGTTAAGTCAAGGGGTTGTTCCTTCTACGGGGACTATAACCTTGTTTATCAAATATTTATGCAGCTATGGTCCACCTTATGCAGCTTTGATGATTTACAAGAAGGCAAGAAAATTAGAGTGTAAAATATCGTTGGATGCTTATAAGCTACTACTAATGCGTCTTTCTAAGTTTGGAAAATGTGGAATGTTGTTAAACATGTGGGAGGAGATGCAAGAATGTGGGTATAATTCAGATATGGAAGTTTATGAGTACATCATCAGTGGTCTCTGCAATATAGGACAGCTTGAAAATGCTGTTCTTGTAATGGAAGAGTCTTTGCGCAAAGGGTTTTGTCCAAGCAGACTTGTATATAGTAAACTAAGCAACAAGCTGCTAGCTTCGAATAGAGCAGAGACGGCTTACAAGCTGTTTCTGAAAATCAAAGATGCTCGTTCCAGAGAGAATGCAAGAAGATATTGGCGTGCTAATGGTTGGCACTTCTGAACCTGACATGTTCATTACCAACCAGACTTTGAAGAGAAGCTTGGCGAATTGAGAACTGCCATTGAATGTCTTTCTGACAAGACAGCTTTCTGTATCAGTATTTTCGGCCACAAGTCGGAATTGAAATAGTTTGTAATATATAATTACTAAAAACATGACCTGAAATGATGAAGAAACATATATTCATGAATTATTTTTCTTTGAGTATGATAAATAAGATATTTTGTCTTTCCTCCCTTTGCTAGTGTAACCATGGGACAAATTTAGTTCTCTCATACTTTGTTGTGCTGATTTTGATTGGTCTTGAAATTATAAAATAATATTTTAATTTCACTATATATGTATGATTAAGTAAAATAATGTATGAACAGCAGATTTTATCTTGTAGAATCATATATTCAATGGTTAAGAATGTGATTAATGAAGATACATGTATTAGCCGATGTAATTTTGTTGTTATTTTATTTTATTTTTATCTTTAATTTGGTGAGCTAATATCATAGGATATAATTATCCTATTGCTTATCTTATCTTATACTCAATTAAAATTTTATCATGATAGAAGAGTTAAAAGAAGATAGGATAGGATAAAAAATATTCATCTGATCTCACTTTCACCCACCCAATTTTCTCTGTCTCGAACTCTTTACCGTCAACTATCACTGTTGCCATCACACCACCACTGGCACTCTCACTCATTGTACGATAATTTATAATATATTTTGTCATTATCAAGTTTACTTCAAATATATAATAAAATAATAATATTATTTAAAAATTTATTTAATACACATTAAACATTAAATATAACAAGAGTTTATTAAGTTATCATTATATTTTATTTTTATCAAAACATTTTATCCTATTCATTTTTATCATGTGCACCCAATGGGCCCATATTTTGTAGAATAATCAAAAGTATAAAATGTAAATTAAATTAGAGTACATATAAAAGAGAGTTCTTGAATGAATGAATGGGTAGTTGGACCACTAGTAATGATGTAACATTATAGGGTTTACAAAAAAATTTAAAATTTAAGTAACTCAACAAGGATTATAACAATATAAAGATAATGGTAGATCATGTTCCTCCAACTCTGGAGGTAGTCAGCTGCATTGGCTTTTTGAGAAAAATTGCATAAGAATTAGGAGTTAATTAATTCTAGGATTTGAAAGGGCTAGATTGCAGAGATTCATACAAACTTACTGGCAGAATTTTCTTTACATCTTCCTTTGCAAGGAAATTATCTCTTCTAAAAATAGTATATATATATATATATATATATTCGATCGAAAAGCTATAATGTAATGTAATAAAAAAGCTAAGAAAAACTAGGGTTTTCAATTTTGACAATTGACGTTATCTCTGACTAATTAGAACTTTCAACAAAAATAGAAAAACAAAACACTCCCTCTGAAAGAAGGTAATTTATGATTAGCACAAGATGCTGGTTGTATTCACCTCCTCTTATCATTCTAGATGCAATCTCGTCTGATTATGAATAAAATGAATCTTTGTATTCACTATTAATTTTTTTGATCATATAATTAATTATTAATTAAATGCATTAAATCCTCAATTAATACGGAGGCAGGAATCAATCAATATCCTTCATTTATCTGGATGTATATATAATGTTATTAGTCCTATATTAATCATATACCACTAATTAATGTAGAATTTATTTATGTTATAATCAAGAGGAATGATGATAATTAATTAATAATTTCAAAAATAAACCTAGACATATATGACAGACGCGATTCATTGTCAATATATAAATTTGTCTCTTCTCCACTAGCATTTACCAAATCCCCCATCGAATCGCGAATTGACGATGGCAGTGGCACGTAGCAGCTTGTTCAGTGTTGGAGACAAAGTTGAAGTAACGGCGGAATGCGTGAGCCTTCGCGGTGCTCTTTTCCCGGGGGAGGTAGTGAAAGTGATCCCACAGGAGAATAGATTGCAGGTGGAATTCGATTTACTAAAGCCCAAAAACGAAAAGGAAACCATTGTTAGGGAAATGGTTGATGAATGCACGGTGAGGCCGGCGCCGCCAGCTGAGCACAAGAATGATTCTAAGTTTGCTGCCGGTGACATAGTGGATGCCCTCTACAAAGGGGGTTGGTGGGAAGGGACAATCGTGCACCAAGAACAACATTCCAAGTTTACAGTTTTTTTCAGGTTTGCTTCCATTCAGGTTAACTTGGATGCCTCTCGGCTCAGGCATCACCAAGAGTGGATCAATGGCGCTTGGCTTCCACCTCTTAATAATAATAATAGCAATGGGGTAAGGATCTTTCTAACTAACTTGACACACACATATTTATATATACTCTCATAGGCTTAATTTTTCTGAGAATTATTGTAAAAACAATTTTGTTTGGAAAACCATTTGGATTCCCAGAAACAGTGTTAATGGTTCAATAGTAATATGAGTAGGTTTTTTATCAGCGAAAGATTGGATAGTACCCCTTACTTTCTTTCGAGCCTTCTCGATCTAGTGGACAAAGACAAAGCCATCCCAGATTAATGCATATATATAAAATTCAAGCCCGCTTTCATATATATACATATATCTCTTTCCAAATTGTGGATAATAACCAAACCATGCACGCCACCCTCACTTCTGGTTTTCCTTGTGTTTCAGGAGGAACAGTGTGAGGGTCAGCCTGAGACGAGCGCTAAAGGGGAATAATTTCTCTGGAGGTGTCTGGTTGAATATTAGGTCCTCGAGACAGTGTCTTATATATATATATATATATATATATATATATATGGTTCTGCTTCTGCTTCTGCTTGTTGGTCCGTAATAATCCATTACTTGTCTTGTCTTTGGAAACTCTATATATCAGCTCGTAAAACTCCCCTTTTCACCAAAAGAAAAAATAAAATAAGAGATCACAAGACAATACTCAACAATTCTATTTGCTGTTTGCGTAAAAGGCCCTTAATTTATCAGGTTCATTTTTATTCTATATATATATTTCCTTCTGTTGCATGCGGATGATCTGCATGTTCTTCCTCAGCTTGCATGGATTATATATATATATATATATATATGACTCTATGTACCTTCACTGGCAGTTTAAATTCCACCAATTAAATTTTCTTTCAATTATAATTTGTCAATGATGTATTAATTCCTCATCTTAATTTGGGTTCTCTTACGTACATTCTCTAGATCAGATTATTATATATGATAAATTATACTTCGAGTGTTGTTAATTAGGTAGGTTTAAATGTGTAGTTAATACTTCCACGTCAAAAAACAAAAGAAAAAAGTGTAGTTGACACAATCAGGATGTTGTTAGAGCTTTCTTAACATGAGGCAATTGAGGAGTTGCACAGTTACGTATACGTAGTTTGTGCAGATGCATGCGGCAATGAGAGAAAAAATTGACGTCATTTAATTGCAGAACGTTTCATAAACTTAAAATTGAGTCCTATAATTACTTTTGTAGAAAAAAATTAAAGAAAATTTTTTTTTGAAAATGATATGTCAATAAAAATTATAAAATGACTTAAAAATTCTATGGTTAAAAATGACCTTTGATATTGCCCGAAAGCTCCCACCTTATTAGGCCCATGGGTTATTCAAGTCGAGTCCATCTGGTTGGCCCGTTTATATATATTTTTTTAAAAAAATGTAAACTTTCGACTATCTATTTTCTTTATTTTTAAAACTAGCCCCACCCCTTCCTAAGCCAGAAGAATTTATAAACCCAAATCAAAAAGCGAAAATCCCTTAAAACTTTCTCTGCTCTCTCTACTCGCTCGCTCAGTTGCTCTCCGCCTCGTCTCACTCTGGCCAGCCACCATTAACCACCACGGCATCAATCTCTCCTCTCGGTCGCTGGTAACGGTAAGCCTCAAACCCACTCTCGAGCTCTTTAGCTCTTGTCATCGGTGGTCTCTCTCCTCTTCTCCGGTCACTGGTAACGTCTATTCTTTGTCTCCCTCTGGTTCTTTAATCTTTATGTAGCCACACACCCAGCCATTCTCGGCTAGCTATAGATAATTATGATGCGAAATCAATATTAAATTATGTTAAATGAATCAGACTATTTGCTTTCCTTCTCGTTTTAATGGAGTCGGCGAAGCGTCTGTTCAAATTGATTGATTGGTCTGTTCGCTCTCTGTTGCAGTTCTCTTTATCATTGTTAACATAGCATATTATATTATAAGCATAGGTATGCAGATTTAATTGTAAAATTGAGCAATGTTAAATGGAATGGGTGTTCAAATACAAATTAACACCTCTCTAGAAAAAGAAACGTGCACTATTATCATCGAATGTGGCACTATATACGAGTAACGACATTCATTCCATATTAAGTATTTGTATAAAGTGGTTGCCTTTTCGTTTTGGTGGTCATTTATCATTTATTAATCTTTTTTGTCGTTAATCAGGTGACTTGACCATGAGCCTAAACGGTTGCTTTGTATCTCAAGGGTCTGGTTTTGTGAATTATAGGGCTTGCAAGGCTTCCGTACCATGTTCTATTCTCTCTCGCAATTCTCAAAGCCATGCCAATGCTGTTTTCTCAAGCATCCACAGTTCTTGGGTACCTAATTTAGGATCTAAATCCTGGTTGCCGAGAGGTATGTAGCGTGCTTTAGTTATTTGTTCTCTCAAATATAGTTGACATTAATTTATCAAAAAATAGATGTACCCAATACACCATTAAGCAACTTCTGATTGGGCTATAATATTTTAATTGAGGCATCTGTCTATCTGTCTGTCCATCCAATCTTGTTTATAATAATCATCCTCAATATTATTAATTCTTTTTCATAAAACGACTTCCACGGCAGTGATGACATTTTCAGATAGCATGTGTTCTGCATCGAGCCTACTTTTAAATGGGGGACAAAGCCTTCTAGTTAACACAATTCCCGTGTTACCAAGGCGGCACCAATCTCGTACGACTCCTCAAGCATCAAAGGATGTTCCATATAGTTTCCGTTATCCACCAATGACCAAAAAACCAAGATGGTGGTGGAGGACACTGGCATGCCTTCCATATCTCATGCCACTCCACGAGACATGGATGTATGCTGAGACAGCATACAATCTTCACGCATTTCTGGAGTACTTTGAATTCCTGACATACCCATTCCTGAGAGCGATTGGGAGGTTGCCTATCTGGTCCCTGATGGCATACTTTTTCGTTGCATATCTTGGTATTGTGAGGAGGAAAGAATGGCCTCACTTCTTCAGGTTCCATGTTGTGACGGGAATGTTGTTGGAGATTGCCCTGCAGGTGATAGGGACTATTAGCCGTTGGATGCCACAAGCAGTATACTGGGGTAAAATAGGAATGCACTTCTGGACAGCAGTTTCGTTTGCTTTTCTCTTTACAGTATTGGAATGCATACGTTGTGCCCTTACGGGTATGTATGCCGATGTTCCTTTTGTCTGTGATGCAGCATACATCCAAATTCCTTATGATTAAGGTTAAACACGTAAGCGACTTTGCTTATCTTCGGTTTTATTTATTTATTCGTTCATTTTGTGTATGCTGCGCATAATAAGTCAAATATTTGAGATTGCCCTTATATGATATTATTATTATTAGTTGCGAAATCAGTTTTCATATTATTATTATTCACTTAAGCTCTAGTGATTCTTCCTTAAAATTTATAAATTCTTTTCCAGTTTGCACAGGATTCGAAAGACATTATTACGGAAAATGGTACACAATAACGGTGCCTTATTTTAAATCGCCAATTTTTTGAGAATGGTGGTTGTTCTGGTGGAATTATTTTGTTAAAATCACAAGTTTAATTTTCTGGTTGTAAAATAAACATAAACAATTAAGGAAAAAAGCTTATTGGTTCATTGTAAATTTGAGCTTAATCTGTTCAAGTTACCCTGTATATAATCAGTATTGAGTTTTTTTGATGCCCTTACATCTGCGCAAATAATTCGCCCATTCCCCTTGTTTTATTAATCTAAATATAAAAGAAAGCCTTCTGAAACCCACCCTCCTGGCTCACTCGGGCAATTGGGCATACTGTAAATCCATGTTGAAGAGGACTCAACCCAAACAAGGTTGCCAAGGTTGAATGTTTAACTCGCTGATGCTGTTATCGATCTAATTCCATGCGCTTTCTATTACAAACTTGATATAACCAAAACTTTAAATTTCTTTAGCTCAACAAAACTACAACTAAGTAGAATAACCTTTTACTTCTTGTCTTCCTTCTCGGCCTCTGCTGCTTTCTTCAACCTTGCACCGAGATGTCGCTTGTTGGTCCGCTCCAGCCGTAGTTTGTTGTAGGCCTTAAACGACTTCATATCTTCAGTAACTTTCACAAGCTCCACAGTTGGCTTCTCACGTACAATAGGCAAGTACGGACCCTGGACCTGAGTTGCCGTAGCCAGCTCTTCTGGAGCAGAATCCCAGCCTATAGATTGAAAGAAAGAAACAAAGTACATTTATAGCATGAACTAAGAGATCAACGAGGTCGCCTACTTATACCAATTATTCTCACCTTTGATTTGCGAGCACGTCTGGGGAAGACAACTAACTTAGCCTTGTATGTCTTCAACCTCTGCGCATTGGCCTGAAGACTCTCCAGCGAACGGTTCTTCCTGCGATGATCAACAGTTATCCCTATGGTTCTCGCAATTTTCCTTGAAATGCCAGCTGACTGAAATAATAAGACCGGAATTGAGAAACTGAAATAGTCCAAGAAAAATCTCTAATTTGAAGCAACCTACCTTGAGTTCTTCAAGAGAGAAGCCCCTGCCAGCCCTCACTTTCATATTATATTTCAGAGTCTGCCCATGGACAATAGGGCGGAGCGATCCAGCAGTGGGACGAGGGAAAATCTTCACGGCTTTCTTCTGTCTTGCTGGTAATTGGGAGAAAAAGAAAAAGATAATTATCTTCTGCAATCAAGAAATTTAAGGGGGAAGAAAGCTAGTATAATTGTTACCGAGTCGTCTCCGGGTTTTCCTAGCAGGCTGATTAAACCATGTTTTGACGTAGTTCTGCCAGTGTTTTCGGAAGTGTGAATTAGGGATAACATTGTTGTGTTTCACCATTTCTTATCTGCATAACACCAACAGAGATTTAGATCATCTGTCCCATCTTTCTTTTTCCTTAGAACTTCATTATTTCTTCGATCAAATAATAATAAAAAAAAGCTTCCACTGTGTAAATCATCGCTAGTTTCATAACATTAACAAGAACCACAATGGACGTAAAAGCATTTGAAAACTGCATTTCTTCCGAGCAAGCATTAGAAGTTGTCAACCTAAATAAAACAGAATTTCTACTGACATAAATTACTTTAGAGTCGGGGAAGACACAAGGCTCCTATAGAAAATGAAAGTTAAAATGTAATGTGCTTTTCGCATCTTCAAATTAACTGAAAAATGTTGTAATTTGGATTCCGAGAAAATGCAGCAGTCCAAGCAACGACGAAGGAAAGCACAGAAAAAGAAGAAAACTTACGAGTATGAGCAGAACCCACACCGAGCCTCGTCCTGTCTCTGCGGCGAGTGACAAAGTTAGGGCTTGACTATAATTTATAGTATGGAGATCCCACATGGGTTCGGGTAGGATAGCAGAAACGGACCTTGGGCTTTGTCTGTGTACATTCTGATCATGATTTTTATTTTTGAACAAATAGAAATTGAATATTTTTAAATATATTTTATTTGAAGTTTGTAGGATTTATAAATTTTATTTTGCTCGTAGATAAATAACAATTGCATTTGTAAATTGTAAGAACAAGAATATATTAGTCATGAATAATACTAACTTGATCATTGTTAAGTATTTTTCAAGTGAACACATGATTGATTAAGTAGGTTACAAGATAGCTTCATTTGTAAAATGCACAATTAGCCATTGAGTTCATCAACACTTAATTTGTATATATTCGTAATGGACTAAATTACAATCCCAAAATAAATGACGCACTGGTTAAGTAGTTTGTGTAAAATTTAAGTACACTTTATTGCTTATTCTGCACTCATCCCAATGGCATTCTTTTGTAACCCAACAGCATCTCTTCTGTATAACATAGCTTCCCTAATATATCTCCTCCTCTTCAGCTTCTTCATCTTCATTAGACGTTTAGGGTCAACAGTTTTCTTGGCTTTTTCCAACTTCTCTTTCCTCCCCTCTATATCTGCCTGAATGACTTTACCTCTCTTCTCATCGGGAAGTAAAGCCAATCTGGAAAATTTCTTGGGACTCACTACTCCCATTTTCTCACTAATCTCTTTGAAAGCAGGAACAAGGCCGCGCCTTATGAAGCATCCTTCAAGAAGCTGCATTGAGTTCAATTCAGGTAGACGTGAGGAATCTTTCAACTCGAGATCCAAACAAAACGGCGAGTCTTTTAACCACATCCTGAGGGAGTGAGCCTTCGCTACGAGCACACCACTACGAGTCTTACAAGGAAAAAAAGGTGATCCCATTTCCCAAAGGCATACTTTCAATGTGCTGTTAAGGGAAACCATGTTGTATTCAGCTGTTCCTGTTATAAGTACAACTGATTTTGGAGACTCTGGATAGCCCTGCAAGGAGGCATCCTGCCATAGAATAAAATAGAAGATTTCGAGTTAGAAGAGTAGAAACCTAATGGAGTCTTAATTAAACGATGATAACAAACATTTTTTTTTTGGTTTTTGGTGATTAATAATGCTAACATTTCTGGCTCCTTATAAAGTACAAACCTGAAGGAATAACTACAAACTAACAAAAGCGTAGTCATATTGCTAGCAAAGGAGTTGTCAGAAGTGAGGACAGATGGTAGCCTACTGAAACCATCACCGTCATCAATATAATTATGATGGACAAAATTAAGTCATCCATGACTGTCTTTATAAGGACAATAGTAGTCAAACCTTGAATGTTACAAGTATATACCGTAGAAGACTTCAACTGAGAAGGAAAGAACTTGCCTGCATGTGGTCGAGCCATAAAGTAAGACCAACCAGAGCTGAACCAGCAGACAATTTTCTAAAATCAGCCCTCCAGTCCTTCTCAGCAACTCTGCATTTTATACATGTTAGTATAAGTAATCTAATGGAGACAGCAACCCTGTATTTCTACTAAAATAGAAGTGTTAAGATTCATCATGCTGAAAAATAAGTATCACTATCAGACACAATAATATGAAGGTCAGTTTATTTCGATTGATTGATTTAGCCTCTTCTAATCTTTTCTTGATCTCTCAAGTTACTCAAAGATCCCGTATTTCTTGCCAGATTCTATCTTCAAGAAAAGGATATCAACAATAACAAGCTTCGGAAAGGACCTATAATAATACCTACCTAAAGACATCATGGTGATAAATGCTTCTCTTGATAGCCAATTGGAAAACCCATGACGCGGTGGCTCGGAGTTCAAATGCCCACAAGAGATCCACCAAAGCATTCACAAAGTTGAAAGCGGCATTGTCTTCCAGAGGTTCCAACCTCTCCAGACATCGGTCCACCTCCAAAACTAGCGAGTCAGATTTTTCTCTCAGAAGCCTATAGAACAAGTAATATATCTTAAATGTGAAAGTTTAGAATAAAACAATTGTGACGATTCCTCTGATTAAAAAAATAAAAGTACAAATATATAACACTAGTAATCACCTGATTGGAAGATCAAACCCAACACCTTGGATTGCGTTTAAAACATATATGGCATCATTTGTGCTCTGAGACAAGCTTGCAGCTCTAATAAAGCACGTCCATATTCTATGATCTGGTTCTATGCCTACTTCCTTCATCTCCATGAGCTTTTCTATTCCAGCTTTAAAATCTCCATTTCCGAGATAAGCATCAATAACAGAGCTATAAGGTAGAGTATCCAGAACCAATCCTGTCATCCTCAGGTTTTTAAGAACATTTTCAGCCTCCTGAGGTTGTCCAGAGCTGCCATAAGAAACCATAAGCAAGTGCATGGTGGCAACAGTGGGCTCTATCCCTGCATCTTTCATTATGCCCAGTAGGTTTTCAGCTTTCTGATGATCTCCTGTATTTCTATAGATTTTCATCATTAAGTGATAGAAAGAGCGGTCAAGTTTATAACCATTTGATCTTAACTCTTCAAAAAGTTCCTCAGCCTGTTCGAAAGACGGTTGTTTGCCAAATGCAGTAATCAGGCTTTTATACGTGTCCAGCTTCGGTTCCAGACCAACTTTTCTCATTTCATGCATCAGTGACAATCCTTCTTCTGGTCTACGATCTCTACAGTACATTATAATTAATGTATTATAGGTTTCATCATCTGGTTTAAGACCAGCTTCTTGAATCTTCTGGTAAACAATAGCCATCTTTCTAAAATCCTCGATGCTTAAATATAGTTTAAGTATGGAATTCCAAATTCCAAGATCAGGCTTAAACCCCGCCGCTTCCATCTCAGATAACATGGCTTCTACATCTCTAACTCGCCTAGCTTTGCACAACAACCCAATCATAATTCTATAGAGATGCATGGTAGGAAAATAACCTGCAGCTTTCATTCCATTGTATACCTTCTGCACTTCAAATAAGTTCCCTGCCCGTGCAAATGCTTCAAGCATCAAGAGAATAGAACTCTTACTTATCTTAAACCCCGTATCTTGCAACTCCTGGACTACTACATAAAGTTCATTTAGTCTATCATCAACAATTAACGCTTGTAAGAGACCATTTATGGAGTCTACAGTTGGGGAAGGACCATCTCTCATCATTGTATTAAAGATTGCTCTAGCTCGCTCATAACATCCACTGAAGGCATAAGCATGTATGAGAGCATTCCAAACCCTTCTATCCACTGCCGAATTTCTTTTCCTAAGACTCCCTACTAAACTTTCTGCCTTTTGCCATAGCTTTAACTGTCCATATGCCTCAATGATATCAATATAAGCAGATACCTCACTAAGTTCAATGCCTTTCATCTCTGCATGATATAACAATTGGTGAGCTGTCTCAGGGAATCCCATTCTACAATAGACAAAGGCCATAGTCTGGTACAGACTTTCAGAAGGCTCAACACCATTAAGTCTCATGTCAGAGAAAACCTGAGAAGCTATATCGAAGAGTTCATTTTGCTTGCATTCCTGAATTAGAGACTCGTACATGGTATAACTTCTACTCAATGAACCAAGCTTCCCTTTATTACTGTATTCCTCCAAGGCAGCATCCAGTTTTTGAGCCTTGCAAAGTATAATGATCAGTGCTTCGGTTATCAGTTGATTAGAATCTGGAGCATGTTCTCTCAAGAATTCAAGAAGTTCACATGCTTCTGAATATCTAGCAGATGAGCTATATGAACTCATGATAGATAATAGATTTTCACGATCTAGTTCGTAGCCATTGCCGATGGCAATTCTCAATGTCCTAGCAGCATGATCATAACATTCCCCCTTAACTAGGACAGAAGAAATAACTTGTGGATTCATACCACTGAGTTCTTCCATATCTCTGACAACTCCCTCAATAAATTCACTCTTCTCTTCCCTCACAAGCACTCGCAGCAGGACCTCATAATTGGTATTGTCTGGTGTGAAGCCTTCACGAACCATTTCCCGATACAAAGTCATTGCCTTTGTTATTTCATTGAACCTCAGAAAGACATCTAACATAACTGAATACGCTAGACAATCAGCTTTGATCCCCGACCTAAGCATGCAATTAAACGTTTCTTCAGCCTCCACTCGCTTGCCGGCTTTGGCATAACCACAAATTAAAGCACTATAAGTGTGCAAAGTAGGCTTAACGCCTGCGTCCAACATTTCTGACATTACATCAGCTGCTTCTGCTATCTTATTTGCTTTTCCAAGTGAATCTATCAACACAGTATATGTAACTGCATCAGGATTCCTTCCAGACAACTTCATGTCTCTGTAAAGCTGCAATGCTCGGTCATGCTGACCTTGCTTCATATACATGTTTATGATAGTGTTGTATGTCATCTCATCCTTGCCAAACCCCACTTTCACCATTTCTTCACAAATATCCTTTACCTTTTCTGCATTTCGTTCTTTCGCAAATGTATATAACAAAGAATTATACGTCACTGCATCAGGGAAAAATCCTTTTGACTTCAATTCTTTAAATAAAAGCTCAGCTTTTTCAGAAAGCCCACTTCTACCGTACACCGAAATCATGGCATTGTATGTCCATAGATCTGGTTGACAATTGTGTGCCTCCATATCATTATAAATCTTAACTGCTTCCTCCAAATTTGATTCTCTTGAACAAGCACTTATAAGAGTATTATACGTTATTACATCAGGCTTAATTCTTGCCCTCCTCACTTCATTTAATAGTTGAATTGCTAAATCTGGTACCATAGAACGAGATTTCACCCGGGCATTAATCAAAGTATTGAAACTCACCAGGTCTGGCTCACAACCTCGTTCACGCATTAAATCAAGCAGCTCTTGCACATTGTTGAAACGACCACTCCGTGCATATACACCCATCATAGCATTATACACTTGGACTGTATTACCCACTGCTTGCTCAGCTCGAGTGAAAATCTCCACTGCTAATGCTTCTTGATTAGCCTTTCCCAGCACTGACAAGATAGTTGCAAGCATCCTAGGATTTGGGGAATACCAGTGTCGCAAATTCAACCATTCATAGACCTCAAGAGCACGTTGCCAGCTGGTTTGCCCGACCCATTTGACCACAAAGCAAAAGTCGGTGGGTGTCATCTGAACTTTGCGGTCATCCAAGACATCGGCCACAAACTCCTCAGACTTCAACGCCAAAATCCTATCAGTTAAATACTTGACCCTTTCTCTCCAATCCTTGGCTCTTTTTAGTGCCAATTTGTTCATTTTCTTGACTCTGGTCTTGCTACGCCTTCCCAAAGCTTCCTGTGTATCATCATTTACGTCCAGATGTTCTAATTCTGTGCAATCCTGTTTCTGGGTTTTCTCTTTGGCTTCAGAATGTGGTGTTTCAACTGAGAAAGTATCACTTTTTCCCACTTGGGTCTGCGGAGGAGAAGCAACTGTAAATTGGGTCTGTGTAGATGGGCAGGTCTCTGAAACTGAGAGTCTCAAGTGGGGCCATCTAAGAGAAGGAGAGGCTCTGCTATAGTTAAATTTCTGGGTAGTGGTATTCTTGGCATTATCATTATCACCACTCGGATTAGGTTCCTCAGGGGAACTAATAGTATCGTTTGTAGGAGAAACAAGTGCAGTGGAAGAGCAAGGAAGTGCCGTGTGTCTGGATGTGGATGGCTTAGAAGAAGACGGTGACTTTGAATCTGATGGGTAAAGAGAAGGCATGGATGCAAAGGCCAGTAATCCTGGGACGGCCATGTTGGATGTTTCATGGGAAGACAATATTTGGAGTGCAGAAGAGATAAGCAAGATATTTGCTTGGCATTCCCTTGCCGCCGGGTGGAATATGTCTGTTCCCGCACAACTAATTGACGGCGGGATGCAGTAAAACACTCTTTTTTTATCAAACAGTAAAACACATTGTTATATTTATTTAAAATTATTATATTTTATTATTATCCAAAAAAGTTCTTTGACAATTTTCACAGTTTAATTTACCGAACTTGTCGCATAAAAAATTTACCAAATTTGTCACTATAAATATTTTTTCTTTTTTTGATATCATAAAATGTAGGACTTAATATTTGGAAGAAAATAAATAAATTTGTTAAACTAAATTGAGTATTTTTTATGGGAAAAAATATATTGTTGTGACATCAAAAATAAATTAAAGTATCCCTATCCAAAATTACAATTTAAGGAAAAGAAGAGAAAAATAAAGCTAGTGCAATGGAACGATAAATGGGAGAGAAACAGAGACCGATAGAGAGAAAGAAGACAGGATTGAGTGAAAGAACATGATATTAAAATGGAGAAAGAGGTAGAGCAAGAGGATAGAAACAGAGAAAGCTAAGCAAGGAGAAAGGGAACAGATGGAGGAGAAAGAGGAATTCAAACTTCAGATTGTGTTTTGCTAATTCATTTTCTTCCTACTTCTGGGTAATCCTCTACCTCCTTTGTCAATCTCCAAGCAAAGGAAAAAAAAACTGCTAAATTTGCTTTTTATTTCTTGTCTGTTGCTTTCCCTCAAGAGCCCCATATTGCTTTCCCGTTGTGCTTTTCCTCAAGTTTATTTTAACGGAATATTTTGTTTCTGATGGTTATGATGTTTCGTGGACTGTTTGTAACAGAGACAAAAAAAAAAAAAAGGTGCTGAATTGTGGCATGGATATGCAGTATGTTTTCTGTTCTAACTCACTTTTATTATCTTCATATTATGGTTGCACTCTTCGCTACTTATCTTATCCAACTAGTGTTAAATATCGTCCACGATTTAATGTTTTTAATTCCTCAAGTCATTTGATTAAGAACAAGGGTGTTAAAGAAGTTGGTGCAGTATTTGATCGTAAGAGAATGCTTACTATGTCCACTGATGATCCCAGACTTGGACAGGAGCTTTCCAGTGAGTTATACAACTATTCAATCTGCGATTGTTGTAAAGTTGGGGACTTTGATAGGGCTATGTCCCTTCTTGCTCAAATGGAAGCTCAGGGATTTCAGCTCAGTGCATTATCATATACTTATCTGATTGAAGCCCTTGGGAGTGTTGGGAGGACTTTAGAGGCAGAGATGTTATTTCAGGAAATGATTTGTTCTGGCCAGAAACCTAGACTAAATTTATGCAACACTTTGCTTAGAGGATTTTTGAAGAAAGGTCTGTTAGGGCTTGCTGTGGGGCTTTTACAGGAAATGGATGATTTAAGGATTCAGCGGAATCAAGAAACATATGAGATCTTTGTCGATTACTATGTTAATGCTGGACGGTTGGAAGATACTTGGTCAACCATCAATGAAATGAAGCGAAAGGGATTTCAATTAAACTCATTTATGTATAGCAAGATTGTTGAGCTTTATAGAGACAATGGAATGTGGAAGAAAGCGATAGGAGTTGTGGAAGAGATCCGAGAAAGGGGAGTATCTTTAGACAGACATATATATAATAGCATAATTGATACCTTTGGTAAATATGGTGAATTAGGTGAAGCATTAGAATTGTTTGAGAAAATGGAAAAAGAAGGGGTAAGGCCTGATATAGTGACATGGAACTCACTGATCAAGTGGCACTGCAAAGAAGGTGATCTCACAAAGGCCCTTCATTTGTTCACCAATATGCAAGAACAAGGATTATATCCTGATCCAAAGATCTTCATGACCATTATTAGCCACTTGGGGGAGCTGGGAAAATGGGATGTAATAGAAAAAACTTTTGAAAGTATGAAATTCAGGGGAAATAAAAAGTGTTGGGCTGTTTATGCCATTTTGGTTGATATTTGTGGGCAGTATGGAAAGTTTCAGAATGCAGAGGAATGCATACAAGCATTGAGGTCAGAAGGTCTGGTTGTTTCAGCCAACATTTTTTGTGTGCTAGCAAATGCTTATGCCCAGCAGGTATGCAACATTCTACATCCAAATATTTTTAGAGTTATATACGACTGTTTGCATCTAAGCTTCAAGTTCTTTACCATTGCCAAAGTTTTCAGAATATCAGACAGATTTTGTTTATTGCTGCTTCTACATGGTTACAGACACAACTTCATAAGCTGTGACTGTGTGGAAAAGTTGAGAAGTGATTGATCAGATGGTCACATATGTTAAATATATTTTGTGAAATATAGTTGCTTATTGAATAGTTTATGAAGGTTACACTTTACCTCAGTTGGAGTTATTAAATTTCTACCATCTATATCCTAGAGTGATAAATCACAGACAGTATTACTTTTTGTAGTATGATACTTATATTTGAAGCACAAAACGAATTCTTGCTTTTGCTTATGTAAAATTAGCAGTAATGTTGTCACAGATAGTATTACTTTTGGCAGTAAGCCTCTTAAACTTTAAGCGCAGGGTGCATGCATGCTTTGCTTCTCTAAATTTTGTAGCAATAATTCTTTCACTAGCTATTACTTATAGTTCAATTATATTTTATCGTCCTTTTTCTTCTTAGGGCTTATGTAAACAGGCAGTTAAGGTGCTTCAGATCATGGAAGCAGAGGGAATTGAACCAAATATTATCATGCTGAATATGTTGATTAATGCATTTGGTAATGCCGGAAGACATATGGAGGCATTATCTATTTATCATCATATAAAAGAAAGTGTAAGCTTAAAATGAAATGAGTTGGAAACATTTGGCTAAGCATGATTTATTAATCTAATATACTTCGTTATACAATTTCTGACGATAATACCTTATTTTCCTATAGGGTATGAGTCCGGATGTGGTTACTTATACTACGCTTATGAAGGCATTTATTAGGTCAAAGAAGTTTGATAAGGTGCTGGAAATGCTTCAGTCAATTTCTTACATGTTTCTTTTCCAGACGAGACAAAGTTGTTCGTTCTGTTTCCTTTTTAGATTCAAAATGCATCTATCTGCAAGAAGGAAATTTGATCATTATTTTTGAAGATGTATTTTCGTAATTCATGCTACTTGTTTTTGTATTCAGGTTCCTGAGATTTACAAGGAAATGGAATATAGCGGATGCACTCCAGATAGAAAAGCTAGGCAGATGTTACAAATTGCATTAATGATGCTTGAAAGGCGGCATTAATAATAAATAAAATCGTGTTGGGCATCCGAGGCTCAATGTGCTGTTGAATAGGTAGAGATTATTTTGATGGGAAGAGTGGTGTGGCCGCATGGCCCTATTCCCTCCCTGTTGGTGATTGTACAAGTGTAGTTGAAGCTAGTGAACATTTTACAGTTTCTGGTATTGGTTGTATATTTTCTGGATTTGCAGAAAACAAGTTTGTAGAAAGAACTTGTATAAATGGGTGCACTCTTCTGTCTCATGAAACAAGATGATGGCAGTGGATATCCACAGGATTGAGAGGGTAGGCTGGTAGTGGTACTCAGTTCTCACATTCATTTGTAGAAGGTAAACAAGGGCAGAGTCCATGAGTATGACCATTTGCGTAACTTGGGTTGGTCTTAAGAATGTAAAATGGTTGAGACTTTCGGTCTCACAGATTGTGTCAGATGGTCTTAAGAACGTTCTCTTTGCATTGGCTTGCTATTTTGGCCCATCGGTCAGTATCTGTGCTGTGGAAGATGCTGATGATCACGTGCTATCTTTGTCTATTTCCATAATGAAGTGGAGAGAAAATATACAAAATTAAAATAGCCACTTTTGTAATCATGGAACCATGGAACATCGTAGCTGAGGAGTTCTATTATTGCTCCTTTGCAGCCCTGTGATTAATTACCTTTGAGTTTTTGTTAATATTTCAGAGATTTTAATTCTTATGCTTACATGTTTTAAATTTTATATTATTTTTAAATTATTAGATTAGAAAAAAATAAAGTTAGCAAGATATTAGTATTAACAATTTTGTAGCTCCATAGTTGACACATTAATTCTTTACAGCCAATCACATAGGGATCCTTTTTTATATCGCATCTTACATTATGAGTATGTTTGATACACTATTAAATAACATAAGTAAAACAATATAAGATAAGAAGTTGAGCTATAATACAATTTTTTATACTATAATAGATAAAATTACATAAACAAATATTATTTTGTTCATTATGATTCAGCAAATAAACATGCCATACGTGATCCTTTTAAAAAGAAGTCCTCCTAACAAAAACAATGGCAAATACTGTAGTTGCCAAAAGTGACCATAATATTTGTAATGTGGAAGAAAATAAAATTTCAAATGGGACATTCATAGTAGAACAATATAACCAGGCATTAACCTATATTTTGATGTACAACTACGTTTTAGATGTTCTAAAGTTTTATGAAAGGGAAGAGAAAAGATAAGGAAAAGCTGAGAAGGTACTCTCAGCATTAAGTAAACCTACATTAATTCGTAACCATAGTTTCGTACACCACCAACTCCAGTGAAGTATGCATCCCTCTAAAGTTTCTTGGCCATGCCTCGTCCGTGAAACCATGTAAATGAGATGATGCATTATAAAAGGGAAAGAGGGCAATATCATCACTGATTAGCATCTGACTGCATTGTCTGGATTGGTGGGGCTGTTACTACAGCAACCTTAATATCTGTGGCCTCAGAATCCCCAGATCTCTCGCGTATCTCCCGGTACTCTTGACAAATGGCACATAAATGGCAGAAAAAATGGGTAACCAAATCTCCACAGGGTGCTTCCTTCATAAGAGAGAAAAGAATGTCAGTAAAGTAAAGGGTTGGAGCATCACAGCCAAAATTTTGGGGTGGGAAGTCACTATAAAATATCCAAGCTGTCTGATACAAGCTTCTTAACCATATAGTAAGAGGATCATATACAATTATCAGTTATAAACAATGAAACCGCCCGTTAGGTTTGGTCCCAGAAACTACTCGCTTGGCTATGCTTTGAAATTTCAACTGTGAAAAGTGCTTTTTGCTAAAAGTGACACTATGAGATGCAAACCCCAACCCCACAAAAAAATTTTCCCCTTCAAAGCAGGGCCCATTTCTTATGTTGGAAAGAACAGAAGAATGGATTACTAAGGCAAGGATCAACGACACACTTGAATCTCCCTTATACACCTTTCTAAAATCTATTTCACAAGCCATCATGTAATATTTGACAACAAGTACAACATATATTATAGCAAAAAGGAAAAACTGGAAGCACAAGTAAATGGGTTATTGTAATGTTAATATACTGATTTGAAAGAACACTATCAGACATGAGAGGCAGTAAAAAAAAATTCAAGATTTCCAAACATGGTGCTACAATCAAAACGGGCTTACTTTCCTCTCCACACAAAGAGGGATATACTTTTGAGAATAAAGTAAAAAGATACCTAGACTATTACAGGTTGGTACCTACCATAAAATCATGTGAAACTTAAGAATCCTTCGACTGGAGCTAGATATATAAATAAAAATGAAAATTTCTAATGTAAACCATGTTCAGGCACAAATCCTTCGTTTCATTTTCATCACACTATATTTGAGAAGTTTCTAGAATTTTCTACAAGAATTATGCGCACTATCAATCAAGTAATTTCCATTTTTCAGATGCCAACCATATTACGAGAACTGAAGTACTTAACTTTTCTGTTCTTCCCATCAATCAACTCTCTCTCTATCACAAAAGACAGAGCACATGCACAACTGTTAGTTGTGAGTAACTTTTTGCAGAGTAGGTTGTTGGTGATTTCTTTCTCTTTATTCTTTATTTATTAAACATCTCTAATCATTTATGTTGCTGGTTAGAACTGTAAATACCTAGTATTCTGTCACAATTAGCCATCAACCTACAGTATAGACCCATATACTAATTTTTTTCATTCTTCACATTCCGCTAACACCTCTCATAAATGGCAGCACAGAATTGCTGAATCCCGAGCATTTTATATCAGATCCCAGGAGGACGTATTAAAACAGTGGGAATTGAAACGAGAAGAGAAAGGCAAGCAATAAGACCAAACGTGAAGCATGGTTATCAATACTCTACCTGGAGATTATACTTTGACCTTAGGGCCCTGCGGTAGCCACATGCATAAATTGAAACAAAACATCCAGGCACCCCCACTCCCAACAAAATACCATCAGTCAAGAAGCAGCAGGCCGTATTTACAAGAGTCCACAATACGAAATGGGTCACACATGATCCAAGGAAAGTTCCAGAACCCAGAAATTCTGCATTCTTCCCAAAAAGAAAGCATGGACAGAAAAGACCTATACAACCTGTACAGGTGACAAAAATGTCCACACTTAGATGACATTCCCAGTTGATAAATCACAGATTGTCATGGAACGAAACACAAACTTCTTGTAACATGAAGGAAGGTAAAATTTATATTATGATCCATACTCATGCTTGAATCAACAAGTTTTGTACTAAAGAAGGATTAAGCGATGTCACAAACTTCCGTGTTTGCTTAATCATTACCTTTGTAACTTCAATTTCTAAATCAAATTATGATTTGGGAGGGTTTCTATTAACTAACTCTGCTCCCTAGAAAATGCATATCCATCTACAACTAAACGCTCACCAATTCTCAGCTGTCAAGACAATTAAGTGATTCTCACATGGAAAACATACAGGCGCAAAGACCCTTTCAAAAATTGTTCACAAGGGCCAACTGATAACCAGTTAGAGCCCTAAAACCTGAAGCTTATACAAATCAATTGCTTCTCAAGGAAAGCTATTTATAACTTGGCTGTTGCGACAGCAGCTGTATTATAATTGGGTATAACCCTGAAACCTAAGACCTATAAATTTTAACCCCATAAAAACGAAAACATGGAAGACCCATCACTTTGTATGGCTTCACAATACATCTATGACAAATTTGGACTCCACCCAATTCGATTTGCTTAATAGGCTCCTAACGAATCCATCAATATTAAAAACAAACGTTTAACACAAAAAAAAAAAAAGCACCTTGTTAAAATAAACGAGGATCACAGTGTAAGGAAAAGGAGATAGCGTACAGCTCTGCATATCATCGCAACAAGCACAGATCCCAGAAGACCACTGATTCTGCATCTGGTTGGCTCCATTACTACCAGCACTTTGCTGCTCTTCCTTCTTTTGCAGCTGAGAAATAGCATCTGCGTCTGAATCTGACTGTCCCAATGGAATATAAGTGGGCGGCACATACCCGCGTTGGTTCTTCATACTGATTTTTCTACAATAAAAAATATTTAAATCAATGAATATCTTTTTGAAAACAGGAAATGAAAAAAGTAGAGACTTTGGATGAAAGCAGCTCAGGAACAGAACCCAGAGAAGGTCCGAAGGAGAAGGAGTTGCAAGAATAGGCACTGGCTTCCTCCTTTTCGTTTCTAATTAATACGTTCTCTTCATAAATTACTAGATCTTGGAATGAAAGGATTTCTCTTTCAACATATCTAGCGCTTCCTAATTACTAGTGTGACACCTGTGCCGATCTAATTGGTTGGTTGTTTGGGGAGAAAGGATCCCAAGTTTTCATACGTCAAACCAAATAGAATAAACTCCAAACAAAAAAAAAAAAAACTAAAAATATTTCGGTAAAATTAAACATACAGATTTTTTAAAAACGAAAAAAGATCCGGACGGCGTCGTTCTATTTGGGGTTCTTAAGTCCCAAGAAGGTTTCCCTCCTGGTTCCAACGGCTGCCGCTCCGAAAACCCTTCTGCTTATGGCCGTTATCTGCCCTTCACTTGCTCCAAACATTTCTTAATTTTCAGTGCTGTGTTTGGTAACTTAGAGTGGAATTCAAATTCCCAATTCAGTTCTTTTTACCTAAAAACGACAGTGCTTTGGCAAACAAAGTTACCAATTCGAATTTTCTCAAATTGCCTCTCGAAGTCTCTAGTTTTGAGAGGACAGTGAGTGTTGATTGCTCCACCCGTTTCATCCGAGTGGAAGAAAAATGGGTAGTATTCCAGCACAGATTCCGACGAGCTTTGGTCATGAGTTGAGGGCTTGTCTTCGTTGCCGCCTCGTCAAAACCTATGATCAGGTTAAGTGAACTTCAAGTCTTCTCCTTTGCAATCATTTTTTTCTTATGTGGATTTTCAAGTTTTTCAGTTCATGTTTAAATAAAGGGCCTGCGCTGGATTGATTACACAGTTTAGGGAATCTGGCTGCGAGAACTGTCCATTCTTTAAGATGGAAGAAGATCATGAACTTGTTGTTGAATGTACTACTCCAAATTTTAATGGGTATGAATGTTGGATTAGATTCAAGTTTTGAGAAATTGCATTGTAACTCGTCATTTGTTTAGTAAAAGGTTTTTTCATATACTTTTTCCCATGTTTAATTCTTTTCACCATCACAGCATAATTTCAGTTATGGGTCCAACTAGGAGTTGGGCTGCCCGTTGGTTGCGAATTGGTATGTTTGATCTCTCTTATTACATTCATTATTCTTTCCTTGGTTTGGCTCTTAGATTTCTGCATATACATCTTCTACTTCCCTTTCGGACATACAACATATCATAACAATATTTTTTGAACAGCTAGAGCACCTATTGTTTTAGCATTAAGGTCCCCTGGTAAACTACACGAGAGAAATGAACTTAGAATTTCAAAATGTTGGCACGTTTGCTTTAAAAGAAACTGCATTTTGGTATCAACTAACAATCTTATTGAGGGCTTTATTTATTGTCCTTCAGGGGAAAAAAAAATAGAAGAGAAAGTTATTGAGGGATGCAATAATTAATTTACTGCTTAGTGCTATCCCCAAATATGAGCAATTCATGCAAACAGATAAATTTGACATGGGGCAAGAAACGAAAAACCTTTCTATTTGATTGAAATAAGTGGTTCCTTAGCTTTCTTCGAGATATATTTTCTTTATCAGATCGAGTTTCCACCCACATTAGGATCCCATTTTGCACATAACACTTGGAAAATAAGTTTTTTCTTTCCACTTTTTAAACGCATTGCAGGTAGATTTGTTCCTGGTGTTTACACTCTTGCTGTCTCAGAGGCTCTTCCAGAGGATATGCAGGTTTGTATTTCTCCACAAGTACCATGTAGATTTCAGAATGCCACCGTTATTGAAGAGAAATTTTATGACTTTTGTTAGCACGTTGTGATCTCTTTCTCAAGTTTTAACAAATAACCATTTGGCCAACACATTATCCACGTTATCTAGTTCTAGTCAGTCAATGAAATTTTGGTCTTATAATTTATACGTTGCAGACTAAGCTACCGGCCTACCCCTTTGACCTCTTTGAGAGAGGGAAGTTATTCCCAGTTGGGTGGATCTTGGCTGGACTCACCCAGCAATTTTGGTATCATTGCTTCATCCTGGCACTATTCCTTCTGCATTAGCTTAGGTGGTTGGATGCAAAATTCGTATGAGTTCAATTTGTCTCATTCTATAGGTGTTGAAAATTTTAATTTCAAAACCAGAATCACTGCAAGAAAAGCTCCAAGTTCGCTAAAGTGGTCGCTATATGTCATGCATAATTGTCCTTCAAGAAATCGAGCATAGTACACTTGTGCGTCCGTGCCCGCACACGCACACGCACACGCACATATATATATATGCTGCTTTGCTATGCTTGGAAGGGTTGGATTAGTATAATTTTGGTGTCTACAATGACGCTATTTGTTCCCTTGAAGTTACTTGTTCTTTTAGAAAGTGTTTAAACTGCTAGTGTTGCCCCATCTTGTATGGTACCAAGTGAGACCTTAAACCGCTCAATAGTCATGAGGTTTGGTTGCAAGTCTTTCTTTTATTCCTTGTTGAGATTCTGTTATATGGTGAATTTTGTTTACTCGATTATTTTGTCTTGTGTTTATGTAGACTACATGTGAAAATCAGAGTGTGCAGTATATCCCTCCCAAACGCTTGTGAAACACTTGCAACATTACCTTGGTAAAATATTTGTTTATTTATTTTGTGTCGATTGTATTAATGTTATATACTTTTTTGATTAAGATTAATTTTGTATACTGTAATTTGAATTTTGCAGGCTATACGTGAACATAGCGTGTGCAATATATCCATCTAAGATGCTTGTGAAACACTTGTAATGTTGCATTTGTGGTATTTGGCTGTATGTGGAATAGCAGTTTATTGTTGTAGACAGACCATTTTGTTCGTTGTTGTGTACTGCATCCTCTAATCGACTTGATATTTTTCAAGCCCTACTGCCTATTCTATGCGTTTCTCTTCTTAATGGACGAAAAGGATTGAAGAAATGAACATGTTAGCATGTGCTGAAGAAGAGAAGTCTAAAGCGAAGCATATTGTAATTTTTCGCGTTGATTTTACTATTTGTAATTAACATATATCTTACGGATTATGCGTAACTAAATTTGATTGTAAATTAGCCAAATGCTCAAAAAGAAAGTTTGCATTATCTGTTAAAAAAGAATGTGCTTTCCTCCTACTTAAGAAAGATACCAAAGTGAAGAAGGGGAAGGAGCAGTGCTCATGGAAGCTAGTAATCCTTTAATTAGGATTTAGATGGTAAACACTGCTCCCTTGCATATCTCTCATAAATATGGATAAGCTAACCAATTAGGTTCAAGTCTTTTATTCACAAAAAAAAAAAAAGTTCAATTTTTTATTTTGCTCAAATTGAAATGAAGCTTTTCCACTTTTGTAATAATATTTTTGGTAAATACAAAGGCAATCTCTTGTAATAATATATTTGGTGTTTTAGATATTTGATCGTAAGTTCCATAATTAATTTGAGTGTTTGAAAAGGGTTAAAATGTGGGTGGAACAGAGACTGACCCATACGTGTAAGTCACGTGACCACATTTTGCTGATAAAACTTGAAAGAAACAAACTTGGGTATTAACTTTCCCCCTCCCCCACTTGAGCAACTTAATCTGCTGCTGAGAGCAGAGTGCATTCATTTGGAGGAGAAACCACCAGAAGATGAAAGCAAAGAAAGAAAATGCCCCAAAGCCACTATCGAGTATTGCTAATCTATCTGTGATGGATTAAAAACACATTGTATCCTTCATTTTTCAATTTAATCGTTGAACTTGAAACAATTCAGTCGCCTTCAATCTGTGGTTAGGGAGCACAACCATGACTCTCAGCCTATCTCTTCCTTCTTCTCCTGCAAAACTTGTTCGTCCTAGTGTCTACAAAGCACCAACCTACTCTTCCCACCAAAAGTTGCAGCCATTTTCATCTAAAAACTACAACTTTGAGCACCTCACTGGCAATTTGAGCGTCCAACAAATCCATAAGGCAATCTCAGCGCTTGACTTTGCTTCTCACCAGAGCACCCTCCACGAGCAGCTCGTCAACTGCTCTCTCCTCCTCAAAGCCTGCATCAGGTCTCGAAGCTTTGAACATGGTAAACTACTTCACCACAAATTGATTGAGTCAGGACTCGAGCTTGACTCGGTTGTCCTCAACTCTCTAATTAGCCTTTACTCAAAATGTGGAGATTGGGAAAAAGGGCTTTCTATATTTCAGAGTATGGTAAACAAGAGAGACTTGGTTTCTTGGAGTGCTATGATATCTTGTTTTGCAAATAACAACATGGAATTTGAGGCCCTTGTTACTTTCCTGGACATGCTCGAAAATGGGCATTACCCGAATGAGTATTGCTTTACGGCTGTAATTCGATCGTGTTCTAATGCCAAATATGCTTCTATCGGACATATAATTTTTGGGATTGTGATGAAGACGGGATATTTTGATTCTGATGTGTGCGTTGGTTGTGCATTAATTGATATGTTTGCCAAGGGTAGCTATGATATGGATTCAGCATGTAAGGTGTTCGAAAAAATGGCGCAGAAAAATGTAGTTACTTGGACTCTGATGATCACTAGATTTGCACAACTGGGTTGTCCAGGAAATGCCATCGATTTATTTCTCTCTATGTTGCTAACGGGTATATGCCAGATAGGTTTACTTTATCTGGTGTCTTATCTGCTACTGCAGAGTTGGAACTCTTATCACTTGGGCAGCAATTACATTCTTGGGTTATACGGTCAGGATTGGCTTCAGATGTTTGTGTGGGGTGTAGTTTGGTGGATATGTATACAAAATGTGCAGCAGATGGATCCGTAGAGAATTCTAGGAAAGTATTTAACAGGATGCCAAATCATAATGTTATGTCTTGGACTGCAATTATCACAGGATATGTACAAGGCAGTGGCCAAGATAAGGAAGCTCTCAGATTATTCTGTGACATGCTTCAGGGTCACGTGGCTCCAAATCATTTCACATTTTCTAGTGTCCTCAAGGCTTGTGCAAATCTTCCTGATTTGCACTTTGGCGAACAACTTCATGCCCAAGTAGTTAAGCTGGGTCTTTCCTCAATTAATTGTGTAGGAAATTCTCTGATCAATATGTACGCGAGGTCCGGAAAAATGGAATGTGCTCGTAAATCTTTTGATATTCTGTTTGAGAATAATTTGGTTTCTCACAGTACATTTGTCGATGCATATGTAAACGATTTGAATTCTGAAGGAGCTTTTGAATCTTTTGGTAACTTGGAGGACACTGGCATTGGGGTTAATTCCTTTACATTTGCTAGCCTCTTAAGTGGAGCAGCCTGCATTGGTACTATTGGTAAGGGCGAGCAAGTTCATGCTCTAGTAATAAAGTCAGGGTTTGGGTCCGACCAATGCATTAACAATGCTTTAATATCCATGTATTCCAGGTGTGGAAACATAGAAGGTGCTTTACAAGTGTTTACTGACATGGAAGAGGGAGATCGCAATGTCATATCTTGGACTTGTATGATAACTGGTTTTGCAAAGCATGGATTTGCTACTAAAGCATTAGAAATGTTCTACGATATGCTTCAAACAGGCGTAAAGCCTAATGGGGTGACCTACGTTGCTGTATTATCAGCCTGTAGTCACGTCGGTTTGAGCGATGAGGGATGGAAACACTTCAATTCCATGTATAGAGACCACGGCGTTGTCCCAAGAATGGAACACTATGCTTGTATGGTTGATTTGCTAGGTCGATCAGGATCACTTTCTGAAGCCATGGAATTCATTAATTCCATGCCTTTTGAAGCGGATGCACTGGTGTGGCGTACATTTCTCGGATCTTGTCGGGTTCACGGTAACACCGAGCTTGGGGAGCAGGCTGCAAAAATGATTCTTGAGCAGGATCCTGACGATCCAGCCGCCTATGTATTATTGTCAAACTTGTATGCATCAAAAGGGCAATGGGAAGATGTGGCAGCAATCAGAAAAAGCATGAAGCAAAAGAGGTTAAGGAAAGAAGCGGGGAGCAGCTGGATTGAGGTGGAAAACAAGGTACACAAATTCCACGCAGGGGATACTTCACACCCGGAAGCCGAAAAGATATACGATGAACTGGAGAGATTGGGTTCAAAAATAAAGAGCTTGGGTTATGTCCCAAATACTGATTTTGTTCTTCACGACTTGGAGGATGAACAGAAGGAACAATATCTGTTTCAACACAGTGAGAAAATAGCAGTGGCGTTTGCTCTGATTAGCACGCCCAAAGCAAAGGCAATAAGAGTATTCAAGAATCTTCGGGTTTGCGGAGACTGTCATGCTGCAATCAAGTATATATCAATGGCCACGGGAAGAGAAATAGTGGTAAGAGATGCAAACCGATTTCATCATATCAAGGATGGGACGTGCTCTTGCAATGATTATTGGTGATCCTTATTGTTATTGATTTTATAGTTAGACGTAAATACCATTCTTTTCTCTCTTAAACTGTATACATTTATTTATTACGAACCGCCAAGCCAACAACAAAAGAGAAAAGGCGAGCACTTTAGCTCCACAACGCAGAGGCACCATCGCATGCATAACCATACACTTTTTATTGTAGTTCCACGAAAACACGAGCAGCAAGTGGCTATAGAACCATCCATGCATAAAGTAGTACATGACCACCTATGTATATATATTATATATCAAGAGCTTCACTCCACCAACACAGACACTCTCGAAAGCACAATTAATATATATATATATACAGATGGCAAAGCCACCAGTGGACTCCTCTCCTCTAGCTAGCTTCTAGTAACTGATTTATTATTGCATATAACTTCTTAACAGTCTAATTAAGGCTGCTGGTGGGGCTTCTCCAAGTCCTCCAGGCTCGTGGGGCGGAACCAGGCCTTCTCCTCCAGCACCGACTCCTCCTTTCCCGCATCGGCTGCCGACAGCGAGTGGAAGCTGCGGTCTCCGGCGGCGGCGTCTGTGGCGGGCCCAAATACCCCAGTTTGTGGGTGTGGGGCCCAGTAGTTGGTGGATTGTTGCTGGATCACATCGTCGGGGACCACGCTCGCCTGGACATGATCGTCCGGGTTTTTCTCGTATTGAGAGCTGTAAGTAGCACTCCTGCAACCACATATTAAACACAACTTAACTTATCCACGTCAAACTAAATTTCTTATTAAAACACTAATCGGGTACATTAATATTAACGAAAAGGTGGATAATACGTGCACATTTATTATGCGTTTGATTATTGATATTGTTTCTAAGATACAGAGCCACGTGACAAGTCACATATCATCTCATGATTCTTTCGTAGTTCAAAACATAAAATTATTATAATTCAAATTTATATCAAAAAACAATGTTAAAAATATTTAACGAGAAAAGAATAAAAGAACTTCCGTCGTGTAGCATAAAAATAAAATTAGGGGACCAGACACGTGGTGCGTTACATCCATGTGGTGTGGAAGAAACAAAAGGCGGGTTAGGTGTCAGTGCATAAACAGAGATGTGATCGCGTGATGAGCACATGATCCATTAAGATAAGGACCAGCAACGGACTCGACTCAACAGGTTTTTGGAATTAAAGACAAGATATTAAGCAGGCGTTTTCCGTGCCTTGTTCAGACAAAACTAATTTGATTTGATGTCGTAGCCAACCCAACACGTCGACTCCACCTCATCCCCAACCCCACAGAGTTCTTTATATATTTATTCGTCATCGTCAGGGGAAAAAATATAATACAGATAAGATAAGAATCTAAGATTTGAAAATATAATACAGATAAGAATCTAAGATTTGAAAATGGTTAACAAAGGAATTATTGAAATATAATATGCATTTCATCTTAGAAAATTTTCGTATAAAAGAAAATTCAATACTAGTGGAATCTATAAGAGTACTTCCACGTTAGAAAAACAAAACCCGGTTCAATATTTAAAAAGTTTCAACGTTAGACTAGAACGCCCCTCAAATCAAGCACATTTTAACAAATTAATACAGCCCAGCCCGTGGAGAAATATGCTTGAATTTGGGAATAAGGCACACGCAAGAAAGACGGCATCAGCCAAAACTCACCGTACATTATGGGATATGGCTTATCCACCAAAAGCGAACAGCGGTCCCAGATTTTTTGGAAAAGATACTCGAATACAACACGTTGTGCAAAGCTACTGGTTTGTGACCACCCCACCCAACACCATATTCCCCACGTTGACAAAACTCAAAACGGTGCGTGTAGTATAGATCACTGCTTTTATCGCTATATATATATATATTCATATTCATTTAAATAATAATACTATTTGTGAATAAATCAGGACATTATTCAATATTTGAGTTGTGACTTGAAACGCCAGACATACAAAGGAAGAAAACACTTTTAACAAATCAAGGTAATTTGAGTTGCAAATTCAATTTCAAACTTGTTTTAATCTATTGAGTACGAATCGATTTTGAACTTGAAATAATATACTAGGGACGGAATATCTTACAACCAGAAAAAGGTCAAGAGATAATTAATAAGTGGTAAAGGTGTAAATCAAGAAAATGACCGAAAGAGAATGGATATACATAGAAATGGGAGAGGTCAACGTTGCCCGTGAAAAATTTCCTCATTTCCTATCATACCCACTCTTCCTGCCCATGACTGGTTGGGATAAAATTATATTCTAGAGACCGGTCAAGAAAACAGTCGTGTTCCATATACCACAAATGAAAAAAAAAAGTGATGTACGGAGATGCTTTTAATTTACTCGACGGGGTATTCATTCGTTGTGTTAAACGAAATGTGGCAAGAAAAAGACAGATAAGGTAGGGGAAAGAATAAAGATCATAAGGCAGTGAAAAAGACGGGTTAAAAGAATATCAAAGAAAGCAGACCGAACGATGAGATGAGAAAAAAAAAATCAAATTAGAATTCAAGGAACTTAGGAGGGCCCCATTTTTTCTCGGGAAAAAGTGAAATAGAAAATAACGAAGAAAGCTCCGGAAGATAAGAAAGAAATAACTGCCGAAGGAGGGAAAATAGATTCCGGGAAAAGATTTGGTTCCTTTTCGTGGGAAACAAACAAGGTGAAAAGTCTAAAATATTATTTATGAAGGAGCCTAATGATATCGGAAAAATTAACTAACCGACCAAATATAAAAACAGAAATTGATAGCATCGATGACTCGTATCACTAAACCAGACCCATTCATCGTGTAACTTTTACCGGAAATCAGAGTCTAACACGAATTTAAATAGATTCCGAGCGAGATTCCCAAGAAACAAACGATCAAAGTATCTAAAAGGAAACTTCCCAGAGAGTCGATATATCATATATCTCAGCAACTATGTAAAAGATGCCAAGAGTTCAGAATCAAAGCAAGCTACCAATCAACTGCCAAATTAATCTACCAACAATTTCCCAAGAAACAATCAAATCAACCAACCAATAAACACAAATTGAAAAAAAAAAAAAGAGTGAAATTAAGCCCTTAAGCATTTTCCGGGAAACAAACAAAGCAAACAGAAACAAAGACGCATACTCCATAAATAATAATTGAAAATGAAGATCAAAATAGCGAAGAGTACCTGATTTTGAGAGCAGAAGCAGAAAGTGCGGGGGAGTGAGCCGAGTTAGCGGTCCAGATCTGGTTGACGACTCGCTTCCCCAAGCTTGCGATCCCTCGGCTGTTCGAATTGGCGGCCATACAATGAGAGAGTGAGAGCAAAGGAAAGAACAAAAAGAGCAGAGAATAAAAGAGCCAAGCGTGCAGGCTTTTGGTGATGAGAAATGGGAAATAGCAACGGATATATTTATAGATAGAAGAAGGAAAGGAAAGGAAGGGTAGACAGCGAGAGCGTGAGAAAGTGGTTGTTGAAAGAAATGGGCATCTATGTTGTGTTGTGTCATGTGCAACAGTGACTGTGTTACACGCACCAACTCCCTCCCTCCATTTGTTCCTAACTAGTACCTACCCCGTACGATAACGGTACTAGTTAATCTCCGTTATTGTCCTCGCATCCACCGTTACAATTTTACCTTTTTTTCTTGGGAAGGCGGAGAGGAATCTATATTTTATTGAGAAAATTACTCAACGATGCAATTTTTAATAAAAACTTATGGAAATATTTTCAAATTTATATATTTGATTATCTGCTTTTCTTTATTCGACAACTACTATTTCCAATCAAATATTTATTTTTTATTCATTTTTAAAACTTTAAAATATAATAACTATGCCCTTAAAACTATAAAATTTCTTATTCTTATGTAATATCTCTTTTATATGATATGGTATTGATATGAAAATATTTAAGTTCAGTTATTTACATCTAATTAATATCATTTTAATATTGTATAACTTTATACAAGAGCAAATTGATAAAAGGTCTAATTTTGAATTTTTGATTGGTTGGTTGATCATTTAAGAATTTTGTTTGTTATTCCTTAATTCCTTTCCATTATTTTTCACTACAATGAAAAATATCACATGCTTTGCTGCTTCTGCTAAGAATTCACATTAAAGCACATAATAAATTTTTTGATATCAAATATAAAATTTATCCTCTTATAAACTATCATATATAGTAATTGACTTTAACTATTTTTATATAAAATGCCATTCACAGACCAAATGAAGATACAAAAGAAAAAAAAAATCCCATAAAAAATCAATATAAAAAGGTTAAAAAAAAAAAAAAACCTTTAAAAAAAGGGGGAAATTTTACGCGTTTGGCACGCGAATTTGGCGTGGTGAGGAATATTCCAGTATATTTATTTGGGATTTGGATGACATCTCATCGCTGACCGCCTGTTCCTCACAGTCACAGAAATACTACTCCAGTTGCCGTTTTTCCCAGTTCGGATTTGGACAGAATCATTGAATTCGGATTATTCATTATTCTTATAAATTTTCTTAACTTAGAAAATGAAATTAAACCAATTTTTTATTCATAAATGTTAAAATGTTAAAACGTTTGATGTCATAAGTTTATTTTATTTTTTCTAATACATTGTGTCACTGTATAAATAAAAATAAATCAGGGATAATCTAATGAAATATAACAGAGTATATATAATAATGAAATATGAATAAAAAATAGTAACAAAAGTTAATTTTATTAATAAAAAATTATAACTGTTTAAAATTTATATGTATGTAAAAATATTTTTAAAAAATTTTAGATTCTTTAATTAAATTAATGGTGAATTGAAAAGAATTTATTCCGAAATCATAATGATTGAATTAAATTCATAGAAAAGCAGATTCGAACTTGTGATTTGTGTACCATCCACGTCACATTTATCCTTTGCCCGTTTTGCAATCGCTTTCGCTTTACGCAGAATTCCATTCACTATGTTGACGGTTTCCATGCAGTCAATCCAACCCAATTCGAACAAATTTTGATTCGGTTGGGTTGTAAAGTAGCCCAATCTAACCTAACTCCAGTACTTCATTATCACCTATATATAGCCTGCTGACTATTGATATTTTTGTATACATGAAATACCAAAAAATAGATCCAAGATTTTCACATACTTTCACTTTGATTATCTACAGATCTTACGAATCTCTCGTGATTTTTCATTAAAAATATATATAAATTTAATTACCTAATCATGCATACATAGAGGTTTTTCTTATAGCTTATTAGTTTTAGTAATCAATAGGTTCTGCATTTTCTATTTACATGTATATGCAATTTCTTACAACTCAATATTGTACGAAATATATAAAAAAAAAAGGAATTGTTAAAACTATTAATTAGGTTTTGTTTTGACTGGAATAATGCATTAGAATACATGTTTTTTTTTTTTTTTTTTGGATATATAAAGTATTATGGGTTGTATTCATAGAAGCTTTGATGTTTCTTCATACTTTGTAATCATCTCTATTCTCATTTATCTGCTACAACTCTCAACTACTGAAGCTGTAGTCAACAATGGCGGATTAAGCGTTGAGCTTTTCCGCAGAAACTCCTCGACATCCGTCTCATGAAATCAAACTCTGCTAATCCCCTGCAACTGCCTATCTCGGTCACTATCTCACAAAGCTATCCCTTGGAACTCCACGAGTAGACATTTATGGCATTGTGGACACAGGTAGTGATCTTATTTGGACAAGTTGCATACCCTGCGATGGTTGCTATAAGCAGATGAACTCCATGTTTGATCCTAAGAAGTCATCAACTTATAGCAACATCTCTTGTCGATCACAGCAATGCCATAAACTTGATACAGGAGGAGAAGTAGAAGTCTCATTTACCCCAAGACTTGTATGATAGATTAGTAGCTGAAGTAAGGAAACAAGTTGGAATGAAACCCATTAATTGAGGATGAACCATATTTAGGTTGGAATGAAACTTGAAGGGGCAGGGCAGATTTGCAATTAACACCAACACTCACCAGAGGATGGTGTTTTTTGCTTGGGAATGATTAACAGTAACAGTACTAGTGCTAGTATTGGAATTTTTGGTAACTTTGCTCAATCAAATTATTTGATTGGATTTGACCTGGAAAGACAAGTTAAGGTGTCTCTTTCAAGCCTACAGATTGTACCAAACAATAGAGTAGAGTCTAGTTTTGCCTACCTTGTAAGGTGTAGCTACCATTCTACTGTATATTCATGAGGATATGTGTGATGTATCAGCCCCCCTATATGTCAAAAATAATATTATCAATGTAAAACCTTCTCGTCAAATTCAACTTTTAGTTTTTTGGTAATGCGAAATGTAGCTTTTGCTTTTAAACGTCAGATTTTTAAGGTTTTTTTATTTGTATTTTGTGTCAATTTCGTATGTCAATAATAATAATAATAATAATAATAATGTAAAACCTTCTCATCAATTTTAACTTATTATTATGTGAGCAAGCCGTGCATGTATTTTGTATATATATGAGCATTTACTTTTGGTGCTCTGTCCACGGGCATTCACTGTTTTTTCATAAAAAGTTTAGAGCACGTATATCTAGTAATTGCGACAAGATGTACAACTTCATTTGATGTTTTATTTTTTATTTTATTATATTTTGATTAGTGTCATTTATATAATTATAGAAATAAAATATTATTTTATAATCTCAATATTAATCAAAATTTATAAAACATAAGACATTAAATAAAATAATAAATTTAATCATAAAGTTACTTTCAGACATACTAACATTCACTTGTTCAGTTTTATACTTGCTAAAAAAAAGTGTTTTATCCAAGAAAATAAAACATGAATATGCCAAAAACTAGGAAATTTAAAGGTAATACTAAACTAGAAGACACACAGGTATACGTATAGTAAAAGCAATATATGGATTATTGTGTAGATAAGTTTCTTGAGAAATATTGAAGAGATATGCTTCCAGAAATGAATAACTTTAACACCAAACTCCCTAACTTAAGCAGATCTCTGTTCTTAATTATAACGTACTTAATTACGTCCTAGTAAGTGCTCTTTACTATTTAGATTGATTAGGCAATTAAAAACAAATCATTTTGTTTCTCTGTTCCTGTGATCTCCTAATAAACACCATTTACAATTCAGATTTGGCAAATAAAAACAAATCAGGCTCCTCTTGTTTACGCCCTGTGACTAACCTTTCCGAACCAACTCATTCACATGCAGCACTTGTTATATATAAACGACACAAATTCATCCACTTTTTCACATCACATGATCTCTCTCTTTTTCTTAACACAAACTCCATGGCCACCTTTCTCTCCTTTCATTGGTGCTGCTTGTTTCTGCTGTCGTCTATAGCTACACATCCCTTAATTGAGGCCAGCAATGGTGGGTTCAACGTCCAACTAATCCGCAGAAACTCACCCAAATCACCCCTGTACAACCCAATTACCGATAGATTTCACTCATTTTACCAAGTGCCCAATAAATCATCTTTATCTCCTCCAAGTAGTCCCTTCGCTAAGGTGACATCAAACAATGGAGACTATCTCATGAAACTTTCATTTGGGACACCGCCAGTGGACATCTATGGTTTGGCCGACACAGGCAGTGATCTAGTGTGGGCACAATGCACCCCGTGCTATGGTTGCTACAAGCAAAAAAACCCAAAATTTGATCCTCAAAACTCCAAAACATACAGTCCCATTCCATGCCATTCCCAGCAGTGTGATTTAGTTCCTGGAGCCTCTTGCTCTTCTGAAAACCTCTGTGGTTACAGCTATGCCTATGCCGACTCTTCAGTAACCAATGGCGTGCTCGCCAAGGAAACAATCACCTTCAGTTCTTCCGACACAGGAAATCCTGTTGCTATTGGAGATATCATATTTGGGTGTGGCCACAAAGACTCAGGAACTTTCAATGAGAACGACATGGGGTTATTTGGATTGGGGGGAGGGCCTCTGTCCCTCGTCTCACAAATTGGCTCACTTTATGGCGGCAGAAGGTTCTCTCAATGCCTGGTGCCTTTTCATACCGATCCTAGTATTTCAGGCACAATGAGTTTTGGCGAAGGCAGTGAGGTTTCAGGAGATGGAGTTGTGAGAACTCCTTTGGTCTACGAAGAAGGTCAGACTCCATATATGGTCACACTTGAAGGTGTAAGTGTTGGAGACACTTATGTTCCTTTTGATAACTCTTCAGAAATGGTTTCAAAGGGAAATATAATGATCGATTCAGGCACACCAGCAACATACATACCACAAGATTTCTATGACCGTTTAGCGAAGGAAGTGAAGGAGCAAGTTAGCATGAGTCCCATTCAAGATGACCCAGATTTGGGGTCACAGCTATGTTATAGAAGTAACAACAATCTTGAAGGGCCACTGTTGACTGCTCATTTTGAAGGTGCAGATGTGCCGTTGATGCCAATACAAACATTCATTCCACCTAAACAAGGGGTGTTTTGCTTTGCAATGGCTGCCTCAACTGATGGATATCAAATATTTGGCAATTTTGCCCAATCAAACCTTCTCATTGGATTTGATTTGGACCGCAAGACGGTTTCCTTTAAGCCAACTGATTGCACCAACCAATAGGACATTTTTTTTTTTCTAATGCCATTTTAATTTTAAGCTTTTGAGCTAAAGAGTACCGTTAAAAATTATAGGACAAAAATATAAACTATGTTATTTGGCTTGGTTATCTAATAACTATAAAGGATTAGCGTTCTGAATGATTAATTTCGAAGGGACCTATGAAATAGCATAAATTTCCTTTAAACAAGGAAGAAGAAAAGATCATCATTTTTTTTTTCGCCCCCTTTTGGGTAGGGGCTTGTAATCCGAGTTGACGAGCCGTATTTGCTTCAATAAACTTATAAAAAAGTTGACACAAATCTCAGATGTCCATTCTTAAGATCTTGAGCATGCAAATATACTTTACATTTACGTTTGCATTTGAAAAGGAAAAAAAAAATGAACTAAAATATAGACTATTAACTCATTAAAAAAAAAAAAAAAGATTAAGATAAAAGCAAATGGCAGGGATGAGCTGTAAAAGCATTGAGAATTAGAAACTACCAAAAAAAAAAAAGTTTGAGAATTAGTTATGATTGGATTAATATCCTCCATTGTCAACTGTCAGCGGAATCCACTATTTTATTTATTTATTTATTTATTTTTATTAATTTGTTTCCTTTACGACAAGCAGGAGAGGCCACTTGGCGCTTTGGATTTGCAATGTCACGGTATATGCCTTGCATCCCCCGAGCTCCCTTCGCCAGATGCTTCGACATTTCTCCAATTTCACCCTTCACAGTCCACCGAACCGATGCTCACCCATCTCGGTTAAACTTAACACTAACCTCTGTTCGATTCACGAAGAAGTTCTCATTTTTATCGGGTAAATTCTCGCATCAATTCCCACTTGCTATTAAATAATCGGAAAAGGAATCTTACGGGAATGGCCTTCATGGGTCTCTCATTCTGCACGATTTCACCTTTTTCATATTCTTGAATTCGCGTCTCCTTCTTCCTTATTAGATTCTTTGCCTTCGTTGGACTCTCGGGCTTATCCTTCTTCCTCTTCTCTATTCCCATGGCTGCCCCAGAAACCATTTCTGATCCTCAAGCGAAGAAGAATGTGTACTCGGTGTGGGCGATTCCACCGGAAGATGTGGGTGCGAGGGTGAAGAAACTGATGAGTGGGCTCAGATCAGAGTTCGGCGGGCCCGAATTCGAACCCCACATCACCGTTGTGGGGGCCATCAGCTTGACCGCCGACGATGCTCTGAACAAGTTCCGGTCGGCGTGCGAGGGTCTCAAGGCTTATAATGCCACCGTCGATCGCGTGGCTACTGGGACTTTCTTCTATCAGTGCGTTTACCTTCTGATTCATCCTACCACCGAGGTAATTTACTTTTTTTTTTCCCCCAATTTAACTATTGATTTCAATAAATTCCTTGTAGGAGGAGAAATAGATATAATGGAATTGAATTTTTCTGTGTCTTCGGAAATGCATTGAGTTGTAGAAATCAGCAGCATGTTTATATAGGGTGATATTTTATTTTTGTAAAACCTTTTGCAGGTAGTGGAAACTAGTGATCACTCATGCAAGCATTTTGGCTATGTGAGGCCATCTGGTAAGTTACATGACCTGCAGAAGTTTTTCCTCTTTGGTATTTTGATTTGAAGCATATTTAGATGAATAGTATTAACCTGGTTTGAGCACCCTTTGATGTGGAAGAACTAGGTCTGAATAGGATTATTCTTCTTCTTCTATACTAACTAGGATAATGTTGAGAAAGTAACGGAGAGATCCTCTACCTTACCTGGATATCTTGTTGGTTGCAGCTTACATGCCACATCTGAGCCTTCTCTATCAAGACTTGAGTGATGATGAGAAGAAAAAGGTTCAAGAGAGAGCTAATGCTCTCGATGACGGTCTCAGTGGGTTGAGCTTTCAGATAAATCGCCTTGCGTTATACAAAACAGACACTGAGGATAAGACCCTAAAATCCTGGCAGAGAATTGCTGAATTCACCCTTCCTGTAAATTAATTACCTCAACTGCACTGCTGCTGCTGTTGGTGTTCAAAATTGGATTTTATTTTCTTCTTCTGTTTGTTGTTTCTTTTCTCAACTGTTGAAACTTACAACCTCCTGCTCGTGTGAAATAATGTCTTATTGAGAAAAGAAATACATGTTATTTTAGTTAATTGCCTCAAAAATGTAGAGTAAAAAGATTAAATTTAAGTGAAATTTAACCTGTAACGTTGAGAAATTTCTATGCCATGATATTATTAAAGTCGTTGAGAATATATTTTTATTTGAGTGAGAGTGTGACATAAATAAATTATTAAGAAGCAGGGTAATTTCAAGGATCAACGACGAGATTATTTGACGTACGATTTATTACATTAATCTTGCATTACATCGCGTGCGAGATGGAGGGAGGGACTGGTGGTGGTGGTGGTCTATAAGAAGGCCCCGAGTGAAACACCACTAAAGATTCAGCTCTGGGACTAGGAATAGGATCCTCAACTGGTTCTGTGATTAGTGGTGCAGATGGTGTCGCTGCTCCTCCTTCTAGCAATCTCCGGGACTTTTGCGGCGGCGGCGGCGACAGCTCATAGTGTGGTGGACCGGTGGAAGGTCCCGGGTGAAAGATGCCAAAGGATTGAGACTCAAGCTGCGACGGTGGTGGCTGCTCGTAGTGTGGTGGACCCATAGAAGGTCCTGAGTGAAAGACGCCAAAGGATTGAGAAGAACGTTCACCCTCCGCCATAGCCGTGGCAACAAGCACAAAAGCCAACCTCCACATTTTCCCTCTAAGTCTTTTGTTTTAGTTCGCCATCTATCTGGTGCTTATATAGGAGCCCTTAACCATCTAATTGTAATTAAATGGATTGATTTTTTTTTTAATGGGAGTAAATGAATTGATTTTTTTCCCGACTATTGTGTGGTCAAATTTTGGTTTTTTAATAATATTAGATTTTTGATTTAATTCATAGAGATCTTCATATAATATTTACAAAGTTATCAAATATGTTATTATTCATAGTAAGAGATAAGATTACAGTTTGTGTAACGTAATGAAATTTTTCTAATTAAAAATGAAACTTTTATGGATGAAAAATATATTGTAATAAATGTGGCTGAATTTGAGTCTGAAGTTATTGGCAGGCAGGTGACCTTGAATTCGTGGATGCATAGCATTTTTCCGGAAAAGTCAATAGTAATTAATTTGATTTGGTGGTATTCTGTGTTTCCCGTTTTATCACATAGCTAAAAATCATCATATTCATATTTAATATTGACAAATGAATATATCTGAAGAACCTAAAATATGGAATAAAAGTTGACTCGTATTCATGTTAGACCTAAAAATGATTAATGAAAGTTTGTCATAAACTTTTTTCTTAAAATTTTATTTCTTAACATGATACTCGTGGTTCTCCAATTCCTTGCAATGAGGATGAAGATTATACTTCTTACCCAATGGCTTTCAACCTTTTTTATTTATTTTTCCAAAATTTATTACCTATTTTTTATATTATAGTAATATTTTATCATCTATTTTTTTTTTTTGATTCCTTCTTATTTTCTAATCGGATTTTTTTTTTTATGAAAATGTATTTAGTGATTTTATTGATTCTTAATTTTTATTACTTCGATTTTGTATCTTAATCCTCATTCTTATTTAAAATAATCTTTTTTTTTCTTAATCTTCATTTATATTTTCCAATCCTTGTATCCCTTACCTTCTTATTTTTTATATATAATTAAAAATATTATTTTTTCTTAATAAATAATTAATGTGAAATTTTTGACTATTTAAAAGGAATAAGCAAAATCTTATAAAAAAAGAATATGCCCTTCACAAATTTAATAAATTATATCATTCACTAATTTTATTGATTAAAAAATAAAACAACATTACAAATATCTTATATTATTTTATTTTTATTATTTAACGATAAAATTTTTAATAACCGCCAACCATCTATTTTGAGTCGGCAGGTGAACTTGGCCCTCTTTGATCCTCCGTGCCGTCAAGTTTCGCTGGCATTTCAGGTTACGCGCTTAGTAACGCGTAACCCACCACCTCTGCCACCATTCGACATTGTCAACGTCGCTTGCCCAAGACTCCCTCTCCCTCCTTTCGCAAGTCACAGCCTTTCCCCTCATTCTGCTTTATCTGTTGACTTGAATAAATCCTTGTTCACAATACGCTGTAAAGACTTTCCTCTTTCACATTTTAGATATCTCAAAGATCGAGCTTTGAATTTTAGAACTCATTTCTCTGACATTGTTCTTATTCAGTTTCTCAACTATTTCTGAGTTTTGGTCTACAATGGAATCGAAAAACCCAGCGAGGTTTACTCTGGGGAGACAGTCATCGCTGGCCCCAGAACGCCATAACGAAGAGTTGGAGAAGCCTAGTTCAGAGGAAGAAGACGCTGAAGATATTGATCCTGGATTAAGGTTAATGTACTTGGCCAGTGAAGGCGATCTGGATGGGATTCATGAGCTATTAGATTCGGGTATTAATGCGAATTACAAGGACATCGATGGTCGAACTGCTCTTCATGTTGCAGCTTGTCAGGGTTTAACTGATGTGGTTGCTTTGTTGCTTGAGAAAGGAGCTGAAGTGGACCCTAAAGACCGCTGGGGGAGCACGGTAATCACAGTTATCTCTTTGTTGGGATCTCTTAATTGGATTAGTATGCTAATTGTTTGTTGTTACGATTTAACAATGTTATTGTTAATCAATTTAACATGAGCTTTACTTTTCAATAATAACAATATCAATTTTACTTGCCTATCAAAACTGGATTTGAGCAAAATGGGGCAATCTTTCAATTAAATGGAACTAAAGCACTCTATGCTCGGCTAGTATTATTATTGCTCTTTGCTCTAGCATGGGACTGTTGGTTGTATGCTTTATCTTTGGGATTTTTTTTTTTTTTGGTTAGAACTATTGCCTTTTGTGGGGATTCTGAATTGTAAAAGAAAGTTGAATTAGGCTCTCTAGTTGCTTAATAAGTTGCAGTTAGAGTGGGCAAAAATTAAGATTTCTAAGCTCAAGGTGGAGCAGATTACTTGCATTTGGTACTGGTTTAGCAGGATAATTTAGTGTGATTTTTCAAAATAAAAGTGTAGTGCTTCGGAAACTTAGCGTTCCATGCTTAAAGACAACTTTGTATTTGTGCTAACCTTTCTGTTTCTCACTTCCACTAATTTCTTAAATATCTTCTGCATGGTTTTCAATTAAAATTAATCACTATTATTAAATGTGTAATTGCTGGAATAATTATGGATCTCATGTCTCTCAAACAGCCTTTGGCAGATGCTATATATTATAAGAACAATGATGTTATCAAACTATTAGAGAAGCATGGAGCAAAGCCTCTGGTATGTAGCACTTATTGATCTTGTATATCGGCGTTAGCTTGCAGCATTCTGCTATTCTTTTGCCAATTCGTGTGATTATACTGTTTCAGATGGCTGCCCCCATGCATGTTAATCATGCACGTGAAGTCCCAGAATATGAAATCGATCCTAAAGAACTTGATTTTACCAACAGTATGGAGATAACTAAGGTGAACACTTGGTTATGCTATGTTTTTTCCCTGACAATTTGGTTTGGTCTGTCTTATAAATATTTTGTTTAGAGATCTTAAAGAAACTAGTTGTAATGTCTTTGTCTATATCGTTTACCTTCTGGTTTACTTGATAAAGTCTAAATTTTTTGGGGACATTCATATCATGATATTCGATTTATGTCTTGATTGTGGCAAGTTTTATATAAGCTACAAATTGAGCTGGAAAATAATGAAGTTAATTAGAAATTCATTAAATTATATTTATATTGGAAACATGGATGTTGGAATTTTGGTTTTACTTCCTGAGAAATGTGACTGGTGTTGAATTTCTAGAAGCAGTTTGCACATTATGCATATTATTTCTGTCTCATAATTTCTTCTTTTTGTCAGGGGACTTTCTGCAGTGCGTTATGGCGTGGAACAGAAGTTGCTGTGAAAAAGCTAGGAGATGATGTGATTTCTGATGAAGAGAAAGTGTGGGTTGCTCATAGCCCTTGAGTAGATGTTGTTTTCATTTTTCTTTAAAATTTCATGATAATTAAGGGACTTGATGTTCTTCAGGAAGGCATTTAGAGACGAGCTTGCATTATTTCAGAAGATTCGACATCCAAATGTAGTTCAGTTTCTGGGTGCTGTGACTCAGAGTAGTCCGATGATGATTGTGATAGAATATCTTCCCAAGGTTTGTTAACCAGTTGCACGGATTCTCAGAAAGTTCCTTGGGATGCTAATTTGATGAAAATTTTGAGTGACAATGTTGCTTCTTATTTCTTTTTTTAATCTAAACTTTTCGTTGGTGGTGCAGGGAGATCTTTGTGCTTTTTTGAAAAGGAAAGGAGCATTGAAACCAACAACTGCAGTGAGATTTGCTCTTGATATTGCTAGGTTCTTGAATCTTTTCATCATGAACAATCTTATTCCATTCACAATATCTCATTATATACAACTTCGATATTTGGTTTGCAACATTGAACTAGTTGAGTTTATGCAATTGATTTTTTTCTGGTTTTAATGTTTGCTTATTGCGGCTGGTAAAGTTGAATTAATTGCTTGACTTTATTTTGATTGAAGCTTACTTGGTAAAGCATTCTAATTTAGGATTATGGAAGTGCACTGAAATACAGAATAGATGTAATTATTCTTAGTTCCTTTTGATGATGGGGAGGGAGTTTAATTAGACTCTGCTAGATGGATTATAATATTTCTGTTTCAGTTCATTTTTTTTCCCCTTTTTTTATTCTCATGTTGGTCTTCAAATTACGCAGGGGAATGAATTATTTGCATGAGAATAAGCCATCACCAATCATTCACCGTGATCTTGAGCCCTCGTAAGTTTCTTTGTTCAACTTACCTTTCATTTTTCACTAAAACTTCTGTGTTATAATTGTCTGATGTGATCTGCAACTTTATCAATGTTGCTTATGAGTAAGCTAACAGTAATATATTGCGGGATGATTCGGGCCACCTAAAAGTTGGAGACTTTGGGGGTAGCAAGTTGCTTTCAGTTAAAGAAGACAGACCTCTTAGTTGCCAAGAAACTTCTTGTAAGTGCTGCTTTGTTTTGGTGTGACATTGATATATAATTGGCTGCACATTCGCTCTTTACATTTCTAAAATGCTATATTTTCTTGTTCATGAGTAATCTTGTGATATGCAATGGACTTTAACATGCTGCTTGATGGATTGATTTTCTGAAAACTAGGATTTTTTTTTTTGGGGCAGGTCGCTATGTGGCTCCAGAGGTTTTTAAACAAGAAGAATATGATACCAAAGTGGATGTTTTCTCATTTGCACTAATTCTGCAAGAGGTAAAGATTTCTCTAACTTTTTATTGCCAAATTGAAGGCTACTGAAAACGATACAATCCTAATTCGCAGCTGCAATATCTGTCATTTGATGTGTTTTAGATGATTGAAGGATGTCCACCATTTTCTGCAAAGCAAGAAGCTGAGGTTCCAAAGGTATATGCTGCAAAAGAGCGTCCACCTTTTAGAGCTCCAGCCAAGTGCTACGGCCATGGTCTGAGGGAGTAAGTATTCTGTGTTTATTGAGTTATCTTCTTTTGTCTTTTATCGGGAAACCGAAGCACTTGTAACTGAGACTGAGAGTTGATTACATGCACGATGCTCATGTTTTGTGATGCATGATATCTTCCGACAGATTGATTGAGGTGTGCTGGAATGAGAATCCGGCAAAGAGGCCAACGTTTAGGCAAATAATAACAAGACTGGAATCCATATATAACACCCTTGGCCATAAAAGACGTTGGAAGGTTCTCTCTGGCCTCTGTCTTTCTTTTTCAGTTAACATCTAGTTTCTTTCTTTGCACTTGTTTTATCAATCAACTCACGTTGTTTTCTAATAAACGACATTTTCAGGTTAGACCATTGAAATGCTTCCAAAATCTGGAAGCCATTTTGAGGAGAGAGAATTCAGATGATGGTTCATCTCGATCTACACGCAGCAGTATATGAAGCAGTGCACAAAATTGGCCCTCCCTCTTAACTTATTATTCTTTTCTGGATAGGAAACCATCCTTTTCTATTTTGATATTCCACTGATCATGATTCAGTTTGAGACTTTCTAATCCTTATTTCCACTTCTCACCACACCTATGAGAATCACATGTTACATACGCTAGAATGTTGTTTTTCTTTCATGTACATTACTTACACTGTCAATTTAATACAGATATATGTCTAATGGATTTGATTTTATTAATTAATGAATGAATAATTTGATGGTGGTGAAATTCCGGCGGAATTAATGCTTTAGATTAGAAAATTTTCACATTCGATATCATTAAAAATAAGATGACTATTAATAATGTATAACTATCAATCATTGTCAGATTAAAAAAAAATAGATAACTATGGTTTATTATTATTATTATTTGCTTTGACTTTCTTAACAGTAATTTAATCAAAAAGTACCCTTCTTTTCAAGTTGATCATTCGTAAATGCACTGAAGCCCTGATAAATGCAATAGGCTTAGTTTTGCTGATTGGGTTTGGTCCGAAATGGACCAGCCCGTCAGATATTTCAAATTTTTTTTTTATTAGAAGTCTAATTTTGGCTTAGAATTTTTGAATTGGAACATAGTTTTTTCTCTTGTTTTTATGGTTTCGCTATTGATTCTTGGCCTGCTGTGTTTTATATATAATGAGCTGAGCTTCTTTTATCTTAAGGCTTATTTATTTAAGATTTCTGTTGCCTTACTCATTCATTAATATTTGATATTTTCTTTGTTGGATATTCCTACTATTGTTTATCTTAATGTGATGAATTTAATTTAATTAATTATTTTCTTAAGCTGTCAATATAATATTATATCTAATTACTTAAAAGTAAAATATCTTTGAAAGACAGAACTATAATTAGGAGATAATCGTGATGGGTGATGTTTTTTTTAAATATTCTTGGTGGTCCATAATTTTGCGATTATTTTGGCAAATATATGATAAGTTAGCTAAAAGCTGAAAAACTAATTTTAAGTTGTAAGCTATTAGCTTAGGGTTAAAAGTTATTAAGTTAGTTTATTGAATTAAAATTGTTTGATAAAATGACATAAAAAGGTATGTTTATTTAATTTTTTATACAAATTATATGTTAGTAAAATAAGTTTATTTATCAAATAAGTCTATTTTAATCAAATAAACTTATAAGTTAATCAAATACACTATAAATTAATTTATTAGACTTGTCAAACACACTCATAGTCTTTTTAATACATATAAACAAAGTAAAAGATTAATTTGTAGCTGAAAAAAGTCAAAACCTAAATGATGGCAGTCCATCCAATTTGTGAATTGAGGTTACAGACCTTAATTTCCCATATGATGACTTTCCCCATTTGGAGAATTTTTGCAAAACGCAACTTAATCTTCTGCCTTTACCTTTCTTCTGTTTGGTCACACACCGTATGCCATAAGGCAAAGGGCACACACCACAAAAAGTTTATAATAGGCTTTGTAATAATGCCAGCCGCCCACTTCGCATAATGTAGAATCTAACATGAATTTGCCAATTAGGGTAAACCATGTGAGCCATTGTGTCTAACCCAATCATATTACTTTCAGAAAGCTGCTTTGTACGTAATATACGTGTAAGCTAGCTCCATTTTCACTTTTTCAGCTTGAGTGTTTCAGCTTCTAACTTGATTACCGAAGGATTTAGTCCACATGGAGGATATTTTAAGGTTCGTAGTTAGGAGTTCAAAATAGGAAAAATGCAAGTTTGATTTGTGTGGAAAGTTCTTACAAATGGAGGGGTTACCCAATTAGACAAATTATAATTCAAAATATGGTTAAGTTCGTGAATCACATTTGCAATTGCAAATTGTTATCTTTAGTTGGTTTCTACTCAAGTTTTCTATCATTCCCAGCTAGAAAACCACGAACTAATTGATTGATCCATGTGAAAATCAAGTGCAATTGCTTGATTTACTTTCCAAACTATATATATATATATATATATATATATTGGATAACAATCTCAATCCGTAATCATCATCATATTAATTAATGATGAAGACACACATCTTAAAATTTTCTATTGGAAATTGTATTGAGTAATTACAGATATGTCTTGCCACTCGTTCCCGATGCTTAGTTGGTGTTTTCTCATGCATCTTAAATAACCTCAGCTGACTGTCTGCAAGAAGTCACTAAGGGCTATGGAATGAGCTAGCGTTGACAGACAGCGCAGCCATTTGTATGTGGCATTGGTAGGTTTGAAATGACAACAGAAGAGAGACACTTATTTAGATAAACAGTTTTAGCATAGATAGACAGAGTCTTATCTTTTCGCTCAAGGCATTTGATCTTCCTACAAATTATCACAGATAATCAATTTTGGTGTATCTAGCTAGCTAGGCCAATTTTGATTGATTGGTTGATTAACCTTTTCGACTTTGTTAGCTGTACCCATAACGAACTTATTTAATTAGCAGATACTAAGTAGGAAAAAAAGGTGTAATTGTACATTTAACTAGACGAGACGATATCACATGCGACCTTCACCATACGATTGTTTTGATATTTGATTGGGGTGTTTTATTTTTACCATTCTATTCTATGTTGTTATGAAAGTATGAAAAAATCCAAAAAGAGTTGAGAAGATGACAACAAAACGTTGCTGTTGCTAAGCAATAGTACCAACAATGCAGCTACTGGAGCTAAGCATAGTTTGCGACTCTTTCACTTTCACAATTCAGCCTCTATTTTTGAGTTTGTTTACTTTCGATCGTTTGCTTCTTACATTATTGGCTGCAGCAGCCACATGCCAGAGCCACTCCTTCATGAGGGTGGGGCATGTGACCCCTACCCATAAAACAAACTTTGAGAGAATATATAGTGGAATTGCTTAGTTAAGTTTGCATTGGCGAAACTTGTTCTAACAAGGTAATATTAATTGCAGGAAAATCCATAGCCGCTCAATGCAGCTGCAGTTTGCACTTGCAACCACACCCATAATATTAATATATTTTATTGTGGCCGGCAAGGTTGTAAGTTTCATTCAACAACTGCAATTGCGAGCGAGCACTGTATTTCTTTTTGTAGTGAATATTGACCTCTCCCACTGCATTTGGGTACAAATTTTGATCTGCATCACCTGCTTTTTCCTTCAATTGCGAAAGCAATAACTACTTTAAAATGTTAATTGTGATCCGCTCTACCAATTGCGGTTGTAAATTTTAATAACACATTTATTTTGTGTATTTATATATGTATTTGTCATATGATGGCACAAAAGTTTGGATCTTTGATGTTTTGGAAATTACACTATATTTCTTATCTCTAAACCACACTAAAATGACTTAATTTTTGAACTATAGTTTTAAACCTCTCTTAGAGTTACTATAGTACGCGTTTATTCACTAGTTTATATATATTTGGACATAATAGAGCAAATTAAGTGCCTTTATGTTATGTAAACTAGTTGAGCTTTAATTTGAAATGCATGCACAAAATAAGATTCCCTCACAAAGTTGAATTTTATATATGAAGATCAAAACGGCAAAGTCAGTGACAGGACATTGGGCGGGCTGTCTAAAACAAATCCATCATGCTTGGTATCACCAGGAAATGTTGGAGATGGGAGTACAAAAAAGAACATCTGTTTTGGACTCTCTGTTTGAGAAATGTGCAAGGCTATACCATAATAACTGAGCAATGATTTATGTCCACAAGCAAGTAATCTTTATTAATATTTTCAGTTTTCTTCTTCTTTCAGGTTAAGGTTTCAAAAATACATGGGATTGAAGAGGGGTCCTACTACTAGTAATTAGCTGGTCATATAACAGGTACCAACTTCCAACTGCTACATTTGCTTTTTCAAGGACATCAGCACCCTGCAGAATATATATGAAAAAAGAACTTTGAGAGGAAGATCATATAAATAACAAAAAATATATACAGCTCCATGTGACTTGAAAAGAGTAAAGTTGGGGTTCATATCATGCCTAAACCTAAGCCCTCAATCCCAACAACAAAAAAGTTGGGGGAAGCATGAGATCGAGTGGTTCTGCGAACGAGAGAAATCTTTAGCATGCATTCCAAATTCAAAAGAACAATCAATATCTTACATGAGCAACAAGTCACTTATTATTATTTTTTGCAATTGCCTACTAGCGGTGATGAAATCATTGATGGCCATATATAGAGTCCAATTTATAACATAACTGCAGTAAACTTCTTCAGTGGCACCCCCTTAAGAAACTTTACAGAGAAGCATCACAGAACAAGTTGTGGCATAAACTTTTTGTTTCAAGTGGAAAGAAGTACTAAATTTTTTCCACTTCTGTTGATCTAACTACAGAGAGGTGCAGGTAGAGGACCCTCAATCCATCCACTCTATCTTTTTGGGTCATTGAATTTGGAACCCTCAACTGAAATTTACAGGCATGGAGAGGGCAAAAAAAAGAAAAAGCCAAAGTAACAACAAAACAAGAGGTGGAAAATGGACAGGAGATTTATACTGTAAATGGGAATTAACAGTATATCTATCAATTACCACTGTGGGTTCCCTTTAGCAGAAGGAAGGGTTGGGACTTGGGACCAACCATCAGTCAGCTTAAAGTAGAGTAAGATGAGTACAGAAAGATGTTACCAAATATAGCTTGAGTATTTCTGTTGATCTTCAATATTCTCAAGCTTTGAGGGGAAGTAGATGGGCTAGTGAATTTTAAAGAGTGCCGAGGACAATAATGCTTAATTTTCGTTGGGGATTGCTATTTCATTACATTTCTATTTGGTAGTTGTACAAACTAATTGTCATTTCCAATAGAATATAGCTAAATTTGCTTTAATTGAAAGGGCGAACCACACCAGCCCTATCCATTGTCCTTGTGTGGCACTTGAAAAGATATGATAATCTAGGATAACTCATGCTTTTGCACTCTTGGGAAAGCAGAATTGGGTATGATTCATCACCAAAATTGGTTAAGTTAAAGAAATTTGTATCCTTACGATATATTTGTGTAGGACCAAGAACACAGAACAAAACAACTAACTCTATGGATGAGATTCATGGGAAGATATATATCTTATGGTATCTATATGATTTTCAACATTTAAAATTGGTTCAAGAAGAAAAGAAAACAGATGACAGTAATTGAATTTCACACTAAAAGCATAGTTAATATGCGTATTACTAGTATTTTGCTATTTTACAGCCAGCCTGAGTAATTTTGCCAAAAATATAATTGCTTAAACAAGGATACCTTTAATACTAAGGCAATCAATTTTTGTTTATCAACGTGTCAAAACTATCACTAAATAACATTCTAGTTTTCTTCAACTCTTATGTCCAGTATATTCTCAAACTAATATCAAAATTCTTATACGTCAAGTCAAGCATTAAAGGTGCCATTAATTCATAGAATTGAATATTGGTGTTTTTGTTAATGGTAGCTTAAGATGAGATCAATGAGTTATTAATTGATTCCGTTAAGCCTGAATATATAGTTGATGTATTACTTTCGATAGAACCTGTTAAACAAGAATAAGTAGTTTTCTTTGTGGTCTCCATTCTTTGAGTTGAACTCAATCTAGTTCCCATTTCAGCTAGACTTTCTAATTAAGCAGCTCTGTGTGAAAGCTAGCTAGCAAGTACTTGGATGGGTTGAGAGATCAAAATACAATAGCTTGACGACAAAGAAGGTGAGATTGTGACAACCTACACATTATGCATTTATGAGATTAGGTCTTGCATTGAAGGCCTGCAACGTGTAGCATCATTTGCAAGCTCAATGGAGGATCATGTAATTGCTTTGTGGTCCCCCCAATGCAGAGAACATTAGTCCTCGTGGAACCGCAGCTTGTACTTTGCTTCTCTTCCAACTTCACAATAAACATTCTCTTAAGTCACACTTCCAACTAATTTTCAATTCATTAGTATTTGAAATATAATATTAATTATATATATGTGTATTTGCGATAATACTGATAGAAAAATAACTATAGCTTCTTCTATTTGTTTCTGAGATGATTATTTTGGAAAAAAGTATCAATATTGAAGTATTGAAGCTCTTGTGTGTGTGTGTGTATATAAGTGTTAGACTGTGATTACTTGCTAGAGCTGAAATTACTAGGAAAAGGGTGGGAGTTCAATATTAATGAAATTAATTAGTGCTAGGCTGAGAAGGTTATCATTTTCGTTCTGATAATTTCCCTCCAAGTTGGAGGGACATAATTTTAGCATTTGGAGTAATCTCCTTCCCATTTGATAGAATCCAATAAGGTCATGTTATTCTTCAAGTAGTTGATTTCACTAGATGAGATAAGATTTGTTAGTTATTGGAGTCTCCTTCTCATAACCATAATTAATTCCCAAAGAGGACTTTAATAGGGGTTTGTTTGATCGTCAGATCAGAGTAGGGTTTTAAGGTATAAATTTTCATATGTTAATTTAATTTTCTAAAGTTTTGGAGAACTTTGCACACAGTTGGGTTACAATGAAAATAATGCATAACCAATAATTGAGACGTGTATATATGCTGACTGATAACGCATTTCTTTAACTTTTGCGTTTGGATGGGTGAAGCAAGATACATGTGATAGCACTAGCTAGCACTCGCATTTGTGGTCCTCATAGTAGATATGGCAAGATTTTCTTGTTGTGAACTATAACGAGTTTGACCCATGAGAACATGGTTTATCACTCTGCTTTTCCATTTTAGAAGTAAACAGATGTAGAATGGAAGCAATGAGTAGAAGGTGAATTGGATGGATTACAAAAAGACTAAGCAATTTGCGAGAGTGCAAGAAATATTACAAAACATGACCAACACACCTCATTTGTCCTGAGATCCGTCGCGAAGACGGAAATTTTTGAAGAAGACAGATCTTGTGCCTGGCCCTGAGGTGTCTGTCAAGTCACCATGTTACCTCCCTAAGCATCTATCTACAAATATATAGAGACCGTCCATGGAACATTCTCTAAACGAGGTATAGCACATATATATTCGACTCTTAATTTGTGTACTATATAAGGGGTAAACATGAGTAGATGAGGTAACTAAGAGTCATCAATGAGAACAGGGAAATTATGTAAATATTCCAATGTTGTGAAAGTGATGTAAAAGAATTAAGATCGACACAGATTGTACTTAGAATTGCCATTTATCGATGTTATATATTTAATCTGTTTTTTCCCTAATTTCTTTTTCTTCTTTTCTACTTTTCAAGTTAAATTTCAAGTGCATAATATTAGATTGGTCAAAATGATTCATTTTAAAGTGAAAGGTAGAGTTTAACTAATTAATCTTATTCATGGAATCTTTTTGATTGTCAGCAGGGTAAGGTCAGTTCCATGACACATTAATTAGCTAGCTAGGTTCGATCGCTTGAGGAAGAGATAAAATAACACATGGATGGTAGCTTGCTTTTAGGCCTAGCTAGTTTGATAGTCTTTCTTGTTAGGATAAAATAAACTATCAGTGGAGAGGAAAATATATAGAGCGTAAGAGAACAATTAGCAGGATAAGATAGACCTAGCTAGCTAGCCATCCTAATAGTATAGTGCTGCCTGCAACTTACTGAAAGATCCTTTCAAACGCCACCGATCGATATTCTTAATTTGTCAGAAAAATGTTAAAAGCAGGATACCATTACCAACTTAGAAAAGGTTATTTTCCAGCTTCTTTTCAAACAGTTTACAGAAGAAAAAAGGTAAAGCAAAAATTAATGTCTTTCATAGGTGTGTTGGCTAGCTATGATGCATTTTTGTCCCCCGAATGTGCAAATGTATTACATCTCCAAAATAAAATTAAGGTCTGATATCTTTGTGATGCTGAAGTAGAGTTTGAATTAGCTCGAAAACAAGCCCAGACTAAAAGATTCAAAAAGAAATTCATTATGATACGATCGTTAAGAAAATATTTAGTTTGGTAGGAGCCAAACAATTGACTTCATATCACTATCTAACATCAGTTAAATTAAACTTGTTTAATCACATATGTGTACCACAGAAGGTTCCTGTATGTAAATCACTATTTTGGTGAGGGCATAAATCAGATGAGACGTGATGTGATATATGATATGATATGTTGTGATTGTGACATATGGCATCGTGTCCTTAATATAATACCAAGTTAAAATTGTCATTTTGTTTTTACCTTCTGTGGATCCAATATTTATGATCTTCTTATGAGATCGAAATCAAAATCTGTAGTGTTTCATTATTATTTCTGCCCCACAAGCTCCACAGATTGATATCTAGTCTAGATAGATAATTTGAAATAAAGAATTGACAGAAGAAAGACGTTAATGTGTACTAACAGAAGTGAAAGGATCAGTTAACTTATAATATACAGCCAGCAATAATTTGCATGACAGGTGTATTTAGGGTTAAAACTTGTTGAATTTTCATCTTCTGTCTTTGTTACCTTATTAGTGAAATTCTACTTTACCTTGGCTTGCGGACATGTACTTAATGCCAAATGGCATACATTGGAAGCTAGTCTGTTTTATTCGTTTATTATTACTTGGGTGAATTATTGGCTTTTACTTGTACTTTTGCTCAAGACAATGTTTTCATTTTGTTGCCAGTGGTGTTCAAATTTGAAAAGGAAAAAAAAAATAAAAATTAACTGTTAAAATATTGGGACATTTACTGTCAATTGATTGGGTATTACAAAATTGGTTACTCGTAATGCATCCAAATTAATTAATTGTATAGTCTAATTAAGTCTCTTCATTATCTCCCCACTTAGACAGTTTGACGTGGTATTACAGCTATATGTGCTGTGACACCATCATCCCAACTTTAGTTTAGTTCAGTTTAAACGTGATTAATAACTAGTTTAGTTGCCAAATAAGGTTGATTTAGTTGGTAATAACTAGAGTTATATTTTACAAGAATCGATTCTTATTGCTAAGAACTTTGTTGGTGGACATCTCTTTAAGTATCACATTGAAAGGATTCAAAACATGTCTCTCTACGATATTTGATGCTCTCCTTCTGTCTGTGATCTCTCTCCAAGCCTTCTCTTGGTGAAATAACAAGAAGCGAAGAGTGAAATTGAAGACATTACAAATTAATTCCAAAGGAAGGGGTTAGTGGAGGGGCTAAAGGAAAAATTGGTGCAGTCAAAGTTTGAACCCATTGCTTTTATGAGCAATTGAGCATACAAGTGCTAATTGAAAATCCAAAGACTTAATATATATGCGTATATATAGCTTAAATTACTTTTACATATTATTAATAATTAATTGTTTTTTAGAAAATGAACAATCATGACTTTAAAAGATGAACATGAACAAGAGCATTGATTTGTATTAATGTTGTCAACGAGTTAGAGTAAGTAATTCAAAAGAGTTAAAAAATATGAAACCCTTATATATGTTGCTGTGGTATCAGTTTTACTGTATTTAAAATATTAGCAACAACTATACAACATGATGCATGGAGTACTTTGTATGTTTGACTAGGTTTGTTAATTGAATTGCTAAATTTGTATATATATGCTTATATATAGTTCCCACATCTTTGGTTGCATAAATGATTATCATTAATTAATTATGAGTCTAAGCAATGATTTAAATTCTTTAACACTACCAAACAAGGCCCAATCAGGCAAGCATACACTATACTTTTGGTAAACCTAAAAGAAGCAAACAGAGTAACTAGCAATGAAGCATTAAGGATAAAATTATCAAATTGACCATTATATGTGTACTAACTCAGAAACGTGGCTGGTGTTTTCCCCATATATACCCATTATTTGACATTAATTTGCTTGCTATTGAACGACCTGTCAACGCATGCAATGCTTAGCTTAGCATGGATTGCTAATTAAGGTAGGCATCGATAGGTGACATGTCCTACGCCACAAATGAAATGAGTGATGAGGCACCATCGATGAATACAACAAATTGTACCCACTAGACAATTTCTACTGCTAGGTCCAATCCAGTCAGATGAAATAATAATTAAATGGCAAAGTTGGTGGTAAAATTGTTACCGGATGGATGGTTCAAGTTGCTAATTAATAAAATTAACCCTAACAATACTCACTTACAAAATTTGACCATATAGTATATACAAATACTTATATATAATGACAATATATATATAGGTCAATTGATCACATATCTGTATATATGTTAGATATCATATATCTCGGGAACGAAAGTGAATTGGAGAATATAGGATATTAAGATGGTTGATTATCAAGTTGATAAAAAATGGTTTTAACAATTAATGCTTGGGTTTTGATTTCTGATTAACATGTATATATAATTAATTTGCAATATATATGGTTGGCTTGGCTGTCAGATGGCAGTCGCCTTCAATTTTTGGTCACCACACCACCTAGTGATACAGTTAGAGTGCCAATTATGCAGTAAGTCCCCACACAGCATGTATGTATGTATATTGCAAACCAAAAAGAAAAATCCACTAGAGTTAAAAGCAAAAAATGGTTGTGATGAAACATTAGGGATAAAGGTTAATGGCTTAATGTTGTTCTTTAAATATTGATAAAGCCTGCCTTTCAAAAGACTAAAAAGAACAACACACTTGTTTATTATTGTCAGTTTGTTATAAAAGCTAATGGAATAATGCTAGAACTGGAATTGTTTGAAGCATTGGCAATGTACCCAGAAGGGAAAATCAAGAGCAGGTTGAAAATTGTCAAGCAAATGGAGAAAAATTGATTATCCTGGTGCTACTTTTTCTTTGCCAATGGCTGGGACATTAGAACTATATATATATATATCCTTGCATAAAAGCTAGCTAGTTCTAGAAAAAATTATGTTCATACAATAAAGAAAGAGAGGTTCCTCTCAATTATATTTGTATAAATCAAACCCTAGGTTCAATGTTTGCAACTTATTAACCCCAACGTCCTTTTCACCCCATTAATAATCGTTTTCAGAAGTTCCTCTCACTCAGTACCAATGCCCTTCATGTTTCACAACTTCTTGATATTTTGGAATAAAATAAAATGTTAATGGAGTCCAATTCTAAAGATTATTCCAGCTTTATCCTTCCCTTTTGATTCATCTCAAACACATACCACTTAACCAGTGGGGGTAGAGGATAAAAAAGGGAAAAGGGGAGAGTCAGAGACAAAGTAAATAAAATAAAATTTATAAGAGAAAAGATGATAAGATGAGTATATAGTTTTTTGATGAATAAAACCATTATATGTGAAAGAAAGGGTGTTTTTCACTTTTATAAAAACCGTGTCTTTGCTCACTTCGCTTTCATTTTCTGATATCTCTTCCTGTTCTGATAAGTGGGAAAAAGAGAAAGAAAACAGAGGGAAAACTTGATCAAGAGCTGAAACCCTCTGTTCCTGTCCTTAATTTTATTCTCTCCATACCAGGTTAGTGAGCAAAAAACTGAAACATCATCTGAAATCTATCTTTTAGTGTTTCATCTCTTTAGGTCAATCAAACTTTTCCACACTTGAAACCCAGATTTAGCTACTCAAGCTCAGCAAGTGCAAACTGTAGGAACGAATGAAAAATTTTGGCTTTTGTGATGTAAATGTTTGAGCCTTTGATGGGTGAAGAGGGTTCTAATTAATGAGATTCCAAGTTCCATTTTACACTCTTACCCTTTCTAATTCGCTTTATCTTTTCTGCTGTGTGAATAGTGATTGACAATTTTATTTTGCCTGATTCAGCTTGCAACCATGGCGTTTCCCAACCAATCCTTGTCAGTTTCTCCTCAGAGAAAGATTGGAAGAGGGAAGATTGAGATCAAGAGGATTGAGAACACCACCAATCGCCAAGTCACCTTCTGTAAGCGCAGGAATGGTCTTCTCAAGAAGGCATATGAATTATCTGTGCTTTGTGATGCTGAGATTGCTTTAATCGTCTTCTCTAGCCGTGGACGCCTCTATGAATATGCTAATAACAGGTACTCTTCTTTTTCTGTTCACAAATTAATTACTCACTGATTTCCCTTTTCTTTTTTTTTGGGGGGGCACAGTACTCACTGATTTCAACTTCCGTGTTCTTCTCAATTTCTTTGTTAAATTTTATTCATTGAAAATCCGATTTATGATAAGTTTCTAGTTTTTTGCTAGTTAAAAATGGTTCTTGTTTTGGGGTTTAGATTTCTGCTCCTGCAAATAGATCTTTTTAAGAAAGAACATAATCATATTTTTGATGCAGTTTAAGATAGAGTTTTTCCTCTTTTTATCTCAGTTTTCTGTAACAAAGAAGCTCTTGTCTTTTTTCCTTCTATTTTGGATTTTTCCTTGTATGAGCTTTATGGATTTTTATTTTTATTTTTAATCTTTTTTTCTTCCCCCTTTGTTTCTGGTTATCATAGTTTTTCTAGTTCTTGCTGGTTTGGTGGATACATAGATCTGGTGCAATGGATGGAAATAGAAGCATTATTTGTAAGTAGCAACAGGTGAAGATTCGGGAAATTTATTCAGGCTTGTGAGATCAGCCATACTCTAACTTCCTCCGTTGTTAGATTTTCTGTTTCCTTTTTCTTCTTTCCCTTCCATTATTCCCTTGATTCTCTCTCTTTCCCATCTATAAGGCTAAGCTAACAAGCCCTCTATCAAAAGCTGTCATCTTCTCATTTGCCCAATTTCTCCATCTCCTTAACACTTCCTTAATACCACGTCAGTGAGACATCAAGAAAGACACAGTACGATTTCAAGAAATTGTCATCTGTCAATTACTCGAATTAAAAAAATAAATATGAGAAAAAGGGCCTTTTAGGGTTTGTGAAAAAAAAAAGAAAAGAAAGTTGTTTTAGGAGATTAGGCAGGAAATTTCTCTTTTTTAACTCAGATGAAGGTTTTCCCTTTCCAAACTCAGAATCAAAGTTTCCTCAAATCTCACTTACGCACGTGCAAGATCTCAAGCTGGGTCAAATACAACCCAAAAGATTAGGGTTTTCATTAGCAGCCGATCGGAGAGGCAACACTTAATCAAGTAAAAAAGCAACCTTTTCCGATATAGCCAATCAGAACTTCAGTATGGTCAAAAGGGGATTCAAAAGTTCAAATTTTTGGTAGATTTTCCCTCTCCTTTAGGAAATGGACGGGTTTGGTTGTTCTGGTTAGGGTTTTAAGGACTAGGCTAGGATTTCTTTGTCTTTGGTTGAAAGAATCTTTGGTCACGTCACACATGATTTTTCAGTTTCCCTTGACTCTTCTGACAAAAGAGTTTATGTCATATTCCCATACTTGGCTCTCTTTTCCTCTTCCATCTGAACCCTAATTCTATCTTGTATGATGAAAATGCCCTCTTCTGGGGAATTTTATCTCTTTTTCCTCCTTTCGTTTGCTTTCTCTCTCTTTACCAGAGAGTAAAATTCTTTTACGAAGCTTTGGAACAGCTAAGAGAGTGATGAGCTGAGCCAATGAGAATCTCCGAGCTGTGTTATCATAATTTCACCTCTGTTAGCAATTCAGACTGGGCTTTGCATTTGCTCAAGATCTTGCATAGATATATTTGTGTAAGTTTTAGAGAGAGAAGAAAAATAAACGATTTCTTTCTTTGTGGTTCTCTCTCAATATGAAAGTGTGTGGTAAATTTGGGGGCAGAGACAACGTACGACAACTTAAAGCCAATAGGAGAGTTCTGAGCATTTGGCTTCTTCCATGCAATGGGAAGCGTACAATATTGCTGCTGCTGCAGCAGCTGCCGAAACGGACGGCCGTGATGGACACAGACTTTCAGACAGAAAAGAATAATATTTTATTTAATTAACTTTTAACAAATTAAAACAAAATTGAAAAACCATCTAATTTCTATGGGGTTTTCAAGGTGGAGGTTTAGGGTATTAACCGTTGTGAAATGGGTTTGTGCCAAATGGCAGAGAAATGGCCCTAGAAATGGTTAAACCAATGATATAATGGGGAGGTGTGCCAGCATGGCACCAGCAGCCAATCAATGGCTCGACGAAATTAAGGTATCACTAATCAATAAATGTAGATAAAAAGTGCAGGGAAAAGAACTTTGAAAATTAAATATTATTTTAATAATTTATTTTGCATCACATCAAGTCAGATATTACTTTACTTTGGACGGCGTTTGGAATGACTGAGAAAAGAAAGAAAGACATGCATCAGTAGATGTTACTTTAGAAGTGTTGCGTTTAAGGTTCAGTTAACTGAGAGAGTTGGTTTGATTTGACCACAACCTAACATGTGCTTAAAATTTTCAACTCATTTTGACTACTTACCTTTCTTTTTAGCAGTTTCTTTCCATTTATTTCCAAATATGGTTTAACCAGATGATATGCAGTAGAATAATATTATAAACTTTATAAATATTTTTAAGACGATAGAACCATGAAAGATTGTTGTCATGCTTAGACAAAAATTAATGGATAGTAAGAAAATATAAATTAATGGGTTACTATATTCATGCCTTGATTTTACACTGCAATGTCCAATCCTGAAATAAAAGAGCATACAATTTTTGTTCCTAGTTTGTTTATTCATCAAATCAATTTGACTATAATTGACACTTTTGTGTATATTTTGTCCCTTTTTTTGGATATTTTAAATAATTAGCTGAATTTTATATGAAATTAGGAAATCATAAACTGGCAATTTTCTTTATTATTGTTGATTTTTTGAGCTTTGCATACATGAAATGTTGGAAACATCATAGAGTGTAGGTGCTCTAATGTTTTTCAAGTAGATCTCCACTTTAATATATTGTCATGTTGGCTGTCAAATCACTATAAATGAAGTTATTGGATTAAAACAACGAATATATATGAAATTTCTATTTCTATACCAGGAAAATGAGATAAGACAGACAAACCAAGCTGGGACCCCTCTGTGTATAAGCATTTTTGACTAACCATCCATCTTACAATTAAAACTGCTTTATTGAGTCAATCTAATTAACAGAGCCACCACATGCTTGAATTTACTTACTTAAGAGCCTTGATTAGATTGTAACTTGCTTCACGGGCCATCATATTTTGCAACAATTGCAGATATAATTGTGAACAACAATCTATAAGTGAGAAGTGGATTTATTTAGTTAGTTATCATTTATCAATATGTTATTAATCATAATTCTTAGTTTATTTCTTCATCCATGTATTTTGTCTTACCATATTCTTTTAAATTAGCTACAGCAATTTACATACCTAGTGGTTAGATTTATAGATGTACCTTGACTATTCAAAGCAAGGAAACCCATTTAGAATGGTTATAGGACTTAGAAGGATATATATATATATATATATATATATATATATATATATATATATATATATGTACTGAAGGTTACTTGAAATTTGTTAATTTCCGAGATGCTTATTCATAAACTATAAATTTTGGTCTATATATCTAATTTTCGAGTTTTCATATTTGCAATTTTTAACTGGAGTTATCCGTAAACTAATTAACTGAAATAAGGCTGTTTCTCACGTTCATATTTAGATGACTTTTATTTAGTACACGAGCTTGTCTCAGAGCAAGTTCTGTGAAGATGTACTGTGTGTTTGTTCAAGCATCCCTAAAAAACAGACTAGTGATGCTCATTTAGATTTTAACTAGATAATAACAACAAAACTCCTTGTGCTTTTATTAGAAGTTGTTAATTTTCTTCACTTCTGTTTGTGTCCCCCTGCTTCAAAAAATCTAAAAAGAAAAAGAAAGAAGAATTTAAGCCAATTATTTGCAGTGTGGTTCTTTTGTATCAAAAATAGATAAACAGTTATTTTAGGAATTTATATACGCTAATAATGTAGCAATCAATTGTTCTCTTAGAATAAAAAAAATGTTTTCATGATTGTCATATGTTGATTATCTTAATTACCAATTCCATAATAAGCATTTACTGCAGTGTCAAAGCAACTATTGAGAGATACAAGAAGGCATGTTCAGATTCTACTAATGGTGGATCAGCTTCTGAGGCAGATGCCAAGGTGTTAATGATTTCCTACTTCTTATATTGATATGGATTGGATCCATCAATTTTAAATAATTTATCTGTCAATATGTGGCTAGTTTCATTTTTGGTATACATGTGTTTGCAAATAAGTATTGATAGATAATGCAACAAGATAGAACAAAAAATTGGTTTTAAATAATTTCAACGATTAAACTCTGACACTTAGCTGTGGCTGCCAGTACTACCAGCAAGAAGCTGCCAAACTGCGAATGCAAATTAGCAACCTTCAGAATAACAACAGGTAATCAGAATGGATTTGATCTTGTGCCTTCGTGCATGAATTTTCTTCATTTTTATTTTTTTTTTATAAGAAAACAACGTTGTTTAATTGAAATTATTATTATTTCTGTGTATTTTCTTCTAAAATTGTGAGTTTCAGGCAAATGATGGGTGAGGCTTTGGGCAATCTGTCTGTCAAGGACCTTAAAAACCTGGAGACTAGGCTAGAAAAAGGAATTAGCAGAATTCGTTCCAAAAAGGTATATATATTATCTATTATCTATTATACCATCCTAATTGTGAGACCTATGCTTGAGAGTAAGCATATTATTGGATATGTACTCTCTCTATGGAAGTAGTTTTCCTCTAATGGCTATTTTCTCGCTTACTCTTATAAATTCAACAGATTTTTCTTTCGCATTTTCATATGAGCCTTAATTTATCAGCTTATTTTTATTATTGTTTTTCTATCATTTATTAAAGCCTGCTCCTTTTGCCTTTTTCAGATTTTAATAGGAAACTATAGAAAAGGATACCTTCCTACACTGGCTTGGTATCCAGTGGATGATATATATTTTGAGAATTGATGGTTTGATTTTTGTTCGCTGATGAATGTACATGTCTCTGACTACTTTTTTCCTTTCTTTCCTTTGTCCCATTTCGCAAACATCTATTTCAGAATGAGCTGCTATTTGCAGAAATTGAGTACATGCAGAAAAGGGTAAATGCTTTCTAATCCCTTCCCATTTTTCTATTTATCAAGTCTCAATTTTGCATGTATATGTGGTCGTGAGCAAACCAAAACTTGATTGGTTCTGGGGTCTGTTGTTTTAGGAAGGAGATCTAGTTTGTAATAAATACCAGGTGACTATTTTGTTCTATTCTGCTTGTATGTATTTGTTTCCTTTTTGTGAAGTTATGCTATGCTATTCGTGGATTGGATTTTAGTGACTTGAGCTGTAACAATCTGTTTATTAATTTTATTTTTTAAAATCAAAGTTTCATTTTCCACACAATTAATAACTTGTGTGCGCGTTGTCTATTTTTCATATTATATATAAGTGATGAAAACAATCAAGCTTTTTAACTTTTTTTTTTTTATTTTTTATGGGAAAGCTTTTTAACTCTCAATTCATATATAATTGCATTTAACCCACATTTATTTTCTTTTCTTTACCTTTCTCTTTCTCTTTCTGTCACAGATGAGGCAAAATGCATGTTATAGTTCAAATATGATGCAAAGTAATGCTTCCGAAATCAAAATAGACTGGCCTAGAAAATGAATTTAAACCACTCAGGGCTATTTATTTTTAAGTAGCTGTAAAATGAAAGTATGATTTTATTTCAACTGTTTTCTCCTTGTCTAAAATAATTTGCATCTTATTATATTTTTCAACTTGTATCATTTTTCTTCAGCCGTATACCAAGCAATCCTAGAGGTTTGGTAGGTGCAATTAACCTCAAAATTCTAATTTGTAGAAGCCTAGACACTGTAAAATACCCACATTAACGGTGAATGAGTTTAGTGGTCTATGATCACATTCAACACAGTCTAGATTCCCTTTTACTGAAATGATGGTGCAGATTATCAATCATAATCTAATTATGCTCTTTACCTGTTTTGCAAAGTTATCTTTCTAGTTAGGTTTTTCGTGGTATGTAACTATAAAATGTACACTGCAGGAAATTGACTTGCACAATAATAACCAGCTTCTTCGAGCAAAGGTTTCTCGCTGTCCTCTTTCTTAACATGCTTGTCGTACTTATATTGTGGTAATATAGTGCTTACTCTGATGTGTTTTGTTTTCTTCCTTTATTGATGTAGCAGATAGCCGAAAGTGAGAGAAGCCAACATAACATGAACTTGATGCCAGGAAGCTCAAGCTATGAAGCTATGCAGTCTCATCAGAACCCATATGACTCTCGAACCTACTTTCAAGTGACTGGGTTACAACCCAGTAATCAGTATTCGAAACAAGATCAGATGGCCCTTCAATTAGTGTAAGACTCTCTCTCTCTCTAACTCAACTTCACTTTTATGAATTACAAGAATTCATATATCACGGACAAGTTTTAATTAGTATAAGTGGACAGCCTGGTAAATTTTCACATATATATTGATCTTGTGCAGTTAATGCGATTGTGATTGTGCTTGAGGTTGAGAAGGGCTAAGAATTTCTCCAAGTTGTACTTTGGCATCTAGTCTAGCTAGTATGAGAGCTCATGAGTGCTAGGGTTAATATGATTAATCGAAACTATATATGAGGAGGGTGCACGTTAATTAAGGTGAATATTCATTCCCCGATCATGATTATGTAGTAGCTTTCTAGACTTTCATATATAAGACTACCCTGCATGTATTGTATTAATTAAGAATATGCACGCAGAGAAGACAACCTTACATTTCATGTGTTCGCCCATTTGTTTCTTGTTAGATTAATCGACTTGCTTTTTGAAAATACAATTATCAAGCAGAAGAAAACGAAAAGAACAGAACCTACTTGCCTGCTTAATTTTCCAAAGATTCTTAAGCAAGCGATTTATACCCTCTAACTGAAAATGTATGATCTCAGCCAGCTCCATTAATATTAATTTGGCCATGTTTGAGAGAAATTAATATGCAGATTTGTGACCTCTCTATATATATACTCACTTGAAGAATCTTAATCACCCAACCCATATATAATATTCAAATCAAATCCATACATGATATGACAATAGATATAAAGTGTGCCAATTATTTAGGGACTTTATATATGGCAATGCTCCACCGGGTTATTTTAGCAGCTATATATATATATAGGTATACATCATTAATTAATATATGATTCTGCTGCATTACACATGCCTGCATGCATTCATAAATCATAGTTGTGAGCGAGCTAGTTGATTGATATCCATTGGGTGAGTGAAGGAGCCATCAGGATCATTGTATGAATCATGTGCCACGATACGGTTGAAAGGCTCCGTTGGATGGAATTCATCAAAGAATATGTATTGGCTCCTATTCTGGCACGGTATTCCGTTAGGAATACAAAGCCCATCACTGTTGGTTGGGCAGCACGGAGCATTCACCACCAAGAAACCTGAAATTAATCAAACGTACCATTCAATCAGATCATATATATATATATATATATATATATATATAAAGTGTTTGCTAATTAATTGGTGCCGAGCCTACCAGTCAAGCGAGAATCTGCAGATGAAATGGCAGTGGTATTCACAAAGATAAATCTGGAATCAGTATAATTCTGATTGAGTTCATCAATGGATAATCTAAGCCTTTCATTGAAAAGTTGTGCTGCTCTATTCTGTTCTTCGACGCACGATGACCCATTTGACATTGAAATTGTACGCGGAAGGCACCCTATACTGCCTATCCCAAATACAACAAATTTTCTTGCTCCATAAACATCGTGCAAATTCTGCATATATGCCCCATGCATGCACAAGTAGAATTAGCATGCATATATTGTCACCCAATTAAAGTTGAAGTACGCAGGGTACTTACCTTTAAGTAAAGAGATAACAATTGATTGAGAGAGACGGCATATTGTTGAGGGGTATATATGCGACTCGTGGTGTAATTTTGGGGCACAAAATAATTGTTTATATAATCGTTAGCCCCGATGCTGAAATAGTACAAGCATTTGCCTAGGTATTCTTTTGCTCTACCAATATCTCCAAGTCTCGACATAATTCGGCTGACTATGATTCCGTGGTTTCTTATCTGTGATCCAAGGCTGATAACTTCACCCTGCACCACACCCACACCCACACCTCAGCCTCATCAAAATTTCTTTTGGGCCTAGCCCTCTCTGTTATACATTTAGTGGGCCAATTGTGGATCCATAACATACATACGCTATGAAGAAAGGAATATCAATTAACCAGATAATCGTCTAATCTAATAATTAATTAATTTATACGTACCATTGCCCTGCCGGTATCATCCCGAATTCCTGCTCCGCCAGATGCGTAGTTCACGCCTTTAAGTATGTCCGATTCTGAACCACTACTATTTCTATTTGCAAAGGGTCCGATAAAAGTTTCAAACCCCAGAAGTTGAGCTACGCACAATTAATTAATTAATTAATCAGAAGAACCCAAGAAATGCAAATTAACGAGATTTAAATATAAGCTTAATCACCAATTATGTCAAATACTGTTAGGCCATTGCTAAATCTTCCTGTGCTGCCATTTGGGAAGTCGATCCCATAGGGTTGGTAATTGGCTTTGGCCGAGGTACGAAGGTTGTTGTTGTTTCCACTATCGGTGAGAGAGTCGCCGAAAGCAAAAACACAAGGCACCTGCCTCTCTGCCTGGGGCTCCCCTTCACCGTAATAAGTCTTTGCAACTAACAAAACCAGCACCAACAACCATGCCTTCGTCGTCTCCCAAGAAGCCATCTCAAACTGAAACACAAAGAAATTAAATCATCAAACCTCTTTCATTTAAAGATATATAAACCATCCATTACCAATGATAGTTTCATTTAATCAAATGAGCTAAGGATGCTAGCTCACTAGTTATTTTCACAGATTATCTGGTTGCAACAGAAACATGTGCCTTGTTATCTAATCTTGCACGCTGCATGTCTCTCTTATATCCTCAAATAAATCGCCAAGCACGTACGGTTCATTGGTGATAAGTGTTTTATTAAAATTTAATTTTATTATTTTTTTAATCCTATTAAATTAGTTCATGCTTAATTTAACATAATTTAAAAAAATGGTTTCTCTAATTGCTTAACTTAACCATAACAACAAGAATTTGGCATTATTTTTATAAAATTAATCTCCATATGTATCTATAAGTTCATATTTAATATCTCCGAATTTTTTTTTAAAAAAGTAGCTAGCCACCTATATAGGGACCCTGCTAAATCTCTGGCGGCATACGTAGCAGGTCATGTTTATGGCATGGCCTCCCTGCCCTATTATAGGTAGATGAGTCAACTCAACGTAGGTTTCTATTTATTTGGCACCTTAAAATTAAATCGCACGAGAGTTTAGTTATAAGAACTTAATTTCTCAAAGTTAACTAAAATGCATACCAAAAATAAAGTTAGTAAATTACGAACTATATATACAAAGTAGACTAACTAACTACTAAAAATGTCTTCCTTTCCTAAAACTTGTGCAATTACTTCATTGGCGGTGAGGTCAACAAATTCTAATTCTAGCACAACTTGGGCTGAGCTTGCTACAGCACTTTCTTTAAGGTTTTGAATAAATTTTTCATTTCGATGCCCTTTTTAGTTGTTTTCTCCTTCCGTGTGTTACCCGTAAATCTCTAAAATTTAATGCTATTTAACCATGAATTAATAAATTTGGCCACATCCTTTTTGTTTAAAAATAAATAAATAAATAGGAAAAGGTAAAATGTGGTAGGACTAATTTTGAACCAAAATAATAAAGCTCTAAAAATTTTGGAGAAATGAGCATCAAATTCCTAAATTGAACTTTATTATTTAAGCATCTTATATTATTGAATTATTTCAAGTAAGTATAATGCATATATAATTTTCCCAATAATATTCTTCATTATCCTGAATTAACTAAGTAATTGATATCCATTGGATAAGTGAAAAATGGATTAGAAGCGTTATATGAATTTATTGCAGTGATTAGGTTGGCTGGTTCAGTAGTATGAAATCCATCATAAATACGTATTGGTTCCTATTTTGGCATGGTATTTCGTTAGGAATGCACAGTCCATCACCCCGAACTGGGCAGCAAGCAATATTGAACTCCAAGAAACCTGAAAGCCATCACTTAATCGTTATCAATGAATTTGAAAGATTAAGAATGATGATGCAATATAATTAAGAAGCAACTTGTTTGTCCCACATGATAAAGGATATTGAGCCGAGATCACAACATTGTCCACATGTATGAATTGGGCATCAGACAAGTCTTCGTTGAGTTGACCCACCAGTGATCTAAGATTGTTATTATATTTCTTCAGTTAATTATAACTTAAAAGAGTGCTTTAATTAGTCATGAGAATATTTCTTAATTTAATTACCTGTACGTTGCTTAAGCTTTTTTAGTCACATTATATATAATATAATGATGTAAAAGAGAAGACTTTAACAATCAACATTATATACACGGTAAAGAAATTATTTTCAAGATCTAGAACACGAGAGAAATGGTAAAGAAATTCAAACGTCTTGTTTGATTATAATTAGTCCACTTAAACAATAAATGGCTACTGTATCTGCATAAATAATTATTGGGCATATTAACTTTTTTAAGACTTAATTTTGCAGGCTACGCGAGGTTTTGTAGTGGGCAACATAACATGTAAATTGTTGATGAGATTCCTAAAATAATGTTTCAAAGTTGCAGGAAGGAATGTAGAAATTATGACAGTGACGCTACAATTTTATAAAAAAAAACACGACACAAAATAATTTTTTAGCTTTTATTTGATTTCTTAAAAAATTTAAGTATTAAGCAAAAATTTATTTATAGTATTAGACAAATCCTTTAAACCTTGTCACTTTTAAACTATGAGGATAAGTATTTGTTTAGAATATTTGATAGAAATTTTAACATTGTTATCTCTTAAATCACTTTACAATCTTTTATAATTTAGCTTATTAAATCAATAGACAACAAATCTCAATAATGGTTGTTAACCAGCGAGTTACCGGTAATAGCCAGCAACCGGCAATTTTTTTTTAAATTTTTTATTTTTATAATTGATTTTAATTGTTATAAAATATCAAAAAAAATTTATATGTTTTTTTTTTATAAAATAATATAATATAATACAAGTATTATTATAAAGTTAACACATGATATAAAATTTTTTGTTTAATACATTGAACAACAAATATTGAATAATACAAAAAAAATTAAACTAAATTATAATTTTTTGTATTGTATTGTTTTCACTTGTATTATCAATTATTATGTATCAAACGCGCCCTCAAATATATTTTTTATTTGACCATATTGGAATAAAAAAAAATGAATATGAATCTTCCATTTTGGAATGTAAATATATTGGACCATTAATTAATTAGGTACTTATAGAGTGAATAAAGACTAAAGAGAAAGCACATTGCAATTTTTTTCCATAAATAGCCATATATATGATTAATATATCATTTAATTCATACAGATATACTCAGTAGCTCAACATTTCATTGATCATTTTATTCTTACATTCGTGCATTTATTCAACTACTTATTTTATATATAACTATTATTATTAATATCACCAACTCCAGTTCCTTATCTGGCTCCTGAGCAGTACTGCAAGATCCAGTTTATTTCTATATATTTTGTATGAGCTTCAAACCCTGAAAACAACACCAAAATGGTCACAATTAAAAGATATTAACAAAGAAAAGTAAATGACGTAAATTAACTAGACTTGACCAAAGAAAACCCTAAGCTATATTTTTGGCTTAAACTTTGCAGGCGCTTAACCTTTTTTTATGTATCCAACCTTAATATATATAGGAAATTTAAATTTAGTTTTGTCAAATTAAAGTCTCCGGAGGTACGTAATGTGAAGATGATTACTTTTTAATGGTTGAACGACTATATTACGTATATATAGGGTCTTACTGTGTGTAGTCAATTTTAATTCTTCCAGCATCAGGGTTGCCGATTTTGGAGAAAGCTTCCTGTGAGAGATCCAGTTGATTTGCTCCGCAGCCAGGGCAAAGATCGACAATCTTGACGGTGACACTTCCACCCCTGCAGGGATTTGGTACCTGGTTGGTTCCACCAGTGCAAGTCACCCTGTACCTTCTGCCACATGCAGCGCCTTTGTTATACAGTGATGGGTTTGCAGCTGCAATCAGCGTTCCTTGCTGTGCGTTTCCATAGCATGCAGACGCTGCATGCCAACCATACAGCTAATTTATTATGCCATCATATATACCACTATTTGATTTTCCGACGTCACACTAATGGATAAGCATATATAGTTAGTTCAAGTGATACTATAAATAAGAGAACAACGACACTAGTATAGGGTTAATTAAGATCTTAGGTTTATATATATGCTTATATGATTGAAGGAAAAAAAAAAAAAAAAACATTAAAAGAAACGGTGCTTATAACTATAAATAATATGCCATGCAATATGAAATGAAAAGGAAGCAGAGAACGTTAATTTAATTTTTTTCTACTTACGAACGTATACGGTGTAATAAGTTGCAGTGCCAGAAATGGCAGATGCAGTTGAAGCGAGACTTGTGATGACAAGTCCAAGAAGAAGCACAACATTCATTTTCATTGTCGTTTAAAAGCACTCACTAACTTTTGCTGGGTGCCAAAATGGGCTGCATTAGTGCTGATTTTATAGGCTCGATCGGCTCAGCATTAAAATCTTTCTTTTCTTTAACACACGTTTCTCCACAGTCAGAACTTGATTGTCAGACCTTATTAATTGACAATTCCAAGTCTTGGGTCTCCTCTTATCTCCTCCATCCATGGTTTACAATTGGTAGGGGCGTCCATATTTGCCTGGTTTACCATCCAAACATATATGGCATGAGATGGAAACCATCCATCCATTACCAATGTTAGTTTCATTTAATCAAATGAGCTAAGGATGCTAGCTCACTAATTAGTTTACAGATTATCTGGTTGCAACAGAAACATGTGGCTTGTTATCTAATCTTGCACGCTGCATGTCTCTCTTGTTTTCTTCTTATATTCTCAGATAAATCTCCAAGCACGTACGGTCCATTGCTGGTAAAGGTTGTTTTAATTTATTACTTTTTAAATCCTATCAAATTAGTTCGTGCTTATTATAACATAGTTTAAAAAATGGTTTTCTTTAGTTACTTAACTTAACTATAACAACAAGAATTTGGCATTATTTTTATAAAATTGATGTCCTTATGTATCTATAAGTTCATATTTAATATCTCCGAATTAAAAAAAAAAAAAGAAAAAAAGTAGCTAGTCACCTACCTATGTATGGACGCTGCTAAATCTCTGGCAGCGTACGTAGCAGGTCATGTTTATGGCGTGGCCTCCCTGCTTTGTTATAGGTATGAGTCAACTCAACATACGTTTATATTTATTTGGCATCTTAAAATTAAATCGCACGAGAGTTTAGTTATGAGAACTCAATTTCTCATAGTTAGCTAACATGCATACAAAAAAAAGTTAGTAAATTACGAACTATATATATAAAGTAGACTAACTAACTACTAAAAACGTCTTCCTTTCCTAACTTAAACATAACTTGTGCAATTACTTCATTGGTGAGGTCAACGAATTTAGTTGCAATTAATTTTAATTCTTTTTGGTTTTTGATTATCTGTATTTGTGGGGCATAGATTTATTATTAAACCCCTTAACTCACAATTAATTTAATTCGAGTTAACTACAAGACCTAAATAAAAGTAAAATTTTTACATACATATACACTCGAATTCAAATCACATATGTAAGCGGCTCTAACTCTTTATTACTAATTCTAATTCTAGCACAACTTGGGCTGAGCTTGCTACACTCCGGTTTAACCTTGGATCCATCATTAAATATCAAGTTTTCCATTTTAATTCGTTGCACATCACTTCCATTAAGGTCCTGAATAAATTTTCATTTCGATGTCCTTTTTAGTTGTTCTCCCCTTCCGTGTGTTACCCGTAAATCTCTAAAATTTAATGCTATTTAACCACGAATTAATAAATTTGGCCACATCCTTTCTGTTTAAAAAAAAAATAAATAAATAGGAAAAGGTAAAATGTGGTAGGACTAATTCTGAACCAAAATAATAAAGCTCTAAAATTTTTTGGTGAAATGATCATCAAATTCCTAAATTGAACTTTATTATTTAAGCATCTTGTATTATTGAATTATTTCAAGTAAGTATAATGCATATATAATTTGCCCAATGATATTCTTCATCATCCTGAATTAACTAAGTGATTGATATCCGTTCGATAAGTGAAAAATGGATTAGAAGCGTTATATGAGCTTATTGCAATGATTAGGTTGGCTGGTTCAGTAGTATGAAATCCATCATAAAATACGTATTGGTTCCTATTTTGGCATGGTGTTTCGTTAGGAATGCATTGTCCATCACCCCGAACTGGGCAGCAAGCAATATTGAACTCCAAGAAACCTGAAAGCCATCACTTACTCGTTATCAATGAATTTGACAGATTAAGAATGATGATGCAATATAATTAAGAAGCAACTTGTTTGTCCCACCTGATAGAGGATATTGAGCCGAGATCGCAACATTGTCCACATATATGAATTGGGCATCAGACAAATCTTCGTTGAGCTGACCCACCAGTGATCTAAGATTGTTATTAAAGAAGGCTACAGCAAAATTCTGATGTGCTACACATAACCCGGATATTCCATTATTAGAAATCTCAAATGGAATGCACCCGATAAGCCCCAACCCATTCAATACAAATTTCCTTCCTCCAAGTTCATTATGCAAAGCATGCCAAAAACGAAAATATCAAGTAGATATTAAAATTTTCTTTTTGTATTTCAACATGATAAACAGACATGGTACGCTAGCTAGCTATATGGATTTGTCAAGAGACTAATAATAAATTATGGAAATTAAATACCATTATTGCCTGAGAATAATGTTGAATAAGAATCTAGGCATACTGCAGAAAATCATATGCCCGGCTTGTGGGGTAATGCTCTGTCATGAAGTAATTGTTTATGTAGTCATTTCTCCCAATGTTTACATAAAATAAGCACTGGTTCAGGTATTGCAGTGCTTGATCAAGACCCCCAACTATGGTAGCTATTTTGGAAACTATGACTCTGTGATTTGCTAACTGTTTCTCCAAGCTTACGTTATCACCCTGCAAATAGGCAAAGGGCATAATCTTGTGAAGCACTTCTACTACCACCAGCATATATGCACGCATGAAGTATAAAGATCATATAATAACCAGTTCAAGATGAATGGTTACTATGCTTATGTAATCACAATTGTATATGTAGTATTTTTAACGTGTGAGCATTGAAAAAAAAAAGTGGGGCCGGCAACTGAACTTAGACTTATAAAATAGTAATTAATACAAATCTTTTGTAACTAGCTAGCATGAATTTTTCTAGATTATCAAGATGGTGATGCAAAATAAACAGTTAATCAATACCAAATGTGTGCCTGTCTCATTGTGTATTCCTGCTGAGCCAGATGCATAGTTCACGCCCTTGAGTATGTCAAAGCCACTAGAGCTAGCAAATGGAGGGATCAGATTCGTAAATCCCAAAAACTGAGCTGCATGTGTGTAGAGAAAACTTTAGGGTGGACAAAAATACTGAAAACTGAAATTAAAAGTCTATTGCTGTATATACAACATATATAGGTCACAATAAGGTGGTGAACAATATGCATTTTACATAACGGTTTATAGTTGTCTTGGCCTAACCTGAATTCTACTTACTTTATATCTGAGACTGAGCATAAAACAAAGTTTCAAGTAAATCTAGTTAAATATTCATCATAAGTACCTATATATGTGACATGATATTATAAGTTCAAGCAAAAAATTAACCGAGATCAACCCAAATTTGAGGCAAGATAATTAAATATCTGTTAACAAGTAAAAATAGATAGATCTAGGTTTAAAGCATGAAGAAATATTACTGATATAGTCAATTGCATTCCGGCCATTGGTAAATCTTCCGGTTGGGCCAATTGAAGAGTCGATGGCATATGGTGGGTAATTAGCTTTAGCAAAGGTAGCAAGCTTGTTGTTGTTTCCACTGTCAGACAACGAATCCCCAAAAACGAAAAGGCAAGGTACTTGCTGCTGCCCATGAACACAATATTGTTGCATTCGAGTTGCAGCCAAGAGAAGAAGCACCATCATAAACCATAGCCTTTTCTCAAAAGCCATCTCTAAGCATAAGAGGCAAACACGGGGTATAATCCGAAGTTGATAAGAGTAAAGAAAATGTTGGGAGTTGCTGTTACAAGTTCAAGAGTATATATATAGGCTTATGGCCACCAAGATTTTGACGACATATCATGGATGAAAAACAGCATTAAAAAAAAATAAAAATGATGCAATTAGTACATCATCTGTTAACACACACAGCATCTATTTGAATGAACACGTCATCCAATGGGAAATTGCCAATCAATACTAATATGTTTTCGCTCTAGATCATTTTTCCAATAGTAAGATTATTGATGACAGAATATGTATTATTAAAAACTTATTAATACTTGTAATATTGTTTTAACTTTTTTTTTTTTATATCAATAACAGCATATTAGAATAAGGCTTTTGGTCAAATTGTGAGACCGAGATATTGTCTTTTTTTTTTTTTTTGGGAATGCGTTAAAGTTATATATATTTAGCATTATACATGTGTTTGTACAAGCCATTGGATATGATTCATTTGGGAAAGGTTTATTTAGTTTAAAGAATATTCAAGATTTGAATTTTTTTACCGTTACAATAAAAAGGAAATTCCATTTTTTTAAAATGTGAAAATTCCATGTGTTGAAGTATGTGGTTAATCCATGTTAGTATAGGGATGGGAAAGGAATAGAAAGAAAAAACCTCCTTGCTTGGGGAAGGAAATCTCCTAGAATGGGGAGGACTCAGATTTTTCATCATTCATTGACTCATCCTCATAAAAAACAAAAACAGATTGCTAACTCACACCAACACCCAACACCCTTGCAAAAACCCAAAATCTCTCCTCTTACATAATACATAATTTTTTAGGCCTAGTCTGCTGTATTACATTCTTGGTAATTTTTTCTTAACATCCTTTTTTATTTTTGTTTCACACCCCTCTCTCCATTGTATTTTTACTGCTAGCTACGAGACTTGCAATTGAAGAACATGGTTGATGTCCATTGGGTAAGTGTACAATGGATTAGAAGCATTATATGAACTTGTTGCAGTGATTTCATTGGCAGCCTCTGTGGGATGAAATCCATCATAAAATACGTATTGTCTCCTATTCTGGCATGGCGTTTCATTAGGAACACACTGCCCATCGCCCCTAACTGGGCAGCACTCATCGTTGATTTCTGTGAAACCTGAAAACAAAACAATTATATTGTTTCAAAGTTAATATTCAAATCACCTGATATTTGTATTTAGGTTACATGAAATGGTCAAACCATAAATTTTTCTCACCTGATAAAGGATAAATAGCTGAGATGGCAACATTGTCAACATAGATAAAGTTGGCATCAGACAGCTCTTGATTCAGTTGATCCACCAGTAATCTGAGTTTTGCATTAAAAGCAATCACTGCGTTATTCTGCTCTAAAACACATAGAGTCCCAAGTATCCCATGAGTAGAAATTTCCTGTGGAGTGCATCCTATCAGACCCAACCCATTCAATACAAACTTTCTTGCTCCAAGATTATCATGCAATACCTGAACAACCAAAAAAAGACGTATATATTGATGATTGAAGGAAGCACGATTTGATCTGTGTGAAAGAGAAATATAAGATACCCTTATTCGCTGCGAAAGTTGTTGAATGAGAACCTCAGCATACTCCACAATGTTGTATGTGCTACTTGTTGGGAAACTCTCTGGCATAAAGTAATTGTTTATGTAATCGTTGCTGCCTATGTTCACATAATATAAGCACTGATTTAGGTATTCCAGCGCTTGGTCAGGACCCCCAAGAGTGCTGCTTATCTGGGAAACCATGATTCTGTGGTTTTCTAACTGTTCATCCAAGTTGACATTATCACCCTGCGCCGTAAACGCATATATATAAATTTTGTCAAGAACTTAATTTTTATAGTTATGCATGAAGAAAACAAGATTACCAACTGTGTGCCAGACTCATTGCGAATTCCTGCTGAACCGGATGCATAGTTGACACCTTTAAGTATGTCCGAACCAGTGGTATTCGCAAATGGTGGGATGAAATCCTCAAAGCCTAAATATTGAGCTGCAAAAGCACAAAATTGAAAACAGAGATAACTGAAACAGCCAAAACATCTCAACGTAAACTATAATTAAAATAACTAGTGTATACATTTTATTTTATACTCTTTTGTGCTTAATATATCATTTTTGTATAACTTACAGAAATAGATGGTATAAAATAATTAAGCTAGGCATAAGAAAGATTACTAATAAAGTCAATTGCAGTTCTTCCATTGGTAAATCTCCCGGTAGCAATTGGGCCATTTGGGAAGTCGATTCCATATGGTGGATAATTAACTTTAGCAGCAGTAGAAAGATCGTTGTTGTTTCCACTATCTGATAACGAGTCACCGAAGATAAAAAGGCAAGCCACTTGGCGTTGCCCATGAACAACTTGTAGCAAGTAAGTTGAAGCCAAAAGAAGAATACGTAGCACCAAGCTTTGCTTAGTTTCAGAAGCCATCTCGAAGAAAAAGAAAAAGTGCTAGCTAGGGTTATGAGGATTTGTGGCCAATTTACCAGGATGGAAACCTCTATATTTAGTTAAGGTATATAAAAGGTGGTTGTGTTGACCAAGTTTTTTGAGACCAGTAATTTGGAATAATCAAATGCAAGACATGGGGTTGCGGCAAATTAAATAAATAAACGAATAAACACAGAACGCGGCAATCATAGATTAAAATATAAGATAAAAGATGCAAGTTGCTAAATTAACAACAGTGAATGATCTGAGTTTATTGAATAAATAAAATGTACAATGCCACAAGGTTTTAATCTTTTACTTTTGCTTTATATTATATATTTTGACCCAAAAAAAGGGGCAAGAAAACTCACAAAGATTGATATATGTCAGAGATATGATATGCAAATCTTTTAGAAAATGAATAAATAAATAAATAAAACAAACGTGTGAAGGATTGTTTAATATGTAACACAATTTGTTAATTTTGTTCTACATATTTCATTAAAATATTGATCGGAAAAGCAACATCGCTCCACTTGATAAATATATATATATATATATATAGTTTCACTTACACCAATACTAAAATTTGAATATTTAGTCTTTCTAATCATTTATTTTAAAAATAATTTTATTAATTTAATTGTTAAACTATTTTATATTATAGTATTGATAATTCATGAAAATTTTTATATAAATATGAAAATTTTAAATACTTAATATAAGTAATAACATTAGTTATAATTTAAATTTTTTATATTTGTAACAGCAAGTGTCTAATTAATTGATAAAAAATTATTTAAATTTATAATTAGAAATCTTAAGTTTTAATTTTAAAAATATAATTCAAATTAAATTAATTAGTGTCTTGAGTTTTACAAAATATCTTTTTATTTGTTAAAATATAAAATATCACGATAATATCAATCGATTTTTTATTTCAACAACTGGATTGCCAAAAGGAGTAAATATACTAAATTTTCTCTATCCAAATGTGTGTGTGTGTGTCTATATATATATATATATATATATATATATATATATATATATATATATATATATATATATATATATATATATATATATATATATTATTTTAGAATAAGTAAATCTCTTTGTAAGTTTATTCAAGTCCTATAAATATAATTATATTAAAGTTTTTTAACTTTAACAAAAAAAAAAAAAAAAACCTCTACATAATATATATGTGTATATATATATATATATGTGTGTGTGTGTGTGTGTGTGTGTGTGTGTGTGTGTTTCTTTGGAGTTTTGGGAGCAGACCTTGAATGTTGAGCATCGGATTTGGAGGATTTCAATGTCAACGGAATGGAGAGGGAGAGAGCCATGTTCAAATATTATACCAGTATATCACTAACCAAGTTACAAATGGAAAATGATACTGAAATTATATTCCATGCATCAGATTCAGAACCTAATTACAAGAGTAGTGTTTAATTGAACTTGAACTCAACCAATAATTTTATACGTGTATGAAAGCAATGTCCAGAAGGTGCAGCTAGCGAGATCAGCCGAAAACATTGAACAAAAGAGGTCAGTCAAATCATCTTCTTTTTCTTGTCGCTACACTCCAATTCCAATTAAACTAGTATTTGTATTATTATGAAGTTGGGAAAAGCTACATGATTTTGGCTTCACTGCTAACCACAACTAGCCTATTAGGCTTTATTCTTAACGGACAGCTCCACCTTGGACACTTCTTGGCAGGCAGTGCTAGCTTCTCTCCAATTTTTTTCTGGTTGCATCAACATTTAATCAAAGTGTCAATATTACAATTAAGTTTAAGAGGAGAGTTGAATTTAAAAGATTAATTTACTAAGTGAGAGAATTTTTTAAATTAGTATCATTTCACATTGTATTATAGAACTTATGTCACACGCATAGCGTAAAACACTTATATTTCTTGAGTTAATTATAACTTCAAAGAGTGCTTTAATTTGTCATGAGAATATTTCTTAATTTAATTGCCTATACGTTGTTTAAGCTTTTTTAGTCACATTATATATAATATAATGATGTAAAAGAAAAGACTTCAACAATCAACATTATATACACGGCAAAGAAATTATTTTCAAGATCTAGAACACGAAAGAAATGGTAAAGAAATTCAAACGTCTTGTCTGATTATAATTAGTCCACTTCAACAATAAATGGCTATTGTATCTGCATAAATAATTATTGGGCATATTAACTTTTTAAGACTTAATTTTGCAGGCTACGGGAGGTTTTGTTGTGGGCAACATAACATGTAAATTGTTGATGATATTCCTAAAATAATGTTTCAAAGTTGCAGGAAGGAATGATGCTACAATTTCATAAAAAAAAATAGCACAACACAATTTTGTTTTTCTTTATTTGATTTCTTAAAAAATTCAAGTATTAGGTAAAAGTTTATCTATAGTATTAGATAAATCCTTAAAACTTTATTACTCACTAAATTACAAAGACAAGTATTTTTCTAGAGTGTTGGATAAAAATTTTAATATTAATATCCCTTAAATTACTTTACAATCCTTTATATTTTGATTTATTAAATTAATAGATGACAAATCTCAACAATGGTCATATACTTGAGAGATATCTACAATTGAAATTTTTTTTTAAAATTTTAAATTTTTATAACTTATTTTAATTGTTATAAAATATTAAAATCTTTTTATATGTTTTTTAGAAAATAATGTAATACAAATATTATGGTAAATTTAACACAAATGATATAAATTTTTTTGTTCAATACATTGAACAATACAAAAAAATTGTATTATACCATAATTTTTTGTATTATATTGTTTTATTTATGCTATCCAATATTATGTATTAAACGCACCCTCAAATATAATTGTTATTTGACCATATTAGAATAAAAAAAATGAATAAGAATATTCCATTTTGAAATGTAAATATGTTGGACAATTAACTAATTAGGTACTTATTGAGTGAATAAAGATTAAAGAGAAAGCACATTGCAATTTTTTTTTATTCATACAGATATACTCAGTAGCTCAACCTTTCATTGATCATTTTATTCTTACATTCTTTCATTTATTCAACTATTTATTTTATATATAACTATTATTATTAATATCACCAACTCCAGTTGCTCCTGAGCAGTACTGCTAGATCCAGTTTATTTCTATATATTTTGTATGAGCTTCAAACCCTGAAAACAACACGAAAATGGACACAATTAAAAGATATTAACAAAGAAAAGTAAATGACGTAAATTAACTAGACTTAGCCAAAGAAAACCCTAAGCTATATTTTTGGCTTAAACTTTGCAGGCGCTTAACCTTTTTTTATGTATCCAACCTTAATATATATAGGAAATTTAAATTTAGTTTTGTCAAATTAAAGTCTCCGGAGGTACGTAATGTGAAGATGATTACTTTTTAATGGTTGAACGACTATATTACGTATATATAGGGTCTTACTGTGTGTAGTCAATTTTAATTCTTCCAGCATCAGGGTTGCCGATTTTGGAGAAAGCTTCCTGTGAGAGATCCAGTTGATTTGCTCCGCAGCCAGGGCAAAGATCGACAATCTTGACGGTGACACTTCCACCCCTGCAGGGATTTGGTACCTGGTTGGTTCCACCAGTGCAAGTCACCCTGTACCTTCTGCCACATGCAGCACCGTTGTTATACAGTGATGGGTTTGCAGCTGCAATCAGCGTTCCTTGCTGTGCGTTTCCATAGCATGCAGACGCTGCATGCCAACCATACAGCTAATTTATTATGCCATCATATATATAGCTTCAACTCGATCTTATTCAAACAATCCATCGATTAAATTTAATCACGAGTGAGATTGTTCTTATATACCACTATTTGATTTTCCGACGTCACACTAATGGATAAGTATATATAGTTAGTTCAAGCGATACTATAAATAAGAGAACAACGACACTAGTATAGGGTTAATTAAGATCTTATGTTTATATATAAGCTTATATGATTGAAGGAAAAAAAAAAAAAAAGCATTAAAAGAAACGGTGCTTATAACTATAAATAATATGCCATGCAATATGAAATGAAAAGGAAGCAGAGAACGTTAATTTAATTTTTCTACTTACGAACGTATACGGTGTAATAAGTTGCAGTGCCAGCAATGGCAGATGCAGTTGAAGCGAGACTTGTGATGACAAGTCCAAGAAGAAGCACAACATTCATTTTCATAGTCGTTTAAAAGCACTCACTAACTTTTGCTGGGTGCCAAAATGGGCTGCATTAGTGCTGATTTTATAGCCTCGATTGGCTCAGCATTAAGATCTTTCTTTTCTTTAACACACATGTTTCTCCACACTCAAAACTTGGTTCTCAGACCTTATTAATTGACATTTCCAAGTCTTGTGTCTCCTCTTATCTCCTCCCCCCATGGCTTACGATTGGTAGGGGCGTCCTTATTTGCCTGGTTAACGGTATCTTGTTTTTAATAATTAAATGTGACTAATCTGTTTGTGGAGAAAATTAAAATCAAGAACTTTCAACCATACGTAGCTTTCTCCCACAAGCCGTCTCTCCAGAAGAAGATGGAATTGAAGAGTCACAAGGATAACGACTCATATATAGACAGGTTCAAGATAAGCATGCTCGAGCCCAAAAATGAGGGCGAGATAACATTTGAATGAAGGACAAACTTTAATTATTACGTAACGTGAATGCGTGGGCGTCGATGTCTCCGGGACCTGTCAAAGTCAGATTTTTTTCTCATTGCAAATGCCATCTCTCTCCACTCCTCAACTTGTCCCTTGAGATATAAGACATCTTTTTACAGTTAATTCCTGTGATAATCGGTATTAATTGTTTTCTTCATTTTCCAGCTTTTGTCTCAAAGTAGTATGCCTCGTATTTTATTTCAAATTTTTTATTGATTAAAAACAATAAAATAAGATTACAAGTATATATATATGTTCTATAATTTTTTTAACTTAGTTGTTTTCTATGAACAAAAGAGGGGAAATAAAGGAAAGAAAGAAAAAGAATTATATGGTACATTATATAATACTAGTTGAGTTTGGAAAATGATTAGTTAAAAACAAGAAGCTAAAGTCCATTTATTAGAATCAAGGAAGCAAATTTAATATTTATTTCAATTGGTATAATTTATCAAGAGTGCGTTAATTTTTAAAGTTCTATAGTTAAAAATTGTGAATTATAAATTGCTTGAAGCCCATCAATACCGGTCGGTTCTTCGATTAGTTTTTTTATTTACTGAATTTAGTATAGTAACAAGACCATTTCCAAGACCAATTTATAATTTGATCGGTCGAATCAGTGGATTTGGTTCTGTTTTTTTAAAACACTGCTTAATATTCTCTTTGTCTTTTTTATTTTAAGTGTCACTTCTAAAAAATATTTTTATTTATTTGTCATTTTAAAATTTTTAAATAACATTAATTATCATTTTTTTAAAAAAGTGAGGTTAATTTCAATTATTTCATTAATCAATTGTATATATATTAATTGTATTTACTAATGATACATAAGAAGAATTAAATATCTCCTTCACAATCAATTTCTATCGATAAAAATATAGCATCCCATTAACCTCTGTGGATAGCCCCAAACAGATGTAGCTGACAAGTCTGATTATGTGCCATGCTATCACATTAAATGATGCCATCTACAATACAGAGATTACCCAAAAAGTAAAACTAGCAGCACAAAAGTTAAACACAGTCGCTTAATTGATAGGGTTATGATCAAGCATAGCTTAGTTTCAGAAACCATCTCTAAGCAAAGCTAATCAAGAAAAAGAAAAAGAGGGTTATGATGATTCGATCGAGGCCAATTTACAATAATCAAAATAAAGACTTGTGTTGAAGCACAAGATACACGGAAACCTCTATTCGGCTAAGTTATATAAAAGGTTGTGCAGGTGACAAAGTTATTTTGAGACCAGTAATTTGGAATAATCAAAGGAAAGGCAGAGGGTTGCAGCAAAATAAATAAACGAACGAACGTGGCAATCGTCATCACGGAATAAAATATAAGATGCCAATTTTCTGTCCCAAAGATTAAGTTGCCAATTTAGCAACATCAGCTATACGTGAATGATGTCTGCAGATTATTGAATAAATAAACTTTATATACTACAATCTTTTACTTTCGTTTTATATATATTTAGAACCAAAAATCGTGCAAGAAAGCTCACAAAGATATGAGAGATATGCAAATCTTTCTTTTTTAAAAAAAAATAAAATAAAATAAACAAAACGTGGGAGCATGGTTTAATATATATATGTAAGACCATCTATTGGCTGCAAACTTAGCTAGCTTGTCGGCACAGAAGCTGAACTCCCTGTAAGCATGATTGATGGTAACCTGCCAGCCACGGTTCACTAGAGAGACAATTTCCATAATCAAGGCTCCATACTTGATACATGTGCTATTGTTTTTTTCTCGTAGGTTTCTAATTCTAAAAGATAAATAGAAAAACTCCAAAATTTTAATCTACAGAGGACAAGGGCAAAATCGAATCTAAATACCTTAACAATATTGTTGGGAGTGGTTCCTTACCTCTGTTTTTCTTGTGTTTGTTGTGGTTTCACACCTACTAAACTAGTAATATTAATGTGAACAGACATGAAAAAAACAAAAAAGTACAAAAGTTGAATATATAGCTAGACGCCAACCTCATAACTTAAGATGAATCTATTTATGGAAGTAGCAACTATATGCTTTGGCCTCAGGGCTAACTAATTGCATGCGTACAATGTGTGTTAAGTGGCTGTTTAGGATTTTTTTTTTTTTTGACTATATTACGTATATATTGGGTCATACGGTGTGAAGTCAATTTTAACTCTTCCAGCATCAGGGTTAGCGATTTGGGAGAAAGCTTCCTGTGAGAGATACAGTCGATTTGCTAAACAGCCAAGGCAAAGATCGACAATCTTGACGGTGACACTACCACCCCTGCATGGAGTTGGTATGTTGTTGGTTCCGCCAGTGCAAGTCACCCTGTACATTCTGCCACATGCAGCACCGTTGTTATACAGTGATGGGTTTGCAGCTGCAATCAGCGTTCCTTGCTGTGAGTTTCCATAGCATGCAGAGGCTTCATGCCAACCATACAGCTAATTTATTATGCCATCATGTATATAGCTTCAAGTCTATCTTATTCAAACAATCCATCGATTAAATTTAATCACGAGTGAGATTGTTCTTATATACCACTATTTGATTTTCCGACGTCACACTAATGGATAAGCATATATAGTTAGTTCAAGTGATACTATAAATAAGAGAGCAACGACACTAGTATAGGGTTAATTAAGATCTTAGGTTTATATATATGCTTATATGATTGAAGGAAAAAAAAAAAAAAGGCATTAAAAGAAACGGTGCTTATAACTATAAATAATATGCCATGCAACATGAAATGAAAAGGAAGCAGAGAACGTTAATTTAATTTTTTTCTACTTACGAACGTATACGGTGTAATAAGTTGCAGTGCCAGCAATGGCAGATGCAGTTGAAGCGAGACTTGTGATGACAAGTCCAAGAAGAAGCACAACATTCATTTTCATTGTCGATTAAAAGCACTCACTAACTTTTGCTGGGTGCCAAAATGGGCTGCATTAGTGCTGATTTTATAGGCTCGATCGGCTCAGCATTAAAATCTTTCTTTTCTTTAACACACGTTTCTCCACAGTCAGAACTTGATTGTCAGACCTTATTAATTGACAATTCCAAGTCTTGGGTCTCCTCTTATCTCCTCCATCCATGGCTTACGATTGGTAGGGGCGTCCTTATTTGCCTGGTTTACCATCCAAACATATATGGCATGAGATGGAAACCATCCAAACATCCATTACCAATGTTAGTTTCATTTAATCAAATGAGCTAAGGATTCTAGCTCACTAATTAGTTTCACAGATTATCTGGTTGCAACAGAAACATATGCCTTGTTATCTAATCTTGCACGCTGCATGTCGCTCTTGTTTTCTTCTTATATTCTCAGATAAATCGCCAAGCACGTACGGTCCATTGCTGGTAAAGGTTGTTTTAATTTATTACTTTCTAAATCCTATCAAATTAGTTCGTGCTTATTATAACATAGATTAAAAATGGTTTTCTTTAGTTACTTAACTTAACTATAACAACAATAATTTGGCATTATCTTTATAAAATTAATCTCCTTATGTATCTATAAGTTCATATTTAATATCTCAGAATTAAAAAAAAAAAAAAAAGTTGCTAGTCACCTATGTATGGACCCTGCTAAATCTCTGGCAGCGTACGTAGCGGGTCATGTTTATGGCGTGGCCTCCCCGCTTTGTTATAGGTAGATGAGTCAACTCAACATATGTTATATTTATTTGGCGCCTTAAAATTAAATCGCACGAGAGTTTAGTTATGAGAACTTAATTTCTCATAGTTAACTAACATGCATACAAAAAAAAGTTAGTAAATTACGAACTATATATATATATATAGTAGACTAACTAACTACTAAAAATGTCTTCCTTTGCTAACTTAAACATAACTTGTGCAATTTCTTCATTGGAGTTGAGGTCAACGAATTCTAGTTGCAATTAATTTTAATTCTTTTGGTTTTTGATCATCTGTATTTACAAGACACGAATTTATTATTAAACTCTTCAACTCACAACTATTTTGATTCGAGTTAATTTAAAGACTTAAATAAAAATAAAATTTTTATATACATATAGATTCAAATTAAAATCACATATTTAAGCGGTCCTAATTCTTTATTACTAATTCTAATTCTAACACAACTTGGGCTGAGCTTGCTACACTCCGGTTTAACCTTGGATCCATCATTAAGTTTTCCATTTTAATTCGTAGCACATCACTTCCATTAAGGTTTTGAATAAATTTTCATTTCGATGTCCTTTTTAGTTGTTCTCCCTTTCCGTGCGTTACCCGTAAATCTCTAAAATTTAATGCTATTTAACCACGAATTAATAAATTTGGCCACATCCTTTCTGTTAAAAAAAATAAATAAATAAATAGGAAAAGGTAAAATGTGTAGAACTAAAAGTTTTGGAGAAATGATCATCAAATTCCTAAATTGAACTTTATTATTTTAGCATTTTATATTATCGAATTATTTCAAGTAAGTATAATGCATATATAATTTGCCCAATGATATTTTTCGTTATCCTGAATTAACTAAGTGATTGATATCCATTGGATAAGTATAAAATGGATTAGAAGCGTTATATGAGCTTATTGCAGTGATTAGGTTGACTGGTTCGGTAGTATGAAATCCATCATAAAATACGTATTGGTTCCTATTTTGGCATGGTGTTTCGTTAGGAATGCACTGTCCATCACCCCGAACTGGGCAGCAAGCAATATTGAACTCCAAGAAACCTGAAAGCCATCACTTAATCGTTATCAATGAATTTGACAGATTAAGAATGATGATGCAATATAATTAAGAAGCAACTTGTTTGTCCCACCTGATAGAGGATATTGAGCCGGGATCGCAACATTGTCCACATATATGAATTGGGTATCAGACAAATCTTCGTTGAGCTGACCCACCAGTGATCTAAGATTGTTATTAAAGAAGGCTACAGCAAAATTCTGATATGCTACACATAACCCTGATATTCCATTATTAGAAATCTCAAATGGAATGCATCCTATAAGCCCCAACCCATTCAATGCAAATTTCCTTCCTCCAAATTCATTATGCAAAGCCTGCCAAAAACGAAAATATCTTTTTGTATTTCAATATGATAAACAGACATGGTACGGTAGCTAGCTATATATGGATTGGTCAAGAGACTAATAATAAATTATGGAAATTAAATACCATTATTGCCTGAGAATAATGTTGAATAAGAATCTCGGCATACTGCAGAAAATCATACGCACGGCTTGTGGGGTAATGCTTTGTCATGAAGTAATTGTTTATGTAGTTGTTATGGACCAGGCCCACGGGGCCCAAAGGTTCAGACCTCAATCACCTACATAAGGCTTGGCATGAGAGAGCTTAAGCATCTTTCACACACATATACCTCACAACCCTAAAATCACTTTCACAACAGTAGTCATTGCTCCCAATGTTTACGTAAAATAAGCATTGGTTTAGGTATTGCAGTGCTTGATCAAGACCCCCAACTATGGTAGCTATTTTGGAAACTATGACTCTGTGATTTGCTAACTGTTTCTCCAAGCTTACGTTATCACCCTGCAAATAGGCAAAGGGCATAATAATCTTGTGAAGCACTTCTACTACCACCAGCATATATGCACGCATGAAGTATAAAGATCATATAAATAACCAGTTCAAGATGAATGGTTACTATGCTTATGTAATCACAATTGTATATGTAGTATTATTAACGTGTGAGCATTGAAAAAAAAAAAAAAAAAAGTGGGGCCGGCAACTGAACTTAGACTTATAAAATAGTAATTAATACAAATCTTTTGTAACTAGCTAGCATGAATTATTCTAGATTATCAATATGGTGATATAAAATATACAGTTAATCAATACCAAATGTGTGCCTGTCTCATTGTGTATTCCTGCTGAACCAGATGCATAGTTCACGCCCTTGAGTATGTCGAAGCCACTAGAGCTAGCAAATGGAGGGATCAGATTCGCAAATCCCAAAAACTGAGCTGCATGTGCGTAGAGAAAACTTTAGGGTGGACAAAAATACTGAAAAGTGAAATTAAAAGTCTATTGCTGTATATGCAACATATATAGGTCACAATAAGGTGGTGAACAATTTGCATTTTACGTAACGGTTTATACTTGTCTTGGCCTAACCTGAATTCTACTTACTTTATGTCTGAGACTGAGCATAAAACAAAGTTTCAAGTAAATCTAGTTAAATATTCATCATAAGTACCTATATATGTGACATGATATTATAAGTTCAAGCAAAAAATTAACCGAGATCAACCCAAATTTGAGGCAAGATAATTAAATATCTGTTAACAAGTAAAAATAGATAGATCTAGGTTTAAAGCATGAAGAAATATTACTGATATAGTCAATTGCATTCCGGCCATTGGTAAATCTTCCGGTTGGGCCAATTGAAGAGTCGATGGCATATGGTGGGTAATTAGCTTTAGCAAAAGTAGCAAGCTTCTTGTTGTTTCCACTGTCAGACAACGAATCCCCAAAAACGAAAAGGCAAGGTACTTGCTGCTGCCCATGAACACAATATTGTTGCATGCGAGTTGCAGCCAAGAGAAGAAGCACCAACATGAACCATAGCCATTTCTCAAAAGCCATCTCTAAGCATAAGAGGCAAACACGGGGTATAATCCGAAGTTGATAAGAGTAAAGAAAATGTTGGGAGTTGCTGTTACAAGTTCAAGAGTATATATATATAGGCTTATGGCCACCAAGATTTTGACGACATATCATGGAAACAGCATTAACAAAAAATAAAATGATGCAATTCGTACATCATCTGTTAACACACACAGCATCTATTTGAATGAACACGTCATCCAATGGGAAATTGCCAATCAATACTAATATGTTTTCTTAGGCTCTAGATAATTTTTCTAATAGTAAGATAGTCAGAGTTACGGGTGCTCTAATAATCCAGCACTTAATACTTTTATTATTGATAACAGAATATGTATTATTAAAAACTTATTAATACTTGTAATATTGTTTTAACTTTTTTTTTTTTTTTTTTTATCAATAACAGCATATCAGAACAAGGGTTTTGGTCAAATCGTGAGACTAAGATATTGTCTTTTTTTTTTTTTTTAGGAATGCGCTAAAGTTATATATATTTAGCATTATGCATATGTTTGTGAAAGCCATTGGATATGATTCATTTGGGAAAGGTTTATTTAGTTTAAAGAATATTCAAGATTTGAATTTTTTTACCGTTACAATAAAAAGGAAATTCCATTTTTTTAAAATGTGAAAATTCCATGTGTTGAAGTATGTGGTTAATCCATGTTAGTATAGGGATGGGAAAGGAATAGAAATAAAAACCTCCTTTCTTGCGGAAGGAAATCTCCTAGAATGGAGAGGACTCAGATTTTTCATCATTCATTGACTCATTCTCATAAAAAAACAAAAACAGATTGCTAACTCACAGCAACACCCAACACCCTTGCAAAAACCCAAAATCTCTCCTCTTACATAATACATTATTTTTTAGGCCTAGTCTGCTGTATTACATTCTTGGTAATTTTTTCTTAACATTCTTTTTTATTTTTGTTTCACACCCCTCTCTCCATTGTATTTTTACTGCTAGTTTCGAGTCTCCGACCAATTAAGTAGGGGTTAGAAACCTGGATTCATAACATATATACTATTAATTTTTTGAGGTTCATAATATAATAATACAATAACTGAACAAACCGTAGAGCAGAAACGTACGAACTCGGAAATAGCAGAAGATTTTTATGATCCACAAAGTTATTTAACCATTTTGTTATAAACATAAAATGTATACGTTCATCATGACTTGACGATACTAGTAAAGAAAAAAAGAATTGAGTAATACTTATTGATAAACTAGCTACGAGACTTGCAATTGAAGAAGATGGTTGATGTCCATTGGGTAAGTGTACAATGGATCAGAAGCATTATATGAACTTGTTGCAGTGATTTCATTGGCAGCCTCTGTGGGATGAAATCCATCATAAAATACGTATTGTCTCCTATTCTGGCATGGCGTTTCATTAGGAACACACTGCCCATCGCCCCTAACTGGGCAGCACTCATCGTTGATTTCTGTGAAACCTGAAAAAAAACAATTATATTGTTTCAAAGTTAATATTCAAATCACCTGATATTTGTTTTTAGGTTATATGAAATGGTCAAACCCTAAATTTTTCTCACCTGATAAAGGATAAATAGCTGAGATGGCAACATTGTCAACATAGATAAAGTTGGCATCAGACAGCTCTTGATTCAGTTGATCCACCAGTAATCTGAGTTTTGCATTAAAAGCAATCACTGCGTTATTCTGCTCTAAAACACATAGAGTCCCAAGTATCCCATGAGTAGAAATTTCCTGTGGAGTGCATCCTATCAGACCCAACCCATTCAATACAAACTTTCTTGCTCCAAGATTATCATGCAATACCTGAGCAACAAAAAAAGACGTATATATTGATGATTGAAGGAAGCACGATTTGATCTGTGTGAAAGAGAAATATACGATACCCTTATTCGCTGCGAAAGTTGTTGAATGAGAACCTCAGCATACTCCACAATGTTATATGCGCTACTTGTTGGGAAACTCTGGCATGAAGTAATTGTTTATGTAATCATTGCTGCCTATGTTGACATAATATAAGCACTGATTTAGGTATTCCAGCGCTTGGTCAGAACCCCCAAGAGTGCTGCTTATCTGGGAAACCATTATTCTGTGGTTTTCTAACTGTTCATCCAAGTTGACATTATCACCCTGCTCCGCAAACGCATATATATAAATTTTGTCAAGAACTTAATTTTTATAGTTATACATGAAGAAAACAAGATTACCAACTGTGTGCCAGACTCGTTGCGAATTCCTGCTAAACCGGATGCATAATTGACACCTTTAAGTATGTCCGAACCAGTGGTATTCACAAATGGTGGGATGAAATCCTCAAAGCCTAAATATTGAGCTGCAAAAGCACAAAATTGAAAACATAGATAACTGAAACAGCCAAAACACCTCAAAGTAAACTATAATTAAAATAACTAGTGTATACATTTTATTTTATATTATTTTGTGCTTAATATATCATTTTTGTATAACTTACAGAAATAGATGGCATAAAATAATTAAGCTAGGCATAAGAAAGATTACTAATAAAGTCAATTGCAGTTCTTCCATTGGTAAATCTCCCGGTAGCAATTGGGCCATTTGGGAAGTCGATTCCATATGGTGGATAATTAACTTTAGCAGCAGTAGAAAGATCGTTGTTGTTTCCACTATCTGAAACCGAGTCACCGAAGATAAAAAAGGCAAGGCACTTGGCGTTGCCCATGAATAACTTATAGCAAGTAAGTTGAAGCCAAAAGAAGAATACGTAGCACCAAGCGTTTCTTAGTTTCAGAAGCCATCTCGAAGAAAAAGAAAAAGAGCTAGCTAGGGTTATGAGGATTTGTGGCCAATTTACCAGGATGGAAACCTCTATATTTAGTTAAGGTATATAAAAGGTGGTTGTGTTGACCAAGTTTTTTTGACCAGTAATTTGGATTAATCAAATGCAAGTCATGTGGTTGCCGCAAATTAAATAAATAAACGAATAAACACAGAACGGGGCAATCATAGAATAAAATATAAGATAAAAGTTGTAAGTGGCTAAATTAACAACGTGAATGATCTGAGTTTTTTTGAATAAATAAAATATATGTCATAACGTATCCTTTAGAAGTAAAAAGACTACAACGAAAAATATAACAATTTTATTTTAAAAAAATTATTTTTATGAAATCACCACCAATTATTTAAGACTTAGAGTACAATTGAAAACTCTATTTGTTTCAAAATTTATGTATTTATTTTATTTTGGAAAGGCGTCAGAATACGAACTAGAGGTGAGTTCGGGAGTCGGTTATGCGTGAAGAAAGTGTTAGGCACCCCACAACATCCGTCTAAAACGATTATCCAAATCGATTATATAAAATAGCGATATGACCCAAAATTATATTTTATTTAGTGCTGAAATAACATTACATTTTTGATAAAATAAGAGAAAAATAAATATGTATGTATGAGTTCTCTAAATGAACTTAGAGTCATTCCATCTTTTGAGACAGATAAACTATCATTCCAGATGGCGCTTATCCTCACCTAGGTCGAATAGTGCAAACTCAGTCTTATAAAAGACCGGACCGCCTATCCTTCCATGATCAGTGGGGGGCCTTGAGACTCTAATGATCCAAATGCACCCTAATGTGTATACATGCTAATTACAACTTAAAATATGAGAGCAGGACTCTAATGATCCAAATGCACCCTAATATGTATACATGCTAATTACAACTTAAAATATGAGAGCAGGATACATCAAAAATTACATGGAGAATATAACATGAAATAAAAATTACTTTTACTCTTTTTTTTTTCACATTTCTCTTTTTTTCAACACCCCTCACAATTCCTATTTACGCCTTCCTTTTCTTTTCTTTCCATAGCATCCACGACTCCTTCTTTTTAACATTCCCACACTTCTTTTCTTCTCACCCCATTATTTCTTTTTTACACCCCTCTTTTCTTTTTTTCTCCACATTACCCGACGGCTCACTTACTGAATTCCAAATTTCCAACTTTTTCCTTTTCTCACCCATGCAATCTCTATCCACACCCATCTCTCTAATATGAACCCACTCTTCTCTTCTCACATCCCCGAAACCTCTATTCACACCCATGAATGAAACTATATCAGGTATCGTACCAAAAAGTATCATTTCTGAAAAATCAAGCGATATGGAGCAATTACTTGTTCCAGGATAGCCTATAATCAGTGCATTGTAAGAAACTTCATCCTTGGGGAAATGTCAAAAACACTTTCATCAAAAATTAAGCACCCACATTTAGCATACATGTCTATCAGGGAATTAGAGACAAATAAATCAAGGCAAATCCCATGTGAATTATCCTAGCATGGATTTCATTTTCCAATCCTTAGCTGGCCGTATAAGCCAACCTTTTCAACATAACAGTGTACTAAACTTGCCATCATCTTGTCTTGAGTCTCCAAAGAAAACTTGCTTAGCTCCATTTAATGACACATGAAGACCCAATAAACCCTTAAAAAGAATTGCAAACTCAAAATCATTTTATCGGATTTTTTAGAAGCCAAACAAGTGACACAAAGGAATAGATTCCATGACCAAAATTGAGAAACACAATTTAAACCCAAAACCAAAAACACTTTCCACTATTAAATCAACCAAATACTCAACCTAGTAGCAGAATTTAATCCCTAGAAAATGGCAACACTCAACCCGACATTTAAAATATTCATGACTCAATCCAAACCCAAAAGAAAAGGATTACACAAGCAATGACCTCCCACAAACAAATAAATTGGCAGATTCGAACACAAGTTGTGCAGGTGAAATCAATATCCCAACTAATCCATTTTCTCTCAAAAATCAGAAAATTCCAGCATCAAATCAATTTAGGCAAATTCAATAACCTTGAAACTCCACCACACCTAAGGCTACAGAAACAAGAAGATACCAACAGCAGAATTTCACAATAACCTAACAAAATCCTGGACCATTCACAGCTAAATCTCGAAAGATTTAACCCATAAAATCAATTTTCACAAAAATTCCAAGATTCAGACCAAGCAATATCAACATTCCATATTTTCCAAATTAAACATCCAAGGACCTAAATTAGCTTCATTGAGATACATACCACCCAAGAAATCCTTTTAAGCACATAAGATGTGAGAACCAAAAACAAATTTCCAATCACTGGGAGTGAATTCCCCAGCCAATAATCAAGCATTCAGATAACAAACATATTCAAAGTCAAAGATGGAATATAACAGAACCTAGCAACATCATTCCTAAACCCAATTATACTTCATAAACTAAGAAGCTTAAAATGATTCAAAATGTAGCACCAAACCGGAATCAAAACTCTAAATGACTAGAAAGCACACAAAAAACCGATGAGAACTACAAGAAGCAAACACATGGCAAGGTCATCCAAGAACTCAAAAACAGAAGACAAGAAAGCTGCAAATAGCACATGTAATGCCTGACCAAAAAGGTTAATCAAAGCAGCTAGGGGATCAGCACCATACAAACCAACTTATTTAGACAGAAGTTAACATGAAATTCCCTAAATAATACAAAACCCTTTACAAAAATTTTCTGGCATAAAGGAGGCTAAAAGCAGCCCAAAGGATACCAGAACTTGCGTGCTTGAACTACTTGCCCATTAAAATACCCAACATGCTCTTATTCAGTAAAATGCAGAACCAATCAAGCAATAGATGAGGATTTCAAGCAGAAATGGCAGTTGGAATGAAAACAGGGCAATAATGAAGTTACAAAAAAAAAAAAAAACAGGCTGTTTGGAAATCAAAGTGACAAATGTTTAAAACAACAATAAAGCAACGAACCAAACTACAGCCACCTATGCAGATTTCCAACAACAAAGACACTATTCCCAGCAGATTTTCAATACAAATGACACAAGATACGGTTCATAAAAAAAACATGGCAGCAAGAGGCAAGAAAAGAGCTCTAACACTTGCAACACATACCAGTAAAAGACAGCTTAGTCATTGAGTCAAAATTCATAAAAAGTTCAGCAAAATGAATCACATTTTAGAGACGGCTTCCACATCAATCCAAGGTTAACCATGATTCACGTAGGGAAGACAAACAATTACCAAAAATCTCACCCACATATGAATTACTTCCCTAGCAGCATGTGTATGAAATTTTTACAAAAATTCAAACACAACCTTTTCACAGATCACACCAATCAGAAAGTGTACCATATGCGAGCGAGCATTGACCAAATAATTCTCCAAGAGTTAGATATAGAATATTAGCTAAACAAATGCTATTGTGCACTTTAAAGATTCCCAGTTAACTCTAAAACGATGACCAAAACTCACATAAACCCTGGGAGCTTGAATCCAAAAACGCCTCCCCTAATAACCCTATCAAGTATGCAGACAAAAGACAACACAGAGGATGCTCAACCTTGCATTGTACAATCATATCACTGATTTAAGCTCAAGACAGGAAATAATACCATGAAAATTTCTAATTACTCAAACAAACGAGAACAAAAGAAATGAATCCGACTCACCCACCATCATCATATACCTTAACCCATTACATAAATACAATTCAATTAACTAAAAAAAAAAAAGGGAAAAAAGAACGAAATCCAACCTGAGTATTTCCTTCCTTGCTCCTTCGCAATTTACTCTAACCTAATGCTTTCTTAGTCTTCCTCCTTTGCCTTTAGCCTCTAGAAAACCCTTAGAGAGAAAATGGGAATCAGAAAAAAAAATCCTCTTTTGCTCTCCAGTCCTTTCTCTTGCTCTCAAGACTCTTTTTTTTTCTCCAATCTCCCTCACGCTCTTCTGGTTTTTTCTCCCTCCTTTTCTTTCTCAAATCACTTGCTCTATATCTCCAAGAAACCTCTCCACACTTTCCTTTTTCGTCGATCACGCTGCGTCTACTCAGCTTGGTCATACGCTTCCCTCTTGCACTCTGGGATGTCGTCTTGATTTCTGGGGAGCTCTGCTGCAATTTTGTCTCTCTATCTCGATCTTTCCCCTCAATTCCGCTTCACTTCTCCACCTACCTTCCACCGTCACTGTCCTGCCCTCTGTCTCTCCCATGCCTTGCTTCACCTTTGCTGCCATTTCGCCTCTTTCCCGCTGCCGTTACTGTCCTTTTCACGCTTCCCTTTCTTTTTCTTATTTCCTTCCTTTTCTTTTCTTTTCCTTTTCTTCCACGCTGTTATTTCTCTTCTCTTTTTTTTTTTAATTTTCTTTTCTCTTTTTCCTTTTATGCTTTTCTTTTTTTTTTTCTTATATATATTTTTATATATATTAGAATATACTATGTAGGAGCTTTAAAATAAATATTTTTTATTTTTTTTAAAAATAAAATAAAAAAACATAAAATAAAAATAAAAATAAGATAAAAATGTATTAAGATAAAATAATAGTTATTATTTTTTTTTCTTCTTCTCTTTTTTTTTTTCATAAATACTATAAGTTAAAATAAAATTAAAATAAAATAAAATAAAGATAAAAATAAAATAAAAATAAAAAAATATTGAGAAAAAATATCGTGTTTACAATATTCAATGCCACAAGGTTTTAATCTTTTACTTTTGCTTTATATTATATATTTTGACCCAAAAAAAGTGCAAGAAAACTCACAAAGATTGATATATGTCAGAGATATGATAGGCAAATCTTTTAGAAAATGAATAAATAAATAAATAAAACAAACGTGTGAAGGATTGTTTAATATGTAACACAATTTGTTCTACCTATTTCATTAAAATATTGATCGGAAAAGCAACATCGCTCCACTTGATAAGAAAAATATATATATATATATATATAGTTTCACTTACACCAATACTAAAATTTGAATATTTAGTCTTTCTAATAATTTATTTTAAAAATAATTTTATTGATTTAATTGTTAAACTGTTTTATATTATAGTATTGATAATTCATGAAAAATTTTATATAAATATGAAATTTTTAAATACTTAATATAAGTAATAACATTAGTTATAATTTAAATTTTTTATATTTGTAACAGCAAGTGTCTAAATTAATTGATAAAAAATTATTTAAATTTATAATTAGAAATCTTAAGTTTTAATTTTAAAAATATAATTCAAATTAAATTAATTAGTGTCTTGAGTTTTACAAAAATATCTTTTTATTTGTTAAAATATATAATATCACAATAATATCAATCGATTTTTTATTTCAACAACTGGATTGCCAAAAGGAGTAAATATACTAAATTTTCTCTATTCAAATGTGTGTATAAATATATTATTTTAGAATAAGTAAATCTCTCTTTGTAAGTTTATTCAAGTCCTATAAATATAATTATATTAAAGTTTTTTAACTTTAACAAAAAAAAAACCTCTACATAATATATATATATATATATATATATATATGTGTGTGTGTGTGTGTGTGTGTTTCTTTGGAGTTTTGGGAGCAGTCCTTGAATGTTGAGCATCAGATTTGGAGGATTTCAATGTCAACGGAATGGAGAGGGAGAGAGCCATGTTCAAATATTATAACAGTATATCACTAACCAAGTTACAAATAGAAAATGATACTGAAATTATATTCCATGCATCAGATTCATAACCTAATTACAAGAGTAGTGTTTAATTGAACTTGAGCTCAACCAAGAATTTTATACGTGTATGACAGCAATGTCTGGAAGGTGCAGCTAGCGAGATCAGCCGAAAACATTGAAAAGGATTTGTACATTGAACAAAAGATGTCAGTCAAATCACGAAAGCTTTAGCTTTCAGTACTCTTCTTTTTCTTGTCCGTTCACTCCAATTCAAATTAAACTAGTATTTGTCTCATTATAAAATAGGAAAAGCTACTTGATTTTGGCTTCACTGCTAACCACAACTAGCCTATTAGGCTTGTTCTTAACGGACAGCTCCACCTTGGACACTTCTTGGCAGGCAGTGCTAGCTTCTCTCCAATTTTTTCTGGTTGCATCAACATTTAATCAAAGTGTCAATATTACAAATAAGTTTAAGAACATAGTTGAATTTAAAAGATTAATTTATTAAGTGAGAGAATTTCTTAAATTAGTATCATTTCACATTGTATTTCAGAACTTATGTCACACTCATAACGTAAAACACTTATATTTCTTGAGTTAATTATAACTTAAAAGAGTGCTTTAATTAGTCATGAGAATATTTCTTAATTTAATTACCTATACGTTGCTTAAGGTTTTTTAGTCATATTATATATAATATAATGATGTAAAAGAAAAGACTTCAACAATCAACATTATATACACGGCAAAGAAATTATTTTCAAGATCTAGAACACGGGAGAAATGGTAAAGAAATTCAAACGTCTTGTTTGATTATAATTAGTCCACTTCAACAATAAATGGCTATTGTATCTGCATAAATAATTATTGGGCATATTAACTTTTTAAGACTTAATTTTACAGGCTACGCGAGGTTTTGTTGTGGGCAACATAACATGTAAAATGTTGATGATATTCCTAAAATAATGTTTCAAAGTTGCAGGAAGGAATGATGCTACAATTTCATATAAAAATTAGCACAACAATTTTTTTTTTCTTAAAAAATTTAAATATTAGGCAAAAGTTTTATCTATAATATTAGATAAATCCTTAAAACTTTATTAGTAGAGCAAGCATTTCTCAAAGGCATTGGATAAAATTTTAAACATTATTATTCCTTAAATTGCTCTGCAATCCTTTTTACATTAATTCATTAAATCAATAGATGACAAGTCTCAACAACAGTTATCGACAAGCATGACATCGACAATTGGTAATTTTTTTAAAATTTTAAATTTTTATAACTTATTTTAATTGTTATAAAATATCAAAAAAAAATTATATTTTTTCTTAGAAAACAATGTAATACAAGTATTATCCTAAATTTAACACAAATGAAATAAATTTTTTTGTTTAGTACAATGAACAACAAATATTAAATAGTATAGAAAAATTGTATTATACTATAATTTATTGTATTGTACTATTTTATTTATGTTATTTAATATTATGTATTAAATACGCCCTCAAATATATTTGTTATTTGGCCATATTAGAATAAAAAAAATGAATAAGAATATTCCATTTCGGAATGTAAATATGTGGACCATTAACTAATTAGGTATTTATAGAGTGAATAAAGATTAAAGAGAAAGCACATTGCAATTTTTTTTTCCATAAATAGCCATATATATGATTAATATAGTATTTAATTCATACAGATATACTCAGTAGCTCAACATTTCATTGATCATTTTATTCTTACATTCGTGCATTTATTCAACTACTTATTTTATATATAACTATTATTATTAATATCACCAACTCCAGTTCCTTATCTGGCTCCTGAGCAGTACTGCTAGATCCAGTTTATTTCTGTATATTTTGTATGAGCTTCAAACCCTGAAAACAACACGAAAACGGACACAATTAAAAGATATTAACAAAGAAAAGTAAATGACGTAAATTAACTCGACTTGGCCAAAGAAAACCCTAAGCTATATTTTTGGATTAAACTTTGCAGGCGCTTAACCTTTTTTTATGTATCCAACCTTAATATATATAGGAAATTTAAATTTAGTTTTGTCAAATTAAAGTCTCCGGAGGTGCGTAATGTGAAGATGATTACTTTTTAATGGTTGAACGACTATATTACGTATTTATAGGGTCTTACTGTGTGTAGTCAATTGTAATTCTTCCAGCATCAGGGTTAGCGATTTGGGAGAAAGCTTCCTGAGAGAGATCCAGTTGATTTTCTCCGCAGCCAGGGCAAAGATCGACAATCTTGACGGTGACACTGCCACTCCTGCATGGATTTGGTACGTTGTTGGTTCCACCAGTGCAAGTCACCCTGTACATTCTGCCACATGCAGCACCATTGTTATAAAGTGATGGGTTTGCTGCTGCAATCAACGTTCCTTGATCTTCGTATCCATAGCATGCAGACGCTGCAAGACAGCCAATTTATTATGCCATCATATATATAGCTTCAACTCGATCTTACTCAAACAATCCATCGATTAAATTTAATCACGAGTGAGATTGTTCTTATATACCACTATTTGATTTGCCGACGTCACACAAATGGATAAGCATATATAGTTAGTTCGGGTGACTAAATAAGAGAACAACGACACTAGTATAGGGTTAATTAAGATCTTAGGTTTATAGAAAAAAAAAAAAAAAGCATTAAAAGAAACGGTGCTTTTAACTATAAATAATATGCCATGCAATATGAAATGAAAGGAAGCAGAGAACGTTAATTTAATTTTTCTACTTACGAACGTATACGGTGTAATAAGTTGCAGTGCCAGCAATGGCAGATGCAGTTGAAGCAAGACTTGTGATGACAAGTCCAAGAAGAAGCACAACATTCATTTTCATTGTCGTTTAAAAGCACTCACTAACTTTTGCTGGGTTCCAAAATGGGCCGCATAAGTGCTGATTTTATAGGCTCGATTGGCTCAGCATTAAGATCTTTCTTTTCTTTAACACACACGTTTCTCCACAGTCAAAACTTGGTTCTCAGACCTTATTAATTGACATTTTCAAGTCTTGGGTCTCCTCTTATCTCCTCCATCCATGGCTTACGATTGGTAGGGGCGTCCTTATTTGCCTGGTTAACGGCATCTTGTTTTTAATTGTTGAACGTGACTAATCTGTTTGTGGAGAAATCAAAATGAAGGACTTCCAACCATACGTGGCTTTCTACACAAGCCGTCTCTCTAGAAGAAGATGGAATTGAAGAGTCACAAGGATAACGACTCATATATAGACAGGTTCAAGATAAGCATGCTCGAGACAAAAAATGAGGGCAAGATAACATTTGAATGAAGGACAAACTTTAATTATTACGTAACGTGAATGCGTGGGCATCGATGTCTACGGGGCCTGTCAAAGTCAGATTTTTTTCTCATTGCAAATGCCATCTCTCTCCCCTCCTCAACTTGTCCCTTGAGATATAAGACATCTTTTTACAGTTCATTCCTGTGATAATTGGTATTAATTGTTTTCTTCATTTTCCAGCTTTTGTCTCAAATGTAGTATGTCTCATGTTTTATTTCAAAAATTTTATTGATAAAAAATAATAAAATAACATTACAAGTATATATATATTCTATAATATTTTTTAACTTAGTTGGTTTCTATGAACAAAAGAGGGGAAATAAAGGAAAGAAAGAAAAAGAGTGACATGGTAAATTATATAATATTAGTTGAGTTTGGAAAATGATTAATTAAAAACAAAAAGCTAAAGTCCATTTATTAGAATCAAGGAAGCAAATTTAATATTTAACTTTAGTTTTCAAGGGGTATAATTTATCAAGAGTGCGTTAATTTTTAAAGTTCTATAGTTAAAAATTGTGAATTGTAAATGCTTGAAGCCATCAATACCGGTCGGTTCTTTGATTAGTTTTTTTATTTACTGAATTTAGTATAGTAACAAGACCATTTCCAAGACCAATTTATAATTTGATCGGTCGAATCAGTGGATTTGGTTCGGTTTTTTAAAACACTGCTTAATATTCTCGTTGTCTTTTTTATTTTAAGTGTCACTTCTAAAAAATATTTTTATTTATTTGTCATTTTAAAATTTTTAAATAACATTAATTATCATTTTTTAAAATAAGTGAGGTTAATTTCAATTACTTCATTAATCAATTGTATATATGTTAATTGTGCTTACTAATGATACATAAAAAGAATTAAATAGAGTAATTACGCCCGTTCTATCTCCTTCACACTCAATTCTATCGATAGCCCAACGGATGTAGCTGACAAGTCTGATTATGTGCCATGCTGTCACATTAAATGATGCCATCTACAATACACAGATTACCCAAAAAGAAAATCTAGCAGCACAAAAGTCAAAACACAGTCGCTTAATTGATAGGATTATGATCAAGCATAGCTTAGTTTCAGAAACCATCTCTAAGCAAAGCTAATCAAGAAAAAGAAAAAGAGGGTTATGATGATTCGATCGAGGCCAATTTACAGTAGTCAATATAAAGACTTGTGCAGGTGACAAAGTTATTTTGAGACCAGTAATTTGGAATAATCAAAGGAAAGGCAGAGGGTTGCAGCAAAATAAATAAACGAACGAACGTGGCAATCGTCATCACGGAATAAAATATAAGATGCCAATTTTCTGTCCCAAAGATTAAGTTGCCAATTTAGCAACATCAGCTATAGGTGAATGATGTCTGCAGATTATTGAATTAATAAACTTTATATACTACAATCTTTTACTTTCGTTTTATATATATTTAGAACCAAAAATCTTGCAAGAAAGCTCACAAAGATATAAGTGAGAGATATGCAAATCTTTCTTTTTAAAAAAATAAAATAAAATAAACAAAACAAAACAAAACGTGGGAGCATGGTTTAATATATATGTAAGACCATCTATTGGCTGCAAACTTAGCTAGCTTGTCGGCACAGAAGCTGAACTCCCTTCCCTGTAAGCATGATTGATGGTAACCTGCCAGCCACGGTTCACTAGAGAGACAATTTCCATAATCAAGGCTCCATACTTGATACTTGTGCTAGTGTTTTTTTCTCGTAGGTTTCTATTTGTAAAATATAAATAGAAAAACTCCAAAATTTTAATCTACAGAGGACAAGGGCAAAATCGAATCTAAATGCCTTAACAATATTGTTGGGAGTGGTTCCTTACCTCTGTTTTTCTTGTGTTTGTTGTGGGTTCAATCCTACTAAACTAGTAATATTAATGTGAACAGACATGAAAAAAACAAAAAAGTACAAAAGTTGAATATATAGCTAGACGCCAACCTCATAACTTAAGATGAATCTATTTATGGAAGTAGCAACTATATGCTTTGGCCTCAGGGCTAACTAATTGCATGCGTAGAATGAGTGTTAAGTGGTAAAATTAACACTTCTACTCCTAATTAGTTCATTACAACTGAAAAGAGTATTTCTTAATCTCACCTATCGCTGTTATATATATATATATATAATTAATATACCTCTGTTCTTCCTCGATCGCTTCCGAAAGCCTTCTATCGAGCCGTACGTCCAATCCTTCCATCTCCCTGATGCCTCTATCTCTTATCTGATTAATTTCTCTCTCTTTCTGATCTCTACAAAATGATGGTTTAGCTAAAAAAAAATTTTCTTTGTTCAAAGATATATTTGGACTTTGGAGAAGCAATTTTTTTGATCAATTTCACCTTTTAATTTGGATGGTCTAGCTAAGTGTTAACTTGTGGGAATGAATAATAAGAGTATAATATTACATGATTATGATATGAGAAGAAGTACAACTGTACGCGGTGCAAAAAATTCTAAAAATGTCATATTTCATTATAATTTGTTATCAATTATTTATAACATAAACAATTAAAACTTGGAATTTGAACTCAACATTTAGGAATTTTTTTTTTTTTTTTGACTTCAAGACATAATAACACATTCGAACAACATATATATATATATATATATATTTGATTGTGACTCCATTTTCTAGCTAACACTTAATTGGCTGGCATGCACTCTCACAAGTGTTTGTTTATCTTCATATCTGAGCTAAGCGGCGGATATCAATCGGGTAAGCATCGGAGGCAGACTGAGCACTGTAAGCTCTATTTGCAATAATAGCATTCCCAGCCTCCGTTGGATGAAAAGCATCCCAAAACAGGTATTCCTTTCGATTGGGACATGGAATCTGCAGCGGAAGACATGTAATTTGACCATTGTTCCTTCCTACTCCACAGCACCCAGCATTTGTAACTCTAAAACCTGAAAAATAAAATACAAGAAATTAAACACAACAAGCAATATCAATTATTAACTGTCAATATCTGGTTTGGTTCGTGCACATGGATGCATGCATGATCACTCGAGACAAATTCACGTATATACTGTTTGATTCTCAAGAAAATCAAAGAGTACCATAAGTTGAAGGACTGCTTAATATGTCTTGGAAAATCCCGTAGGCGTTTATGTAGATGAATCTTGCATCAGTTAACCGGTTGTTGTACTGATCAACAAGAGATTTCAATCTGGTGTTGAACATCTGGTTTGCATTATTGATTCTTGCTACACATGTTCTACCATCTCGGCTGTATTGGGCCAATTCACTTGGGCTGCAACCTATTTGACCAAGACCAAATAACACAAACTTCCTTGCTCCATAGTTATACAAAGCCTGATTGAGTCTCAAAATAAAAGCAATTAAGGTTCCATTTTGGAAATTCATACAAATCAATCTATAAATTTAGAAGGAAAAAAAAAAAAAGAAGAAGAAATTAGCTAAGAGAATTTACCTGAAGTTGTTGAGAATAAGCCTGAATAAGATTATCAGCAAACTGCTCTGGTGTGAATTGCCTGCTGCTGGAATAGAATAGGGGCATGAAATAGTTGTTGAGGTAATCGTTGCTTCCCATTCCAATTGAATATATGCACTTGCTCAAGTAATTTGCAGCTGACTGCTGATTTCCCAGTATATTTACCACTTGAGATACAGTGTTTCGGTAATTCCTCACCTGCCCACTAAAAGTAATGCGTTGTCCCTACATATAATTAATTATAGAGAACACCAACGAGATGTTACCAAATTAAAGGAGTAACGATAGAAGAAAATAGAAAGAAAAATCATATATCTATATATAGGTACCAGTTGCCGTCCAGTTTCCTCTCTAATCCCAGCAGCTGCAGACGCATAATTGACCCCTTTGAGTATGTCATTGCCTCTAGTTGTTGAATAAGGAGGAATATACTGGTCGAACCCCAAAAGCTCAGCTGTAAAATTTCTACACCGAGTTAGAATATATAGCTCATTTGTCTTTCACCGACTTTTCATGATATTTACTGCTGATTCAGTAAATTTGAGCTACTACGAGTACGTACAGGTGTAACGTTAAAATTTTCCTATATTAATGAAGGTGACAATGACATTAATGATGATTACGGGTCCAAGTCAATCAGCGGAAATATTTGGTGAAATATCTAGTACTGTAGTATATAATTTGACCATTATGCAGCTTAATCACTCAGTGTCGTGATTTATAACTTGATAATTATCTAACTAATTAAGAAATTAGTGACTCTTTTTAGGTGGCAATGAACTAAGAAAGTGACTGAGAATCTTACCAACTATATCAACAGAGGTTTTGCCATTGGAAAACCTGCCGGTTGGTCTTCTACCTTGGAAGTCAATCCCATAAGGCAAGTAATTAGCTCTAGCCAAAGATGCGAGTTGATTGTTATTCCCATTATCGACCAAAGAGTCCCCAAAAATGAAGTAGCAAGGCACTTGTGGGTCAGCTCCAACACCTGCAATACTCCACAAACTCACAACCACCACCACTACTACCACTACTATGTTCATCTGCCGCTGCCAGTTCCTTATCATCTTCTTCTCCCTGAAGGCCATTGAAGCAAGAGAGAAATGAGTTATATTGAAGAAGAGTACTTTGGTTTTAGGTATAATGTTTGTGAGACGTGAATGAGCAAACTTTGGTAAAATATATAGAGAAGAAGGGATCGATCGATGGGATATGCATTATTGAGTCTTTAGTTTACAGTTGAGAATGTTTGTTAGATGCAATAAATTCACGCGGATATTATGCCAGGTTGAATGAGAAGGGCAAGGCCAGTAGTACTAGTACCATGATCCGAGATCGAACGGTCTTTGATCTGACTTTAATGTGGGAATTAATATATTTTCCAGTGAATGGGAATTTTCCATGCAAATAAACTAGCAATTTCTATTAAAATTTGAAACTCAAAATATATACTTTGCTCAAATAAATTTAATTAGATGAGTGGTATGGATAGAAAAAATCACATTAATTTGGCTATCGGTCTGGCATCACATATACATTCATATCAACATCATATTAATTGGTCATAACCAATCAAATTAATAAAAGAAAGTAATGATATTTTAAAGAAAGAGGGTAGTGGTGCAGAAATTGGGGAAATAAGTTATTGATTTTTTTTTTTTTTTTTAAATGTGGACATTGATGCCAAAATAGCGTGACCGATCGATATGAAGTGTGAGTAATGCTAATTGGCAGGATCTTGCTTCTTATACTTGAGTTGAAGTCTGTGATCAGAAGAATCCCAATTTTAAATGGCAGACTCAGAATTTGACCCCGGCACCTGGGCATCGATCGAGAAGGTGAAGAAATTTTCTATTGACTCATTATACATATATATAAAATCTATGTAAACCAATCAAGTCATTTTGTCTTCAAGAAGCCAAGGAGTATAAAAACCTCTGACTGGGATTTAACAAAGAATGTAATTGAAGGAATTCATAAAGTATATGTCTATCGAGCAGCATTAAATATGGAGTATATATGATCTATTAAGTTATGGCCATGGGCAAAAACAGAAGAAAAGTGGTGAATTCTTCAGGTCAACGTAAATTAAAGAAAACTTAAATGAGATGACCCATCTTTTATAAACGCAGTTAGCTAACATGCAAGATAAATTCTTTGGTAGAATTGATCTGTAAAAATTGTGTACATCACTGGACCAATCGATCAGAAACTGACTTGGGGGTGGATGTTTAAGGAGTTGCATAGGCATATATAGCTGCACTTGCACTGTCTCCATTATATGTTTTTCATGTTGGTCTAGCATGATTTAATACTACAATTTCTCATCAATCACTATTAGTTAACAAATTATAACTCCTGGCTGTAGCATTTATTGTAGTCTGAATTCGAATGATCGAGCATCAAGAGATGGAAAAATTGTCAACAAAACCAACTGTCACAAAGTTACTATATAGGGATGGCACTTGCACTTTTTAGAGTCGACGCAAAGGCGCTGGCTATTTCTGTAATGCCTGCTACCGTTGACACAGTTAAAGTTCAACCACACTTGGATGCTACTATTAATTTATACGCACATGCAAGCGTTGAAAATACTAACACTTAGCCCGAACCAACTTGCAAGTTAATTTACTTATTAAGATTTGTGCACAATCTAATATTTATATATATTTCCACATTTGGCCCTTTTGTTTTTATTTTTCCTATATATGACCGCATCTTTTATGTTAGGGTTTTGACTTGTGTTAAACAATAAATATTTTCCACATGACTGCAAATGCAATTTAAATACTTAGATTTTGATCATCGTATATATGAAACTGGCTACGATGACTTATTAAAAGATTTGTAACGAAAACTGGATCATAATTTTTAAGGAAACACGCTACAGTCTACATCGCTTGCTATACTCCAGCTATTTATATATATAGCAAGGGCATACAACTTTTGGTCCAAGTCAATGGTATGGAAATCCATTTCCTAGTCGGTTCCCGTGATTACTTTCTCCTTCAAATATTGTGTCGGGCGTGACCAAAAATTAAATATTTTGAAAGTGTTAGCTTGTTTGTAATTGTATTAATATCAGCAGGACGTGAGATATATGCAAATCAAACAAAAAGTTAACTTGGTCATAAAACGAAATGAATCCAATGGTGGACAGCTGCTCTCTCTATACCTAATATGAGGACAAACTCAGCTTAGTTTGGTTTTAATTTCAAGCTCTGAAATACAATAAATATATGAGAGTGGGTAAAAGAATTAAATGTGTTTGTCTAAGTCATACCAGTAGTTTACGGAGTAAATTAGTACTGCCATTATTGTGCATTAAAAGCAAAAAGTCCATAGTCCATGCTCCTTGCTTGGCTAATTAACGGTTCCATTGAAGGTCAGAAAAATCTGCAATATATTGCTGCGGCTGCTTTATGCAAGTTGGCGTAAGTTCACATATCCCTTATCGGTGGCTGCCATCCTTTTCCTTTGTCAATATAACCCATCATCCATCCATTTAGGTTTACATAAAAGATTTAGTGGAAGCTTGCTACATTTGTTTACTCTTTTTGTATCTATTATAAGAGTTTTGAATAATATAATCAATGTTACTGTAATATATACAAACTATACTTTTTTTGGTTTTGAGGTTTGATTAAATTTCCCAAATTCTATATATTGCCTATTGTTTGAGACATAACGAGGTAATAATTTTATTTTTTTTCTTTGTTCAAAGATATATTTGGATTTTGGAGAAGTAATTTGTTTGATTAATTTTTACCTTTTAATTTGGATGGTCTAGCTAAGTGTTAACTTGTGGGAATGAATAATAAGAGTCTAATGCTACATGATTATAATACGAGAAGAAAAACAACTGTACGCGATGCGAAAAGTCCTAAAAATATCATCTTCCATTATAACAGATTATTAATTATCTATAAGGTACAAAATTTTAAGACAATTAAAACTTGGAATTTGAACTCAACATTTAGGATTTTTTTTTTTTTGACTTCAAGACATAATAACACATTCGAACAACATATATATATATATATATATATATATATATATATATTTGATTGTGACTCCATTTTCTAGCTAACACTTAATTGGCTGGCATGCACTCTCACAAGTGTTTGTTTATCTTCATATCTGAGCTAAGCGGCTGATATCAATAGGGTAAGCATCGGAGGCAGACTGAGCCCTGTAAGCTCTATTTCCAATAACAGCATTCCCAGCCTCCGTTGGATGAAAAGCATCCCAAAACAGGTATTCCTTTCGATTGGGACATGGAGTCTGCAGCGGAAGACATGTAATTTGACCATTGTTCCTTCCTACTCCACAGCAGCCTGCATTTGTAACTCTAAAACCTGAAAAATAAAATACAAGAAATTAAACACAACAAGCAATATCAATTATTAACTGTCAATATCTGGTTTGGTTCGTGCACATGCATGCATGCATGATCACTCTTGGGAGACAAATTCACGTATATACTGTTTGATTCTCAAGAAAATCAAAGAGTACCATAAGTTGAAGGACTGCTTAATATGTCTTGGAAAATCCCGTAGGCGTTTATGTAGATGAATCTTGCATCAGTTAACCGGTTGTTGTACTGATCAACAAGTGATTTCAATCTGGTGTTGAACATTTGGTTTGCATTATTGATTCTTGCTACACATGTTCTACCATCTCGGCTGTATTGGGCCAATTCACTTGGGCTGCAACCTATTTGACCAAGACCAAATAACACAAACTTCCTTGCTCCATAGTTATACAAAGCCTGATTGAGTCTCAAAATAAAAGCAATTAAGATTCCATTTTGGAAATTCATAAAAATCAATCTATAAATTTAGAAGGAAAGTAAAAAAGAAATTAGCTAAGAGAATTTACCTGAAGTTGTTGAGAATAAGCCTGAATAAGATTATCAGCAAACTGCTCTGGTGTGAATTGCCTGCTGCTGGAATAGAATTGGGGCATGAAATAGTTGTTGAGGTAATCATTGCTTCCCATTCCAATTGAATATATGCACTTGCTCAAGTAATTTGCAGCTGACTGCTTATTTCCCAGTATATTTACCACTTGAGACACAGTGTTTTGGTAATTCTTCACCTGCCCACTAAAAGTAATGCGTTGTCCCTACATATAATTAATTATAGAGAACACCAACCAGATGTTACCAAATTAAAGAAGTAACCATAGAAGAAAATACAAAGAAAAATCATATATCTATATATAGGTACCAGTTGCCGTCCAGTTTCCTCTCTAATCCCAGCAGCTGCAGATGCATAATTGACCCCTTTGAGTATGTCATTGCCTCTAGTTGTTGCATAAGGAGGAATATACTGGTCGAACCCCAAAAGCTCAGCTGTAAAATTTCTACACCGAGTTAGAATATATAGCTCATTTGTCTTTCACAGCCTTTTCATGATATTTACTGCTGATTCAGTAAATTTGAGCTACTACGAGTACGTACAGGTGTAACGTTAAAATTTTCCTATATTTATGAAGGTGACAATGACATTAATGATGATTACGGGTCCACGTTAATTAGCGGAACTAGTTGGGGAAATAACTAGTACTGTAGTATATAATTTGAACATTATGCAGCTTAATCATTCAGTGTCGTGATTTATAACTTGATAATTATCTAACTAATTAAGAAATTAGTGACTCTTTTTTAATCTCTTTTTACGTGGAAATGAACTAAGAAAGTGACTGAGAATCTTACCAATTATATCAACAGAGGTTTTGCCATTGGAAAACCTGCCGGTTGGTCTTCTACCTTGGAAGTCAATCCCATAAGGCAAGTAATTAGCTTTAGCCAAAGATGTGAGTTGATTGTTATTCCCATTATCGACCAAAGAGTCCCCAAAAATGAAGTAGCAAGGCACTTGTGGATCAGCTCCAACACCTGCAATACTCCACAAACTCACAATCACCACCGCTACTACCACTACTATGTTCATCTGCCACTGCCAGTTCCTTATCAGCTTCTTCTCCCTGAAGGCCATTGAAGCAAGAGAGAAATGAGTTATATTGAAGAGTACTTTGGTTTTAGGTATAATGTTTGTGAGATGTGAATGAGCAAACTTTGGTAAAATATATAGAGAAGAAGGGATCGATCGATGGGATATGCATTATTGAGTCTTTACTTTACAGTTGAGAGTGTTTGTTAGATGCAATAAATTCACGCGGATATAATGCCAGGTTGAATGAGAAGGGCAAGGCCAGTAGTACTAGTACCATGATCCCAGATCGAACCGTCTTTGATCTGACTTTAATGTGGGAATTAATATATTTTCCAGTGAATGGGAATTTTCGATGCAAATAAACTAGCAATCAATTTCTATTAAAATTTGAAACTCAAAATATATACTTTGCTCAAATAAATTTAATTAGATGAGTGGTATGGATAGAAAAAATCACATTAATTTGGCTATCGGTCTGGCATCACATATACATTCATATCACCATCATATTAATTCGTCATAACCAATCAAATTAACGAAAGAAAGTAATGATATGTTAAAGAAAGAGGGTAGTGGTGCCGAAATTGGGGAAATAAGTCATTTTTTTTTTTAAATGTGGACATTGATGCCAAAATAGCGTGACCGATCGATATGAAGTGTGAGTAATGCTAATTGGCAGGATCTTTTATAAACGCAGTTAGCTAACATGCAAGATAAATTCTTTGGTAGAATTGATCTGTAAAAATTGTGTACATCACTGGACCAATCGATCAGAAACTGACTTGGGGGTGGATGTTTAAGGAGTTGCATAGGCATATATAGCTGCACTTGCACTGTCTCCATTATATGTTTTTCATGTTGGTCTAGCATGATTTAATACTACAATTTCTCATCAATCACTATTAGTTTACAAATTATAACTCCTGGCTGTAGCATTTATTGTAGTCTGAATTCGAATGATCGAGCATCAAGAGATGGAAAAATTGTCAACAAAACCAACTGTCACAAAGTTACTATATAGGGATGGCACTTGCACTTTTTAGGGTCGACGCAAAGGCGCTGGCTATTTCTGTAATGCCTGCTACCATTGACACAGTTAAAGTTCAACCACACTTGGATGCTACTATTAATTTATACGCACATGCAAGCGTTGAAAATACTAACACTTAGCTCGAACCAACTTGCAAGTTAATTTACTTATTAAGATTTGTGCACAATCTAATATTTATATATATTTCCACATTTGGCCCTTTTGTTTTTATATTTCCTATATATGACCGCATCTTTTATGTTAGGGTTTTGACTTGTGTTAAACAATAAATATTTTCCACATGACTGCAAATGCAATTTAAATACTTACGATTTTGATCATCGTATATATGAGACTGGCTACGATGACTTATTCAAAGATTTGTAACAAAAATTGGATCATAATTTTTAAGGAAACAAGCTACAGTCTACATCGCTTGCTATATTCCAGCTATTTATATATATAGCTAGGGCATACAACTTTTGGTCCAAGTCAATGGTATGGAAATCCATTTCCTAGTCGGTTCCCGTGATTACTTTCTCCTTCAAATATTGTGTCGGGGGTGACCAAAAATTAAATATTTTGAAAGTGATAGCTTGTTGGTAATTGTATTAATATCAGCAGCACGTGAGGTACATGCAAATTAAACAAAAAGTTAACTTGGTCATAAAACGAAATGAATCCAATGGTGGACAGCTGCTCTCTCTATACCTAATATGAGGACAAACTCAGCTTAGTTTGGTTTTAATTTCAAGCTCTGAAATACAATAAATATAGGAGAGTGGGTAAAAGAATTGAATGTGTTTGTCTAAGTCATACCAGTAGTTTACGGAGGAAATTAGTACTGCCATTATATTGAGTTAAAAGCAAAAAGGCCATAGTCCATGCTCCTTGCTTGGCTAATTAACGGTTCCATTGAAGGTCAGAAAAATCTGCAATATATTGCTGCGGCTGCTTTATGCAAGTTGGCGTAAGTTCACATATCCCTTATTGGTGGCTGCCATCCTTTTCCATTGTCAATATAACCCATCACCCATCCATTTAGGTTTACATAAAAGATTTAGTGGAAACTAGCTACATTTGTTTACTCTTTTTGTATCTATTATAATAGTTGAATAATATAATCAATGTTACTGTAATATGTACAAACTATAATTTCTTTTCGTTTTGAGGTTTGATTAAATTTCCCGAATTCTATATATTGCCTATTGTTTGAGACATAACGAGGTAATAATTGAAAATTTAAGAACAATATATATCTCATAAAACATTTTCAGAATAGAAAGTAGTAATTCCTTCCCCCTCATTTACACTCAAAGAAACAAGTAATTACATGGATCATGTGCTCCATCAACAAATGATTGGCATTGACCTTGAGGTTCACCCCTTCTCTTTTCTTTTTCTTTCAAATTATCCTACGTACAATGCAGCCATATAATAAATCAACTTACTAATATTAGATCACATATTGAATGATGCTTTTATGAGTAAATTGACACACAACTTCCCTGAAAAGATTTTTGGACATATTCTATTAATTCTGCCAATAACATTCTTTGTTAATCCTCTATTAATTCCTAGGCCCGTGTATGTAACATTTCTTTTTTTATAAAATTAAAGTCTGTTGAGAAAGTAACTTGTGACAAATGAAAACATAATCACACATAATATAATTGGTCTAAAAATTGTTTAAAACTAAGCTTTCTGAATTTGAATCTTCATTTTCTCCAATCTCTTATAACCATGCAAAAAAAAAAAAAAACTGTAATACATCAACATGAAAAGTAGAGGTCTAGTTGAGTTGAGTTCCCATTGAAATTAGAAGGGGCAATACTTGTCATTAAATTAAAGCCTCGTGCATCTTGCATGTGATTAAGGGTTTTGGCTATAAATATAAACAATTGCTACTAATATCTTTAGAGGCCTCTATCTGTTTCAACGTTTTTTGCAAGAACTGGATGTTTACGATTTCATTTTCATTCACCCAGACCCACCCACCCCCCTACCACGTGTTTGTATTTATAACCCGATGGGGATTGGATAGGTACGTACGTAAAGTTTGTTGCGTTCCCTTGTTTCAGCAATGCTATTGCCAGGCTCGTAGGATGTTAAGTTGGCTTGGCTGGTTGTGGCCATACAAGATCTTTACTAGAAGGATCCTCATTCCCACCCCCATCCCAAATGGTTTTGGGTTGCTAATCCATTGCTCCTGCCAGGTCCACCTAAAAAAGTCTTTGCCAATAGTTAAAAAGAAAAAAAAAATCAAAAGTAAAATTGGTTGGTTTGAAAAAAGTTACTATCATTCTTAATCAAATTCAAATTCAAATGCTTGGAGTGCAAAGGAAAAGAAAGTTATTTCTTTTAACACCCCATTTTTCTTTTCACTTACTCTTTTGATTTTACATCGGTGTGAAAAGAAAATATAGCAGTGTTAATTTTTGGAACTGTGATGTGTAGATCGACTCTCCCCATGGTCACCCCCGTTTGGCGCAAGGAAAAGTAAGCAAACAGTAATCCATTTGGAGCAAAGGGTATTTTGGGAAGAGAAAGTAAAAAAAGAGAGTGAAGGTACCAATGTGAAAAATAAGGGTGCAGAAATTAATTCCCCTTTGCTAGCCGGCCCATCTTTTAGAACACCCCTTTTTTTTTGGCTTCTAGACACACCCCCTGAAACCAAGACGTCAATTTCTTTTAATTTTTCGCACATTTTATCCCTCTGTTTTCCCAATTCATCACTACTTATGTTGGAGGTGTGAAAAGCAAAAGTGGAGGTGTTGAAAAAAATCTGCAACATGCGTGTCTTAGCAAAAGGGTTTGTCATAAGAAATGGTCTTCAATCTTTAATAGAAACTGGCCCAAAATAGTCAACACAAATTCGGCCCACAGCCTGATCGGGCTAACCCATTCGCCAACTTATAACTCGAATACAACTCCAAAAAGTACGAAACTGCTATGTAGGTATGAAAATATACAAGATACAAATGTCATCCTAAACGAGAAAGGAGAATTTGGAGTTGACATTGATTTATGCTAAATGTAGATGCAGACGGAGGGCCATGTATCAGTGTTTTACAATTTATATTTGATTTGATCACCTGATAATATACATATATATATATATATATACATATATATATATATATATATATATATATATATACATATATATATATATATATATATATATATATATATAGTTCAATGCATATATTATTAAATAATTAAAAGGGTTAAATATCAGCAAAGTAACTAAACATTAAAAGTTTGTGAGATTGTTAGTGAATGAAAACTAAGGCATTAATTGACATGAATATATGTTAGCTTTCTGGTAGAGGCAGAGGGTCCAGGTAGTAGGGAATAAGGAGATTGGTATAATTGGAAACAGTAGTGGTGGACCGTCACGAGAGGCACAATTCAGTATTTGTATTCTAGTGCTAATTTGACAACTGAATTCTTCAACGTAACATTCATTCATTGTCGCCTTCCATCCACGCTCCTACCCACAAGAAAAGTCAACTTTTAGATTTGAGATAAAACTAATTCTAAACTCTAAACCCAACTTTCTCCCAACAACTCTTTCCTTAATCTCTTTGGGAAAAAAAGAATAATATGCTGCTACTACATTAATTAGCCTCGGCCTAGCTTTAATTAATCGATAAACATTAATTAGCTAAATGGGTATATATAGATGAACCCAACATTAATTAGCTACCATATATATAGTGACAATTAGCCTACGCTATCGCGCGTGACTTTCTTAAATGTCATCATTTTACAGAATTATATGACATATATGATGTGACGATGAATACCCTTTTTGACTAAGCTTTTTCTTTCTGCAAATAAATAAAACCATTTATTTTCAGAAGATTCTTTTAATTTTTATCTTTTATTTTCTCAATTTGTAATAATTCATTTCTATGTTCATTAATAGAGTGCATTGCCTCGCTATTCAAGAGTAATTAATAATGAAATTCCATTTGTTTAAGCTAATTTTTCGTATTGTATATTGCTAGATAAAACTAGATAAAGTTAATTAAAATTGGTCAAAAAAAAAATGCAATATGAATTTCTTTCTGAGCCACCTGCCAATAAATTACTAAACAATTTAAACAATCTCCAAAGATTTAAAAATATTTCCGTAGATCCCGAGTTTTAGACAAGATTCACATCCTGTATATATATTAGAATCTCATTCTTCCCATGGAATTCTAAAATTCTTAATATTCGAAAAAAAATTCTTCTATCAAACACTCTCTAAAAAATTAACTTCCATAAAAAAAAAAAAGAAAAAAAGAAGGAACTAACCTGATTAATGCTTAGTAAAATATCTTTTATACATATAATAATTAAGTAACATAAGATAAACTCATTTATCTATATATCCTATTCAAACAAGTAGGTAAATTTAGTAACTTACGTCTTTTATCCATATGATAAAATTAGTTTAACTTATCATTACAAATATATATATAGTTTAACTTATACAGCACCCATGCACAGAAATAAATATTTTATCATTGGACGAATTTTCTATTTCTTTGAAAAAAATTAAAGATGGTTGTAAAATATCCATCCATGACATATTTTAGCATACATAGCAGTATCCAGGTCCCTACACTAGAAAAGAGGTCCACCATCGATTAGAGATAACTACTTCCAAAAGATTCCTCTAATCTCTATAAATATCACATTTTAAATCATTTCATCATTTTCATTTTATGTATGCTTTGCTACCATTAACAACAATGAAGGCCATTGTCACCTCTTCTTTCTTTCTCCTTCTCCTTTCCTTGGCGTCATGCACTCAGAAGAATAAGGTTCTTTTGTTTTCCAAACTTTTCCTTCATTTTGATTTCTTTATCTCTGATAATATATATGAAACTCTATTTTGGGTCATCACACAGATTTATGTGGTTTACTTTGGAGAGCACAGTGGAGATAAAGCACTGGATGAAATAGAGAAAACTCATTACTCATACCTATCATCAGTTAAAGCAACTGAAGAAGGGGCCAAAGCTTCCCTTCTTTACAGCTACAAACACAGCATCAATGGGTTTGCAGCATTGCTTAGTAAAGAAGAAGTCTCTAAGCTTCAAGGTGAAGTAAATTCTCTAATGGGTTTTGCTTGTGATATATACTTAATTTTTCAATATTGATATATATTTTCTAACACTGAGCAAAACATGAACAGAAATGAAGGAAGTGATTTCTGTGTTCAAGAGCCAGCCAAAAGGATACTCCTTGCACACCACAAGGTCATGGGAGTTTGTGGGGTTACGAGAGCCTTTGAATCCTTTCAGAAAAGAATCCAAAGGAGACTTGCTATCCAAAGCAAAATATGGTGAAGATGTCATAGTCGGAATGATCGACAATGGTAAATTAATGTTCTATAAATATCTTCATGTCTTTGTTTGTACCCTCAAGGATTGTTTCACAAGCGACTTTGTTTGTGTTTTATTCAACTAATGCCAGCAAGGTCATATGGTACTATATAATAGTATATATATGATGGCATGTGATACTGATGAGTTTGTTTTCTATTTGCAGGTGTGTGGCCAGAATCACAGAGCTTCAGCGATAAAGGGATGGAGCCTGTTCCAAAGAGATGGAAAGGAATCTGCCAAGCTGGAACTAATTTCAATTCGTCCAACTGCAATAAGTGAGTAATTCCTTTTCTATCTCACCGCTAGCTTAAGCTTTTCCTACAAGTAAACTAATTTCAGAATCATGAATATTAGCTTTGGTGATTTTAACAGCTAGCAGTAATTAAGAAATTTGGTTTATGGGTAAAAAATGTTCATTCTGAACTTCTTTCATGGAGAAAAACTAACTTAAAATTTTATGTTTCTTGGTTTAGAGTACACAAAGTTACAAGCTAATCTCTAATCCTGGCTTGTTGCTTAGGAATGTAAATATCTATACCAGCTTAAATACATTCCACTTTTCATGTATCTCTTGAAGTTTACTGGTGTTTGTCTGACATTCTTTTTAATGTGAACCTCCTCCTTAATGCTTTTCCTGTGAAACTTTATAATGATGACAAGACAATTGCTTTCTGAAACCAAATTTCTACATTAAATGTTTGAACTTTTGAATAGAGTTCCTTCATTTGAGTAATCGATTAGCTAGTAATTTCTTTTTCTAATGTTCTTTTTACATGACATACTTGCTTGTATGTTACAAAAGCGAAAGTCGTGAAGTGTCATTATTTGTGTTGAATATCTTAATCTCAGGTCATTTTCAGCTGTCAAAGTGATATATACACTTAGAAAAATACCATACATTAAGAAGTTAATCCGCTTTATGGTAAGGAAGACTCGAAGACAAAGAAATTCCATATCATATAACGTTGTATGCTAAGGAGCTTAAATATTACAAAAGCAGAAGTTATGAAATGTTTCACTATCTCTTACACATGTCATTTTCAATTGATAAAGCTATATACGCACTTAGTAATTATACATAATATATTTAATTCACTTTAAGGGTCTTGTTTCATGCTAAGGAATCTTTTTTTTTTTTTTAAAAAAAAAGAATTGAAACTTTGAATTGAATAAAGAGAGCATTTAAGAAGTCATGTCCTCCAAGAAAATGTTATATGCAAGGAGGACTAAACGAGATTTGTCACTGGACAAAGTAGTCTCAGAGTCATATATAGGTGACAATCGACAATTTGCAAGCCTCTCTCTTCGTAATTGGAGAGTTCTTAACTTTTAGTTTTTCTCTCTTGTTTCTTTCTTTTTGGGATTAGTGAATTGGACAGAGCTTGGAATATGTATGGATGCCAAAGAAGACATTTTCAGTTGCAGCCTTTTAGAAAACATGTTGGGTTAAAAAATTTCCATAGCTTCGTCTATATTATTTCAATCTTGTCCATTTGACTTAATTGTCTTTCGGCTTCTTTCGTTTTCTCATCTCGTGACCTTTTATCAGTATCCCAGTGTCCATAGCGGCCCATGTCTTCTTTATTCTATCTCTTTTTGGTCTCTATCCTTATATATATTTTATTCTTACTAGCAGCTTCTCAGGACTGTGTTAGTCTCCGTAATTGTAGGATAGCATACATAAATGGACCAAAACGTCCAATTATTGAAGGAGGTTCACACTAGAAACTGATCCTGAACTTTAAGCCTTTGAAGTCTCTGATCAATCCAGACACAAATTCCCAAACACGCACGAGAAAGAGAGAAAAACTAGGGTAACATAGACATTGAGAGACAAGATTCTTTTTCTCTCTCTCTCTCCTGCCTATATTGGAAGGAGTGACTGTGTAGTATTCACCAATGGTTTTTACATACTCGTGATCTTCTCGAACCTATGGCGTTGGATATATAGGAATAGGAAAGAGGACAAAAGGGAGGGGGGATTGTGCTGTATTTTCTTCAAAAAGATTTTTAAACTGATATAAAAAAATTTGAACGAGGGCCTTTAATCCCGTTCCAATATGAACTAAAATAAAATAATGAAAAGAGACTTTTAATGTGTTACATGAGTAATTATAGTTAAATGAGATATGGTCCATGAACAAGGACAACAGAACTAACAACTACATGTATTTTATAGATCAAATTGTCATTGCATGTGTTTTTCTGCTTTTATTTTTTCCTGAGTGCCATTTCATGCTTACATAGAAGGGATACATCTACTAGTAACTCCCATTTTTATTATATTGAAACCAACCCATTAATGAGAAAAGAAAAATATACGTTTCTCTTGATTGAAAGACCATCACATTGTGAACATTATATTAACTAATCGAAAACAGTTTTGAATATGAATATTGAATCACCGACCTCAATTTTTGTCGTTGTTTGATTAATATTTTGCAGAAAGATTATTGGAGCTCGGTACTACTTTAAAGGTTATGAATATGTCTACGGTCCTATAGACGAAAAAGAAGATTATAAATCAGCTCGTGACAAAGATGGCCATGGAACTCACACGGCCTCCATTGTTGCAGGCCGTGCAGTTGCAGGAGCTTCTGCCGTTGGAGGCTTTGCCAATGGGACAGCCTCAGGCGGTGCTCCATTGGCTCGCCTCGCCATATACAAAGCATGTTGGCCATTTAAAGGTCAATCAAAAGATCTAGGGAACACATGTATAGACATTGATATGCTTGCTGCTATAGACGATGCCATTCACGATGGTGTCGATATTTTGAGCATTTCTATCGGTTATAGTAACCCAATTCCTTATAAAGATGACATGATTGCAAGGGGAGCGTTGCATGCCACCAAAAATAACATTGTGGTGGTTTGTAGTGCTGGAAACAAAGGCCCTGCTCCTAAGACATTATCCAATGTAGCACCATGGATTCTCACTGTTGCTGCCAGTACCGTGGACCGTTCCTTTCATGCCCCAATTGTGTTAGATAATGGTGGGATAATTGACGTAAGTTAAAAAGATTTGTGTTTTATGGAAGCAATTGCAATTAGTTTTATAAGCAATGATTAATATCTTCGAAGTTCTAGTGCCCAAAGGGCTAAGTTTGTCTTGTGATTCTATGTACTTTCCTTTGGTTTTTGTTTTTTTGGGTTATATCAGGGACAATCAATTACTCCAGTCCACATGGAAAACAAGTTGCACCGTTTGGTATATGCTGGACATGTTGAGCACTCAGGCAACTTTGAGCAAAATTCAGGGTGATTCAAATTTCTTATATTTCAGCCATTATTAGATTAATGAAGAGATACAATTAAGAATATGTGCTTAATTAATCAATTGTATATGCAGGTATTGCTTACCTGACACACTTAATCCTGATAAAGTCGAGGGGAAGATAGTCCTGTGCATTAGAGGTCAAGGAGGAAGATTGCAGAAGAGCTTGGAAGTGAAAAGGGCTGGTGGTGTCGGTGCCATCATTGGAAACAACAAAACAAATGGAGCTGATGTACCCTGTGATGCTCATCTATTTCCAGCTACCGGGGTGCTCTATCAGGATTCCTTGAAACTTTTAAGATATATCACTTCTAAAAAAAATCCAATGGCACATATTCTACCAGGAAAGACAGTATTATATACCAAACCAGCACCCTCCATGGCCTCCTTCAGCAGTAGGGGTCCAAACATAGTTGACCCTAGTATTCTTAAGGTAAATATGCCTATGCCTTCCATTTCTTTGAAAATTCATGCCTTCTAGCTATAATATTACAATTTCTTCTTGGCGCAATTTGCTGATATCATTCATGAATTCTGAATGTATTGTGTCTTTGAAATTGTATAAATTATTTGCTGCGATTTTGCAGCCTGACATCACAGCTCCAGGAGTGAATATATTGGCAGCATGGACTGAGACTGATGGCCCTACAAGAATGTCATCTATAGATTTTCGAGTTGTTAAGTACAATATTTTCTCAGGAACTTCGATGTCTTGCCCTCATGTCTCTGCTGCAGCCGCTCTTCTCAAAGCCATACACCCTACTTGGAGTAGTGCTGCCATAAGGTCTGCCCTCATGACAACAGGTAACTTCAATATTCGTATTAGGCACATTTTTCCTTCTGTGACTAAGCTATCTTTTAGTGATAAGTCTATTGGGACGTGTTTACATGGCATTAATATTTTGGTTTTGGCGATAAGCCTCCTATAAAATTCCCAATAGGAGCATTTTCAATTCCCTGACATACATTTTCTAAAATAAATTCCTCGTTTTCTCACAGCTGGGACAATAAACAACATGGGTAAGCCATTGACTGATGAAAATGGAAGCCCTGCAACACCATTTGCATACGGATCTGGCCATTTCGACCCCCAAAAAGCAGCAGATCCTGGATTAGTTTATGATGCATCCTACAATGATTACCTTGTCTATACTTGTAGCATTGGAGTAACAAAGGACTTGAACGTTTCATTCAATTGTCCAAATTCACCACCTGAACCGGTCAACCTCAACTACCCATCCATCCAAATCCACATGCTCAATGACACCAAGACTGTACAGAGGATAGTCACAAATGTTGGTAGCAGCAATAGTGTGTATACCTTCAGTGCTAAGCCACCACAGGGGTTCTCCATTAAAGCTTCTCCAAATGTTTTGAATTTTGATAGTGTTGGGCAGAAAAAGAGATTCAACGTCACAGTTAGAGCAAGGAGAGCACAAGTACCAACTAAGTATGATCCAGAGCAGTACTATTTTGGATGGTTTGCTTGGAGTAATGGGATCCAACATGTCAGAAGCCCAGTAGCTGTGTCTTGGGGGTGATACTTTACAATCATTTTAACATTGCGTTATTGTTTCTGACATTTTCTTCTGAAGGCCAAATGCATATAGAAAAGAGACACATAGGACACTGAGTATAGAAAGTGATAGAATAACCAAAGGAATAAGAAAGGAAAATATATGTGCTGGTTTAACATATGAAGAATGGTTCGTGCATCAACACAAAAGATGGTCATCTATGTTGGCTTCCTCGAATTTTCTTTTGCTCTCTCCTTTGAAACCTTCAATTAACGGTCTTCTGCATTTGTTTCTTGATTGGTTCAATTCTCCTTTTTTTTTTTTTTTTTTGCGGGGTGGAGGGTGTTACTAATATAATAGTTCAGCCTTTCTTTCTTTCATAGGAAAACTACCGTCGCATGTGCTCTATTGGATACTGCAAGGGGCATGAAATGCGTATTTAAAATAAATGCCTTTCTGAGCTTCAAGTCTCTGCAATTGAGGTTATAACCACTTACCATTACTATTTTGTTGAGAAAAAGTCGTAATTGCAGGAGAAACTGGATTCAGGGCAAACACAAACAATATGGAGAGATATTAACAAGAAAACAAAGTGGTTCGCCATTCTTTTCTATAAATGAGCCTCCATGGATACAGGAGAAACTGGATTGAAAGATTAATTAGTATTCTTTATACATTTATAAATCACATGTGCATACATGAGAGGCAAATTGCATATCCTTTAAATGGTTGAAGAGTTCTGATCTTGCAGGTCTAATAGCAAAGGCATTAGTGGCCACATGTTGTGTAAGGTACACTAGCTCTTACCAAAAAGAACACAAAAAGTAAATAAATAAATAAGAGGAAATATTTGTCTTCAAAGAATAATCTGATGAAATGTTAAGCATGCTTGAACATTTTCATGCTGAGCCAATGAAAGTACACGGCAACCATAACTACAGGAAGCGTCAATGGCACTAAGAAGCAGTAGTACCTATGACAGACATGAAATGCAAATCAGGTAAATAGCAGAGAAGTCAGGGGTAGGTGGAAGCCAAGCAGAAAAGGGAAAGAGGAAAGTACTAGTAACAACTTTGATTATTATAATAACGATCAAGTTCATATAAAGATATTAAACACTAATAATGAATATAACAAGAGCATCCCTACAGTTGCATTAAAGTTCCAACTTGATCAAAATATTTCGTCTATGAAGTAAGATGGACGGGTTTAACAAAGACTGTATACTGATAGAGGTCCCACCTCAAGTAACATTGTGGATAATTAACCCTGTAGTGACAAGAATAACTAAGGACAATGACGTAATAAGGTAAAAAGATATTGATTTATACACTGAAAACGGGAAATTCCATCATCTTCTATCTTTCACTCTTGTTCAAAGCAGATCACTTGACCTTTCTTCTCTCTATCTCTTCTGCTGCGCCCGAAAGAAATAAAAACAAAAGGGTCTTCATAGCTCATAAACTAAAAAGCCCTTCCCATTAAATACCAAAATCATGTGCCCAGACCTCACTTAAAATCGTTAATTTCTAAAAAGTTGGATGGAGATTACAAATCAATTCTTAGAAATACAGTGTTGTTATTATTCTCTCTCCATCCAACCCTCAAGAGATACACAGACAGTAAAGACAAAGATGTGATTTAAAATCTATTTAGTTTCTACCTTGCATGAGTATACGAATTTGCTACATCTATAAGTAGTGACCTTTTCACTAGAAACCAGTTAACTGAATCAACCAATTCCTCCCTAGTCTCCAGCTACACATATATATAATTCCAAACTGTTTTCTTTTGTATAACTAAGGAACAACAAATCATAATCCACCTCATAATTAAATTTAATCAAACTTCTCATTTGGTAGCAAGAACATGTCTACAATATTTGTAATAAGTATTTTGATTGATTACCAGTCATTTTGTATAGCAGCTATTATTGCAACATCGGAACGTGGTAGAAGTTTGGATATCACTGCAGCAAAGAAGCCAAAAAAGAAAACAGAACCGACTGACAAAAAAGTCCATCCCCAAAATCCTCTCTCGTCTGATGGAATCAATCGAGAGAACCTCCATGAAGTGAAGCTCATTGCATTGGGTAGATGCAGACCTTGATCACAGCAAATACCTGTGAAGAAATCTTTAAAAATTAGCACATCTTCATGAATTTCCAAATCACTCACCGATTAACCAGAGCAATTTCCAAACTATCGCATCCCCATGCATTTATAAAAACTGAATTAAGAAATGAAATCAAGCAATATAATATAGGTCGGCTGATGAAGCCAGCCCCACCCTAATATCTATCATATTCATTTTCTCAACCTTTTCTATTAAAATGGAATATATCAGTAAAATGAAGTCTAACACCAAAACATAACATATATAAATTATATAGTAATTGGAATTAGTTCCATAAATGAAAGTCCATCAAAGAATTAAGTGGCCAAACTCAACAATAAAGCGAAGAAAGTGCACGAATGAGAATTTTGTACGAGGAGATTTTATGTGAAATAGCAGCTAACTAACATAACCCCATGTAGATACAAGTTATTCGGCAGGAAAATTCAGAAACAACGTTAGATTGGCAAGTGGTGAAAGTTCAAAATTCGGCTTGGGTGACAACAGCAGCAGACTTTTATGTTACCATTATATTTTAGTTATCTTATTGATATCAAAGCACGAGTGATAAATTTCCTCTGGGTTTTATAGCCTTATAAGAGGAAAAAATAAGAAAAAGATGCAAAGTATAGAGAATAACTTAATCCCTCCAAAACTCCCAATTTTGGAGGGGAATGAAGGGATTTTTACCTCAAGTTTTCCCTCCCCTCCCTTCCAAAACTCTCCAACCAAACACTATGTTCGAGTTGTTAATCGTTGAAAAAAAAAGACAGTATTACACGACATCAATTAAATGCAGAAGACTACAATACACTCACTCCAAAAGAAACAAGTTTTTGACATAACTGCCTTTTCACCGAACCCTCGAGTGTAAGGGAGAGTTACCTTTGTGCCGTGCGACAGTCAACACTCGACAGAGAGGGATGGAAGGAGACTAAGAGGTGCACTGCTGGCGGTGGCTCTGTTGCCGACGGTACGCCCGTGCCGGTGGATGCGTGACATGCCAGAGACTCTTTAAGAGCGAAAGAGCGCGGGACGGAGGTTGGATTGAGAGAATCCAATCCCGATTGTGCGGATTAGTCTGCTAGGGATTTGTTTTGATTTAATTGGGAATTTTTAGATTTGATTGGTGACAGCATTAGTCACGTGACTTAGAATTTTAAAAAAGAAAAAAGGCATAATTTAGAATTAATTATATTTAAAATTAATTAGAACAGTTGTTACATGAATATATCTCTCTGCAACACAAGAAAGCAATATTGAAGAAGATGACGATATATAGCAACATATCTAATCAAGAGAAAGTATATATGTGAGCGTTAAAGATAGCAAAGCTTTGGGCAATATGAAGGGAGAGGAGAAGACGTCTATAACTTGTAGTCTAAGATATTGTCATGCATGCATGCATCTTTCTCGATCTCAAATCAAGCTTACAGTTACAGTTACAGTTAATTCTGTTATCATAAGAGCGATGGGAGATTGTAAAGTAATCAAATGATTCACTCGAGTTTCTCATAATGTCTATCTTTTTTTATTCTAGAAGAAAAGAGGAAGCAATTGAAGGTGATAAATATTGAGAGAGAAGCTAGCTGTTAATTTTATGCAGTCCATAGAAATGGATATGGAAGTCACAAGAGAAATGAGAGACCGCCTTCGTGCTCACGCCATCAACCAATCAAACTGTACTCATTACGATTCCTTCGGATTCTCATAAATTAAGTAGCAACCTCGGCTCTCAACTGTTCCATTCCCAAACCTTAAACTCCTCATTTAATTTTCTCTCTGATCAATGGAAGAAGAGTTTCAAGAATCCGACATAATCTTCTCTGGCAATGACTGCCGAGGGAATTCTACTTACGCCCGCCAGCATAATTCGCGGGCGATGCATGATGACAAGTCGAAGAAGACGCTTCCGGTGAATATACCGGAGACAATTTCCCGGTGCGTGGATTCTGATGATAATCCGGGGGAAGACAAAGAAATGGTGCCGCCTCACGTGATCGTGGGCCAGAGAATCGCCCGGAAAATGGCCTTGTCGGTGTGTACCGGGAACGGGAGGACGTTGAAGGGACGGGATTTGAGACGAGTGAGGAATTCAATTCTTAGGATGACTGGGTTTTTAGAAGCGTAACAATGATCGATCATTAATTGGGAAAAGAAAGAAAAAGATGGAAAATGCTTCCCTGATTTCTTCTTGTTGGGATGTTTTGGGAATTCTGGTAATTGACTGTAACCGCAGAAAAGATAGATTTTAAGATGAGAAATCAAATAATTCATTACTTGGAATTCTTAATTTTTTTGACTTAGATGATATGATATAGTATTTGTTTAGTATAGCTTGTGTTGTGCTGTGCTCTGCTGGTGCAGTTTTTCTGCTTTGGCCGACGTATTCATTCTTACAGCTACCTCTAGGTTGCTTCTTCTGCATTGCGCACAGACACTGATTTGTCTAATGGAAAAGTGACTGAATACATTTTTATAAAAAAAAATATAATTCCAAATCTATAATGTACTTCTACTAGTTATTAAAAAAACACAAAAATAAAATTCATTAGCTCTTTTAAATTAATTAAAGCGAGCATATCAATCGAATCGAAAATTTTATTTGTTACTTTTGTTTTCAGGTATTTTTGACTGTTCTTTACTTCCACTAAATACATTTCTTAAGATTGTAGTTTACACTTACGTAATCTAAGATGGTAGATAGTGAAAATCCTATCCACCCCAAACATACTACCAGTGCCTGCTCAATGATATTGGAGTAAACTATCATTTTCTTTAACCCAAAAAATGAATGGCTTCCAATTTAATTAATACAAGGAATTGCATGGTTGAAGGTCAGCTGCTTCATCTGGTCACTTGTAAAATTCAACATGACCTGCAAGCTCTCTACATAACAGTTTTGCCTCAGAAGCTAACCCCAGGCTCTTAGCAATCACTAACCCCGTCATTTTGTGTGTAGATGCAGGTTTATATGACTCTGCCTCTTCTTCTCTGCCCAGCAAAACGTATTCCCTAGCAGGAACCACATTTTCCCACCAAAATTCTCCTAAGATCCCATGTATCAAGTCCCAATAACCCCGATCCCTTGGCACCCGGAATATTGTGCTTCCATTTGGTGTCCAGCAATACAAATCAACCCAGTCGCGATCCATTATCTCCATTTGGCCTTGCACCTGAGGCATGTAATAGAATGGCATTTTGGACCACGGCAACCCTGTCTCGGGCTTGCCTTTGTTATAAGGACACTTCACTTCCAGAACCCCACCTCCTGGGAAGCAACCCAGAAGACCATCGGGAGAAGCACCGAGCCAGTGAAAACGCTCCTCTGAATGCACTGCAAACCCCAACGAACCCACGTCATGACCTGTGATCTTCTTGTATCGATCAATAGCTGCTGCTTCGTTCAGCACGCCCCATTCCATGGCCCTATTTTTAGAAGAATCCAAGGTTTCTTCCTCTAATTCAAACACTTTCTCTTGCCACAGCTCGATGCGACGTTTACCTTTCCAAAATCCTAAGGCAGTACTAAAGGTGCTTGTAGTGAGCTTGTCCCTTCGAAGGGCAAACCAATCATCTGATCGTTGTGGGGTATCAGATGGCGAAAGATGGGAGGCTACTATCAGAGGTGACAGATTCTGAATAACGAGAGGGGCAGTTGAAGAAATCAATGGCGAGGCACACGTGCAAAGGTATCTGAAAATTCCTTTTCCATGCTTTCTCCTGGAAGATGGTGATACAAAAGCTTTCTGGAGAACGCCACAGAATATAGCAGTGCAGGAATGGCCAGAGGCCGGGACTGTCATTCCATTCATTCCAAATTTGTCTGGAGGAAGTACCTAACAGAAGCTACACAGTATTAACTTAATAGTTAGTAAAGCAATTCAAAAATATTTACACAATTTTTTTTTCTACAGTCAGCTTTTGCAATCAAAAGAGAAGCCAGGAGAAGAGAAACTAGAATCCAGCACTGTGTAAAATATCATCGCAGTTCGTCCAAGAAGCATCCTATGCTGTTGTTGCAAACTTTGCTATAGAAAGTGTTCATTTATTCATCTCATTATACCATGTTCTGATATCGCAAGTAAAATGTTGGGAAAATGGTTCAATTTGTTAATTATTCATAGAGTGTTAGTAGGAAACTCGCTTCTAAAATGGCTCACATTAAAAGCTCGACTCATATCATCTTCATACAACTCTCAAAAAATAGCTCAGATTTTTGGTATGAAAAATCGCTTTGAAAAGAAGCAAAAAGCTCACTCATTGAGTCAAATGACTTCAGAAGACCACGGAATCCGACCACACTGCAATATGCAACACGCTAATTTTCATTTAGCGTCTGCTCAGCCAACAAACAAACAGCCAGTTCAAATTGACTTCACAAACCCAGCTGATTTAGCGTTTGTGTAACTGTTAAGCTTGCAAAAAAGGTACTTGACTTTATACCTGAGAGAGAAATTGAGCTGCAGGCAGTGGTTTTGCAGTGAGAATGAGGGACGAGGCTACTCTAGTATAAAATGAAGGTCCTCGATGCCAATAACAGGATGGGAAGCTCTTGTGTGCAGGGAAGCAAATTCGACAAGCTTCATATTCCTCAAAGTGAATATTAGTGATTATTCATGGATAGCCAAGTGCGAATTGCTTTGAAATATTATCAGTATCGTCGGCACTGCAGAAGAATAGGGTTTCTGAATCCGAAACGGGAAAATGACGATAGTCCAGTGACTCTGCCTCTAGCTACGCCGTTTCATCTACCTTCTGTCTAATAGGTCTTGGGCCAATGAAGAATTTTGGGCTTTCTTTCTGACCAAAGACTAGTAGGATGTAGCCGTTTACCTCCAATAATTTTTCCACAAAAAAAAAAAAAAAATCCTTTCCTAATACTGATAATACAATTTGCAAGCAAGGATGATTTTTTTTTTAAAAAATAAAAAAAAAAAGAACCAAAAATGGGTTGAATAGTATTAGTTATACAACTTTTTTTTTTTTTAATATGAAAAAAAATTGAATCTGATCTCTCATCACTAAACTTTAAATACATCATAATTCAATACTTGAGAAAATATATAGAAATATTTGATGAGTTAGGTTGAGTAATTTATTTTGTGATCAACTGGAATTATTTTTATTATTCTTCATTACTTTGAAGTTTCGTACATCTATGATTACAGCAAAAAAGTGCCAACCCAGCATCTTGTTTTGCTATGTGACGTATACTGATACTGCATGATGAAAATCGACTTCGCTGTCTTGCGGAAGTTTACAAATAGCAGAGGTATATAAATACAGCTCCAGTCTGTTCTAAATTTTAATTAAATACAAGACATTATGCAACAATGCTATAAAACCCACCACCCTTTTTAAGATTCACTATTTGCACCTCAAGGCAAATAAATAAAACGTTGCACAGAAGAATCATGTTTGATTACAAGAAATGAAAATGAACATTGCATCTTAAAGCCAAAACTTCATATCTACCTTCAATTAGTAGAGAAAATACAAGAAAAATGATGACATATATACTCAGTCGATGACATTGAATACAATCAATTGGCAACATAGGCCGCATAACCAAAGCTTAAGATAATCTGAACCTAGGAGGTGTAGTATCTAATGAAAAACACTAGGAAAATCAATCCACGCGAGGAGCAATTCAACGTACAGTTGCCAAAGCAAAATTGACCAATATTGATTGGCAAAGTTCCTCTTGAATCAAGTTTGAACTTTGAATTAGTCTCTTTGACCTATTCTTCTAGTCTTTTTGTTGTTTGGCACAAACGCAAATTGGCTTATGTCTGTATTTGTCGTCCTATGGCAAACAGACATTAAGTTAAAAATTAAGATGCTGATAAGAAAGAAGGAAACTGAGTACCAGCTGCTCACAAGTTCATTACCTATTATTACAGGTATTTCGAACATCTCTTAAAGGAGCACGGAGACCACTGGCACGTGAACCAGATGAGGAGAATTTGAAGGACGATATCACCGAGACAAATCTTTCCATAGACTTCTCAGCTATTTCTGAATAATGGCCTAAGTGGGAGATGTTCGAACCAAATTTTCCTTCGGGAGTACTCTCTGTAAATTCTTTATCCATATTTCTATCACAATAACCTAAATTCAAGAAAAAATATATCAATCAGATAAACTTAACAAAGATATTTCCTATGCTTGAAATTTAACATTCATTTTCCATGCGAACATAGAGTTTACTAGAGTCCATTCAAACTGATTTATACCAACACGAGAAGGAGGTGAAGCAGGATGCATGGATGTTTCCTGCAAATTTTCATCAAGTTAAAACCTTCAGACAATGAATATAATATAAGATACTGCCCAGGAAAAGAAGCTCTAAGTAAAAGAACCATACACTCTGAACACTGTCATTGGAGGAGCTCTTCCTTTTCAGGACTTTGTTCTTGAGATGGTTGTTCTGTAAATCACCGTCACATATGGTATTTTTACTCTCATCAATGGCAACATCACCCTTGACCCGGCAATCTTGTTTTTCATCACAATTATTCTTTTCTACTGGCTTATGCTGAAAATAAGCGCTCCTTACAATGACCTTTCTTGTCGTCTCCCTCGTTTTCCCCTCAACTGTGTCTTGGACATTTGTAAGTACATCCTCCTTATGCAACCCTAGACAAGGTTTATGAATTGACTGCCTGGGTTGTCGCAGTATGATATGTTCTGGACTTCTCTTCTCAATCACCGAGTCTACATCATTCAGATAAAGGAGATAGTGAATATCGATTGCTACTCATAACGGCAAAATGGATTATTGTTTTCTGTCCAAAGTAAAATTCATACCCTTAGAATGATTTGGAGATTCTGTGGACTCTGAGACTCTGGTGGAAAAATTGTTTTCGATCTACAAAGACAGAATTATCGAAGAACTACTTATGAAGAAATTAACTATGAGCTTAACACAGTTCTCATTTTTCTAGGTCAGTCAACTTACAGATTTATTAGCAGGAGGCCCGTTGCCTAAATTTTCAGGATCAACTAAGGACGCAGCGGAGCAGTTTGGTTCGCAAGCAACACCCTCCAAAATCTCATTTTCCTGAGGACTTACAGAAGAGGAGTCCAATGAATTTTGACTAGCAATAGGTGACACCCGAGGTGCCCTGAATTCCCTTTTTGCTTCAAGAGATGCAAAACCTTTTGAGATTAAGGAAAAATCCCTTAAGAAGGACTAGAAGAAATTATTTCAGATTCAAGCGGTGGTACACCTCAAAAGAACATTTGGAATTACATGCTACCATAGTTTACTATTATAGCTTTTATATCTTATATGCTTGCCGTGAATATAACAACTTGTTCCAAAATTGTTTGAAAATGGTGTAAGAGTACCAGAAATATCTCCATTCATCGAGTAACACAGCCCTTCATTCCTTCTTAATGTATATCCTAAATATGATGAACTGAATGAAATTGAAACCAAGAAGAACCATTAGGAGGATACAAAAATACTTGGTCAAGAGATTCTTTTGCACAGGCAGATCTATCTTTTTCTTGGCACTTTCAGAATCAGTAGTTTTGACTTGTGAAGTTCTCTCTGATGCCAATCCAGCATTAAGATTCCCTCCCTGTCAATCAAATAGAATATAAATATCAACCAACAATAGTATGTTTCTGACTGTAATCAATTCAAAAAACAATGTATCTTTCTCTAATATATTTTTCAGGATCCATAGTTTCCCCTTCACCATGAATATTCACCATAGAAGGCATATGGCATATTCCAGATTGAATGAGTGAAAACAAGTTGAATTGGTTTTGCCTAACACAAGAACAAGAAAATACAATTTCAGTTTTCTCAAGAGATGGGAGATCTAAAAGAAATAGATGATGTACCTGTAATGGCATTTTGGTAAATGGATCAACATCTCCTCTTGCTATACCTTGTGCGATATGTTTTGGCACTGATGTATACCAGGTTAAGGTACAACAAGTAAGACTTCAGATGATTGAACAAATTGGAGAAAAGTTATACTGATATAATGAGGATAAGGAAGACACAAAAAAAGGATATGGGCCCAAGAAGTCTAACTCATCACCAATATCAGCCTGTATATCAGACAAATGAACAATATCTTCAGTCATTGGATCATAAACACGTTGATACCGGAAAGTCAAAATAGCCTTCTTGAATGACTCTTCATATAAGGGAGGGACGGAAACCCCGCTGTACCTCAAGTGCTTAAGAACCTGATATGTAGAACTCGGCATTAGCATTAAAGAGATTTCATCCAAAGTACCTACAGAATGAGCTGTATGCATATGCTATATTGAGCAAATAACCACATCGCATCCATGACGGAAAAGCAATTTTTGGGCTTGCTTGTTTATATGAATATGTAAAGACATATCTATGTGTGAACACTAGGAGAATTGGCTTGACAAATATTCATGTCCAGTGCATCACTAGTAAAACTTACCTTGTCATAACTCTTAAACCGTTTTATAATTGCGTGAGCCCTTTTCAGGCCCATACCTGGCAAAGACTGCAGATAGTCACAGCCACTCAAAATACACATTTCAAGAAGCATTTGTTTGGTGAACCCTTCAAAACTGATCTCTTTGTTCCTTTGTAACATGGAATACTGAAAATCGACACCTTGACCGGTCTTATCCATTTTAAAGATAATCTGAATTTTTGGCAAAGAAACAAGCCAGTCAAAAAAAGAAAAAAAGAACAGTACTACAGTAATGATGAGATTAGAAGCTTAAATGTTAGTTCAAGCCTAATCAACTTACCCTTGGACAACCAAATGGTATTAGATCAGAGTCTTCAGTTATAACTGCTTCAACCTGTTTGTTGGTTGCCAAGAATGTCATCTGGGCATCTGCCTCATAAGGAGCAACAATATAATGCACATTCTCCTGCTTCAATACCTTTAAAAGAAATGTTAAAAGGTTTGGAAGAGATGTATAATCATTGTGTTGAACAATTGTATAAAAAAATGAAATATAAGTATATATGCTTTTATATTATCTCCACAACAGTCAGGGAACCATGATATACTGAAACTCGTTTTTCTACCTGGATTAGTTCAAATGCAACCAGAGGTGAAATATCAACAGCTTTCTGGTAGCACTCAAACGCGGCAGAAGAATTTCCATCTAATTCATGTTCAACTGCACGTGCAAGATTTTCCTTTCTTGCCCTGCATATATATAAAGTACTTATTTTTTAGAAAAAGGCAAAAGAGCAACAAGAAAGACGATCAGATTTTAAAATTCCTAAGACTGCATAAAAGGTAATACTCCACTTAGGTGGTCTTGTACTAAAGCTTATCACTCCTATCCTTCAATACTTACTAGGCTACAAGTGTAACTTAAACTTCAGGCCCCGTGGGCAAGGTCTGACGTCAATAGGTAAGGGATCTACATGAATATACTTGACGTAAAGTTAGCAAATGGAATCATTGAAAGGATTAACCTATACATTAAAACCACTGGGAATAGTCTGACGAACATATCACATGTAAGACAACATGACATCCATTTATCTCGGTATGAGAATAGTACTAATAAAGAAATAAGATTGTACCAAACAGCAAGGACGTTCAGAACTACAGAAACAAAAAAAGTTGAGTTCCAAGAATCCATTAAGATAGTGAAAACTTTGGTTTACATGCTTCAAGATTATAAACTCAATATTAATATTCCGCAATATTCAAGAGAACCACGTGCAGAAATGCAGAGAGAACACAGAAAAAGTTTACATTGTAGTAAGAAGCTTATCAAAATTTAATTCTTTTTAAGAATTAAGGGAAAAAATGACAATAAGTTGACTCCAAACTCTGAAAAGATTTACAGAGTGAAGAATGATACGTACAGATTTCCAGTAGCACAAATAAAGGTACTCCACTCAACAGACCATTGAAATACTTAAACAAAACAATTAAGCAATAGATATTTCACCAAAGCTGATATTCAAAGGGACATGTTGTACCTGGCACGCTTGTTTTCTTGTTCACCCTTCATCGGTAGAAGACCGCCATCAAACACGAGAATAGGTTTAACACCATAATACCGAAGCAAATTTACTCTACGCATACAATACTCAACGTGCCTGTAAGATGAGATATATAAAAACAACATTCACTTCGCCATCAACGGATCAAATAGAATAATTTCCAATCATGCAGTACCAGTTGCTTTTTTGTTTAGTCCCTCTTTTCACCCTCTAGTTCAATGAAAGCTCTAGTATATATATATATATATATATATATATATATATATATATATATATATATATATATATATAACATAATCAAATATTTAATCCACAATTCTCCTATAAATAAAATACTGGGAAACATTTAACTCCATCTTGGCATTATCACACACAACTAATTGTCTTAAGCTTTTACATAGATTAGTTGAACCCATGTTTTTAAACAACACAGGTCATGTTAGGTGTAGGTAAGTCATATGTTAGAAGAAAAGAGTGCAATGCACCATAACACCCCCCCTTCTTTTTACATTACCTAGATAAGCAAGGCAAGAGTTGAAATTTGCACTTTCTAGACTTTGGCCCGTTTAAAGGAATGAGAAGAAGAAAAAGCTTGAACCAAGAACACATCAAACCAAGCAGACCCATTTTCCTTATGTCCACTGACCGTAGCATCATTCAATAAAATATATAAAATTATTGAAATTTGAAAGGGTTACTGAAAATTTGCAGCACCCCAGTCATCTGATGAACTCATCCGAAAATCCATCTGCCCTAAGCCCCAAAATCCGTCAAAAATTTATGGAAATGAGAAAGAGAAATGGAGAGAGACCTGGATGTGGGTAGCCCCTTGCAAAGCTCTCTACTGCATGACAATGCACCTTTATGAAGCCAAGAATATGTGTCTACCGCAACACAAGAACCCTGCAACTCCTTAATGTGGATCGGTACCATAATCGATTTCAATTGCGGCAAAAGCCCCTGTATCCCCATCTTCTATTTACGGGTTCTCTCGAGCTGCAGAGTGGACTATTGTTCTATACATTTCAGCCCTTATCTCGAGAGAGAAACAAGCAGAGTTGCGCGTAACAAAAAAATGGTCCTCTGCCGCCAAATCAGAAATTGGCGGGAAGAATTCGCTCAATGAGCTGTGGGCCATGCCTTTTTTTTTTTTTTTTTTGATGACTCGGACTATTTGACAAAATCTTAATATTTTCCAACTTTGAAATAGAAATTATTATTCGGTTCAAAGGTGTTTGATTTCTTTACCTTATAAATAAAATATTTAGAATACTCTTTTATATTTTTATTACATGTGTTCCATGAAAAAAACAAGATAATTATATATATTACATGTCTATAACTACATAATGGTAAAGGATATTTTAAACATATAAATTATTATGTATAAATATATGATAAAAATAATACGTGAGACAAAAAGGATATCACTTAAAATTATTAATTTTTTCTACTCCCAAGTCACCGAATCAAATCTTCGCTAATCCTAAAATTTGATTTGCCGGGGTAAAAATATTCAAATGCTGCAACCGTCCTACGCTACTATCCTACTACTGGGACTAATCCTCCAAGGGCAGAGGAGACCAGGGTAAAAAGGTAATTTAGAGTGCACCGCCGTGGTGCGGAGACATCAAGGAAATCCCATGAAAAATCTAATCTGTCTTTCTATATCTTTTAATAGATTTAATTAAACCCCATGTAACAGACGCGTCGATAAGAAAAAAACCCTACACCAGTACACTCTCACAGTCTCTTTAAACCCTACTGTTAGCTCTTTAGCCTGCGTCAATCTGCGAGGGGGCCTCCTCAGCCCTCTCCTTCTCTCTCTCTCTCTCTCTCGCCTTCTTTTGCTTCTTCTTCTCTATGCCTTTTTTTCACTGATTGGTTCTGTGGGCTTTTTGATCTTGGTGTTCAAACTTCAGAGCTCTCTGGTAAATTGTTTCTTAGCCCTGATTTTCCTTTCCTGTAAATTTCTTCTTTCTGCTTTGGATAATTTTTTTTTGGTCTTCTGAAAGTGGGTACCTAAGGGGATTTAAGTTTTGGGTACTTCGATTTGATACCAAACTGAGCAAAATCGACGCCTTTAATGTGTATGTTGGTCCGTCCCGTTTCTAACTTTGTATGATTTCCGTAATTTAAATTTACTGGATATGATATTTTCTTTTTCTGCTTGAGCTACTTTTTATTTTTGACAGTTGAGAGTGGCTACTCAGAAGAACTGAATTTTGGGCCCTTCTTTGTTCTTACGATTTTATATGAAACTTAGCAAAATTGACGACTTTTGAATGTATTTTGATGGTCACTCTTCTTTCTAAATTTTGCTGAATTTAACTGTATAGGTAGTATGATATAATTTGGATTATCCCGATTCAGAAAAAAGCGATATCCGTTGGATTATTTTCAGTTCGCCTGTTATAGCATTTCCTTTCCTTTGGTGTTAGTAGGAATTTTCAGTATATTAAGTTAATTTAATGTATTTGACAGTGCCCTCATACAACTTGCTTTAGTTCAACACCATGATTGCTACAGAAACCATACTACCAAGGTTGAAGATTAAGTTCTCCACAAAAAGGATAGAAGTTGATCCTGCAAGGACAAAATGTGAGTATGAGCAGAAAGCGTCCCACCTATACGAAAGTGGGGACTGTGATTTAAAGGGAAAACCCTCTGTTGTGGGCTCCAACAAGCGAGGACCACTGGGGAATATTGAGGGGCAAAAGGAGAAGAGGCAGAAAATGGATCGGAAATTGTCTCATCATTGTGCAACCATCCTGAAGAATCTTACATCCCATCGATTTGGATGGGTTTTTAGTAAGCCAGTAGATCCTGTAGCATTGAACATTCCAGATTATTTTACAATCATATCTAAACCCATGGATTTAGGAACGATTAAATCCAAGCTGGATAAAAATATGTACTCTGGCATTGAGGAGTTTGCAGCTGATGTCAGACTGACCTTTTCAAATGCCATGACATATAATCCTCCTGGTAATGATGTTCATAAAATGGCAAATGACCTCAATAACATTTTTGAGAGGAAATTTAAAGACTTTGATAGAAAATGGAAGTCGGAAGACGAACATGGGAAAAGTACGGTTGGAACAATCAAGGTAACCATGAGAAAAAGTTGTCATGGGATGCATTCTCTGCAAAAGGATATCTTGCCCAAGAAGTTACCATTATCTGAACAGAAAAGCATTCAGAAGTGTGGTTCATCGGCTGCAAGATATGCTAAAGTAAGTTCTGTTCAGAACACGAGGCTGATATTTTGTGTGTGCGCGTTTAATGTATGTGTATATATATATATATATATATATATATATAAATCCATTTTTTTAATTGGGGATGCTCTGCTCATAGGTGGAGGTTCCAAAATCAACACAGATTCCTCGTAAGTTAGTTGTGAAAGATTTGAACAAAGGTATGCATTAAAAGAGTACAAAACGGATTTTTGGCTTTTAAAAGGAGCTAATAGCTGTGTGTTCTACAGGAAACAATGATAACAGTGACAGAGGGCATCCTTCTGGCTATACGGTGGCCTGTCCTTCATTGGGTCTTGTCAGACACGAGTGTAGAATTTGTGGTGACGTTACATGCCGTTGTGTCATTCCCAGTGATTCGAAACCAGCATCATCAGGTAGTTAGGCAATCTTCTGGCTGCTTCTGTTGGGTGTGTCCTTTGTCGCTTAATTGTTTGTTAAATGTCTGCATTGGTTTAGATATATCATCTGAAGGAGCAGAAGGAAGGAATCTACATTCATGTGGAGCTGATGCTTTGAGACCGGTGTGGATAATAATATCATTATTATTAATATCTCGAGTCAACTTGACTGCAGCTATTAGAAATTTCTTTCATGTTAAAATCTAAGAAGAAACTTTTTATGTATTATTCAATTCTAGGATTGCCAGGGAAAATGTACAACACCTCCCTGGAAGTCCGATCCCAATTCTGACGGTTCTTTGGATAGTGAACACGTGTGTTCTGCTACAACTCCTGCTAATGATGGTGCCTCTGGAGAAGGTCAGCTTCCCTTCTGTTTATAAATCAATTGACTGTTCTTTTTGTGTTGTTAACCATATGATACTAATTGCAAATTGTTGTTTGTGTTTATTATGCTTTAGTATGGGGCACTGCTGTTTTCGACTTACAGTTATCTCCTAAAAAGGCTCTCCGTGCTGCAATGCTAAAGAGCCGCTTTGCAGATACCATCTTGAAAGCACAGCAGAAGACACTTCTTGATCATGTAAGGCTCCTATAATGGGTGGTTTTTGACGCTGAACTTTCTATTCTTACTTAAGTTTGCTAGTGCAGTTTCTTAATCCATCTTCCTGGCTTTGGTTAGGGTGACAAAGCCGATCCTGCAAAAATACAGCAGGAAAAAGAGAGATTGGAAAGGATGCAGCGTGAAGGTGAATAAGACATGTCTTGTATTCTTTGGAGTAAAAAAATATAATTTGATACAATATATCTGTATGCTTGTTTTCGATATTGAATGGACATCAAAGAATTGTTTACTTGTGTACCTTTGTGTTAATTGTCTTTGGGATTTCCAGTAATTCGTGACCGTAGTGTCAGTGTTATGATTGTCCTTGTGTATTTTAATTATATACATTACAAAAAGGAGTTTTTCATGCATGTGTATTTTCATTCAACAACCTAGGTGAAAAGAGTTGCGACATGCTGGTATTTTAGAGTAGCTAGCAGCAGCAATTCCGTTTCTATTAAAGTTACTGTGGCATTTCGTGGAAATACTTTTGTTTTCTCACATGGTAATTTTATTTTATTGTATATCGCATGTACCTTAGTGTTTCTTGTTTGATTGCACTTTAATGGTGATTAGAGATTTTTGGTGACATTTCTTGTTGGGATTTATTTTAATTATATGCTGTTCAGTTGTGATATCATCCTTGTACAACTTAAGATATGTATTACTTTGCATAACAGAGAAAGCTAGGATTGAATGCCAAATCAAAGCTGCTGAAGCTGCTACAAGAATGAGGGCTGAGGAAGAGTTAAAGCAACAAAGAGAAAAAGAGAGAGAAGCCGCACGTGTTGCAGTTCAACAGGTTGTCCTCATATGCCTTTTACCATTTTTGTAACTTAAACTTTCTAGCTTGAAAAACAGAGTTTCACTCAGTTGTTTGCTTTTGTAGATGGAAAGAAATGTTGAGATAGAGAACAACTTGGAGATTTTGAAAGAACTGGAAATGTTGAGTGGCTGTAAGCTATCTTACCATGTCATGAGTAGTAAGAGTGGTTCTAAAGATAAATCTCAAATTGACAGTCCATTGGAGCGGCTTGGTTTATTTATCAAGGAGGAGTATGTGGCAGACGAGGATGAGGAGGTTGTGATATCTGGATGGGAAGAAGGGGAAATTTTTTCTTGATCCACATTCTTAGTGTTCTTCCTGCTCTGCTTGTTTATATTTTTTTCCAGACAGGGGAACAAGATTGTACATTGTTTATTTCTATGTCGAAATGAAAGAGACTTCTTTATCAAATGATTTGACAAAGAAAATAAATAAGCTGCCTATATTTATTATGCCTCCAGGGGATATTCAAATAAGGTTTCCATAAGAGCAATTGCATTTCTAATTTAGAAATTTAGAAAGTGATTTAACGTAGAGATAGAATTTTGACACATTAAGATTTCTAATTAAAAAACTTTTTGACCATCCTGTGATGCTAAGAACTATGTCTAAATGGGTGGCCCGGACGCAATGAATAAAACGCCTCCAAGTATTACTTATCCTGTACACCTTAAACAAAATTCAAGCATTTCAAAGCCTTTGTACAACTTAATAGTGTAAGACCACTTTGATTTCAGTAGCAGTTAATTTATACTTTGAAACTTGCAATCAATGCTTCCCCACAAAACAACCATGCTAATCGAGTTTCAAAGTCATTGGCTAAATCAGAAGCACTGTTACACTGTTCAGCTCGGAGCAATCTCCAGAATAAAAGAGGACAGGGGAGATGGGGGACACTTGAGGACACCTATGGGAGGAAACTTCCGAGGTGGGAAGAGAAAAAAGGGCTGGCAAAGTGTAATCGAGTAGCATGTATACTGCCATCTCATACCAAGAGAATACTGCGGATTCTACACTTGCTACCGACCAATGTACAGTTCATATGACGTATCTATTTTTAGCACCTCTGTCAAGCTTCTTTGCATCTTCCTGGTCAAATAATGAGCAAGAGAAAGAAAGAAATTAGCCTCTAACTTCAGATAAACTATAATCCAGAATTTTTTTAAAGAAAAAAAGATAGATAGACAAAGTGTAATTAAATTATAAACAAATGGAACTCTAACGCAGAATCACGTCAGTACTATTGGCTTACATGAAAGATAAAGCCAATTTGGTCCTTATAATCAAGAAACTCCTTCCATTGTCTTCCAATGCTCATCTGCAATAAGAATGTGTAATTCAGCTAAAAAAACCACACTCCTTGAGTTTTTCCTATGTTTTCAGCTATCATACAGAGAGAGAGATGACAAGTTTCAATCATTCTGCAAGCAGCAATAGCAAATTTTCCAGCAAGTATTAGGGTATTTTTGAAAACTGTGAGTGGAATAGACAAGGGGTGCCACGGGAAGAGAGAGAGATGGGAAAAGGGGAAAAACAGAGCAATAGAATTTGTGCAAAGTGATAACACTATAATTCAACTTGTGATGAGAGGATTGACTACAAGCATAAAGTGAAACGCAAATACAACAATAAAAAAGGAGCTTTAACAGTGCTTTGACAAAGAGCTATCTAATTCATAGAATCTTAGCAATGCAATCACAGATAACAATTTGGTGGAACTTGTTGCACTTCTTTCTTCTCCAGTCCCCCCCAATGAGTACATACAGATCACAAAATTGTGGGAAATGATTATTACAGTTTAATAGCTGGTAAAATAATCACTTGTATTTCAATTTCCTCCCTCCCTCCCTCCCTCCCATCACCCCTAACAACAAAAGACAAGTGTTACCTGAGCTGCTTCATTCGAAGCGTTCTTAGTCCAAAGAGCAATTTTATCTTGCTTTCTCACATTTACAACTGCTCCACAAATTTCGTCTCCATGATCAAATTGCTCTCCAATCATTGCCAGCAACTGGTGGCAACACATACAAAGCATTAGTGTATCACATAGCATCCTGTGCAATCAGGGGTTAACTATTAGAGATTCCAAAACATACCGTATACAACCAACATGTATCAGATTTCCCCCTACCAAAAGTTACAGTCCATTTTCCTCCGTTAGCACAAACAGGATCCTCCCATTTTGGCTCAATCCTATATTTGAAGCAATGGAAGTCTGCACCGGCAATCAACTTACTTGGGCGATGTATGTTGTTGTAAATGCTGAATCAAGAAATTTTACATGGCAATTATCAGCCCCTTGAAGCAGAAGATTTTCTTAAGTCTAGAAAAAGCAAGATGGTGAAATTTATAGTCCGTACATAGACAGTGGGCGTGGCAGAATGTTGCATTAAGTAGTGCATATCAGCCAAATAGACTTATCACCGGATGAGAATAGTGCATGTAAAATCAAATCAGTTATTCTTCTTTTTCATTTCTCTTTGCATTTAGAATATTAGATACAGTAACTTTTACAATAGAAATTTTGTTCTCAAGAATTTAACAGAAAAAGAAGTCATGTTCCAAGATTATTAATAAACACTCAAATCACAAAAACTAAATCATGAAATTTGCAAGTTGCTTTTTACTATCTCTCAATCAATTTTCTCACCATCCAAACAAACAAAACCAAATAAACCTATTAAAACGAGAAGTTGAATGGAGAAAAACAAAAAAATTGACCTCCAAAACTCCTCAACAGTAGCAAAGGTATAAATCGATCGCATAGAACTGCCCCAAGCAGCTTGCTTGGACTTGGCAGAGGGATTATCAAACCAGAAGGTCCAAGAATTCTCAAGCGGATGGGGTTGACGTACGATCTCTTTCGAAGGGTTGGAAGACGCGGTATCATCGTCTCCAACAATCTCTCCCTCCTCGAGATCATCCTCGTCGGCGTCACGAACCCCCGGGTTAGGATTGGCGGCAGCGTTGTTGATTTGGTCGTCAGTGACGGTAGACCTGGGCGATTCTTCCACCATTTTTTCTCAGAGTTTGTTGCAGCTTTCTTTCTCGGTGCAAGATTTTCCTTCACTTTCTCGCAGTTGTGGTTATTGATTCTTCCGAAGTGAAAAAATGCAAGACGACTGAGTTTTAAGCCGGACAAAGTTTGGGTTGGAACTAATTGGGCCTGCTTACTGGATCCATTCAATCTATACGGTCCATCCACCTCATTCCATTGGCAAATTTGACCCTGCATTTGATCAGAAATCACTTCGACTGGCAAATTTAATAAATAATTGACGTGTCCTTTTGACACGTGTTGAGATTCACATCAATTAAATTTTTGACAAACATACCATGAGAGATTAATATCTTGTGTATAAATATACATGTTAAAGTAACTATATATTAAGTGGTTAATTCAATATAGGAAGATGCATGCTTCGCGTCTACTTAATGAGTTAAAGATATATCAGTCAAATCATGCATATCTTTATTGTTGAAAGGAATTGGTCCGGTCAAAGATTCTAGTGAACTAAATTATAATAATTGCTATGAAATTGGAGAAGGTGAAGATTTTTCATATTTAGCATATATTAATTTAGTAATTTGAATTTCATATTCTGAAACGTGCTAACTCGTTGTGTTTTTTCGAGTTTGTTAAAAGATGTTATTCGATGAAAATTTTAATTAGTCAAACAATGCTTACGGATCAATTAAATTATAAAAAGAATAAAATATATTAGCACGTTTTGTTTTGTGAAAAATGAGACAACCATACAATGTTTCTTGTAACATCCATCCTAATCATATATATATATAAACAAAATTAGAATTGACCTCTAACTGCTTCTTGAAAATTATAGCATATGATGCGTTGCTGTCACCCTCTTCTAGTAAAAAATATATGCACCAGACTTTTACTTAATCATATCATATTAATTAAATCAACTTGTCTGAAAACTTGAAATACTTTAGACTAACAATAAATCCAATTTAATTCTACCAAAAAAATAAAATCGAATTTAAACCTGTACTCCATCCCTTTCAAAACTATTGTAGCTTTAGAAATTTCTTTCGTTTTATAGTATATGTTTTATGAAATGAGCGTATTTAGTTAATGTTTGTATTAATAATCATTTCTTGATCTATGTAAATTAACTTCGAACAACATTAATAATTTTTTAAAGTACAACACATAAATACTAATTGTTTGCCTCGGGTGAAGGAGGTTTCTGGATTTCATTTATTTTACTGCAAACTAATGAATGGAGAGAGTAGGACTAATAATTTCATTCCCAATATTTGTAAGAGAATTTTAGGTTAATTTCGTTGTAATCTGTATATATAATGATCAACAATGCTAGCTTCCTTTTCCCGTTGCTGTTTTTCTGATGTATATATATTTCTTGCAATTCAAGAGTGGACAACGTCATGAGTTATATATTTTACAAAATATATCTTTGTCCTTGATTGACCTTTCAAAAACATCACAGGCAGAGTTGAGTTCCAAATAAAAGGATTTAAGTGAAGCAATTCCATATACAAGGGAGATTCGTGTAGATTATAAAGAGAGGGGGGGTTATGAAAAATTAAAAAAAAAATCATGGGAGCCAAAGTAATTTACTCTAAAATACTTTCTATAAATTCCTTCCCGCTACTGCCTACAGTTTCAGGAGAAAAATTGAAACATGGGTTCCTATTATCGGCCAGAAAAGTACAAGAACTCTGAATTGAGTGTTCAAGAGCTTGTAAAGAAACCCCTAGCCCCAGTTCCTCAATGTTATATCCGTCCTCATCAGGAATCTCCAACTATCCCATTCCCAGATGAAACCCTTCGCTCGGAAATACCCTCCATTGACATCAAACAATTGGTTTTGGAGGAAACCAAAGAAAATGAACTCGAGAAATTGCACTCAGCTTGCAGGAATTGGGGTCTCTTCCAGGTTTTTTGATCGTTTGATCGGATTGCAATATTTTCTTTCATGTATATATATATGATGGTTAATTATAAATTTATGCAGTTGGTGAACCACGGAGTCAGCCCACTACTGTTAGAGAAACTTAAAAATGAGATTGAAGAATTTTTCAACCTTCCCTTTGAGGAAAAGATGATGAAATACAAGATAAGAGCAGGTGATGTTGAAGGCTATGGACGTGTAATCAGATCAGAAGATCAGAAGCTTGATTGGGGTGATAGATTCTACATGACTACCAACCCTCTTCACAAAAGAAAACCACATATTTTCTCAGAGCTCCCTTCATCCCTCAGGTCCTCTCTTCTCTCTCTCTCTCTGTTGGTTCAAAAATGTACGTATAAAGATATTAGCTTTTAAATTTCTCCATGCATGCTGTAGGACTATCCTTGAATCATATATGGTGGAATTGCAAAGTCATGCCATGACCCTTTTGGGTTTGCTGGGAAAATCCCTAAAGCTGAACACAAGAGAAATGGAAGAGTTATTTGAGGATGGCATGCAATCTGTGAGGATGACATACTATCCTCCCTGCCCACAACCAGAGCTGGTTCTGGGGATTACTGCGCATTCAGATTCAAGTGGAATCACAATCCTTAACCAAGTCAACGGGGTGGATGGCCTTCAGATAAAGAAAGATGGACGTTGGATTCCTGTGAAAGCCCAACCAGATGCCCTTGTTGTGAATATCGGGGACATTCTCGAGGTTCGTCATGCTTCTATGTATTTTCTTTTCTTAGGAAAAAGAATAAATAAGACATTAAGCATGCATATATATAAGACAAATATAAATTAAAACCAAAGAATTTTCCACTCTACTGCTTCTGTTCAATTTGAGATATCACAACCTCCCAGCTAAAAACAAACATATGCTTGTCTCTTCTTTCTAGGGTAGAAACTTAAAGATTAACAAACTTTCAATTTTGAGAATCAAGTATGAAAAAAGAAATATTTGTATGTAAGACAGCCTAAAATATAAAGCAAAGTCAAAACATGTGACGGAATAGTTCAATCCGAAAGCAACACCTATCCATTAATTTAAATATATTATAAGCCATTAATTCCTTGCCAGCTTCAACAGTTATTTTGATAATATATATGTATATATGGTTTTGCAGATGGTGAGCAATGGTGCATACAAAAGTGCTGAGCACAGGGTAATAGTAAATTCAAAGAAAGAAAGAATCTCCATAGCCATGTTCTTCAACCCCAAACTTGAAGCTGAGATCGGTCCCTCCATTTGTCTAACGAACCCACAAAATCCAGCTTTGTTCAAAAGGGTTGGAATGGAAAAATATGCCAATGATTTCTTCTCTCGTAAGCTTGATGGAAAGTCAAACTTGGAGCATATGAGGATCGAACAAAACTGAAGATAAAGCTGCTAGCTGCATGCACTATGTAAATAGTACTCTTGCAAAAATTAATAAGGTGTGGTGCAAGTGTTATGAGATGATATATATATATACACACTAGCTAATACTCCTGTATATAAAGGAGTTTTATCGATCTGCTAGTTATGTATAATATTATTTTTCTTTTTATGGGATGCTATGTTTGTATAATAATAATAATAATATTAAGTGTGATAATTATAGTTATTTTGTTATAAGACGTGGTAATTAAGGTACCAAATCATGAATACCTTTGGCTACTTAAAATCGGAAATAATTTGTTTGTGTGACAAAAGAATGTCTTTCTACGGAAAAAAAAAAAAAAAAAAAAAATGCTTTGTAACATTACATTAGTCTACGTATATGTACATCATGAGACGATTCAAAAATTAAGGAAAATGCATCATAGAAATTATGTGCATATGATTGACTTCAGCAATTGAATACAATTAAAGACAACATACATACCAGAAAAATGCATTATAAATGAGTAAAAATTTGAAAATACACAGAAGCAGATGTCTAGTGCAAAATTATATATATATACACGGACTGAAAGAAACAAATATGGCATTCATTTCCTTTTATTATCATGTTAATGATATATATGGGGAATATATATACTTATAGACACACACAGGCGAGGAGGGATCCATTGACTCCATCCTAAACCTCTATTCTATAAAAATCTAATGGGTAATATTATTTCATTAAAGATTCGTGTGAATGTCACAGTCATATGACTATTTTTTACTCAATTTCTTTTCTGCCCATATCATTTCTTCCCACCTTCCAACCATCGATAATCATCTACTGCACTTCATCCTTCTCTAGGTTGCTGGAGAGAGTGTGAAATTTTTGAATAGGCAAAGGGAATATGTCAGCCATGAAGATGCAAAAGGAATTTGGTAGAGCAATATTTATGAATGGATCTTATCATGGTTGGCATCAAAAATTAAGAAACAACCTGCGGTTTTGTTGTTCAGAATCTTAAAGTGCAGAGGAAACTAGAAGCACACCACATGGGTTCTCTGTCGTTGTATTTATTTTGTGCTTTTGTTCCTTTATTCTTTGACGACTATAGCATTCCCTCCCTCTTCGGAAGAGTGTTATTTTCTTTTTGTTCTCTCTGTGCATAGTGAATTAACTTCTCCAAATGCTTGAGACCAAGCCTCTTTGAACCAAACCACGAAGGCTGAATGCGGTGAATGTTGACTTTCGATGCTTCCAAGGTAGGAAGAAAGGATTAGGACAAAAAAGAAATTGAATAAAAACAGTCATGTGTCATTTATATGAGTTTTTAATGGATTGATATTAACTATTAGATTTTTATAGAATAGATGAGGAGTAATTAATATGTTCAATTCTTTTTAAATATAGTAAAATTTACAAATCAAATATTGCATGTAAAATAATTAATCTGTAAATAAGTTAATTGAAATTTAATGTTAATTTGACTTAAACAAAGTTTCATATTCAAAGATTAATTTATTTATAAATCAATGTAGAAACTTTAATTAATGTTCCCAACCATGCGTCTGTATTAAAGATAATCTTTTATTTTCTTAGACCTTTCTATTTCCTTTTGCGGGTCTTAATTATATATGTAACCCCCCCAGATGGAACTAAATCATTTCCTTGATTGACAAGAAGATGCTGAATTGGAAACAGAGAAGATTGCTTCACCTTTATGTAAAAGGAGTAAATCAGTTGCAACCTACCTCACGTGTAGTCGTGTATTTTGCGTTCCTTTGCCTACATCTCAATTCATATATATCTTCTTTTAATTCTATACATGATTATTGTATTGAAACTAGAGATTCTTTTCTAAAACAATAATTATATATATGATAGAGAAGAGGTTAAATTGATCTCTAATCTTTTTAAATCTATATAATTTTTTTTTTTACAAATTTATAGTATTAGTATCTCATAAGAAATTAATTAATTAAATTTAATCAAATAAATCATAAAAAAATAATAAAATTCTTTTTTATTAAATTTTAATGTTTAAACAACTCATGTCAATTATATATATTAGTAAACTATGTAAAATAGCTACGGCCAAATCACACATTGCTACGTATTGCTAAGTAAGATATTAATTAGAGAAGAGAATATAAAGTGAAATTAAGATGACTTTGGATGCAATTAAGTCCATGGCGGATAAGTGACGAATTGAGTATATTGCTGTGATCAGTCCTAAGAAAGACTCAAAGGTGTTCAATTAATTGTTTATTATATTAGAAAAAGAAGAAAACAGGTGGCACCACACGTGCTGATCTTCTGTACTTTAGATCATGAAGCATCCTAGCTAGCCAGCTATTTGACCATCCTATCCTATATCATATATAATACACATGCATTGCATCTGCATGTATGATAAGATCTTAAAGCAAACATGACAACCCTTATGGGAGTTTCAGCTTCGTGCAGGCTGATCATTTCTCTTTCTCTCACTTTGTTTTTTATTGCAAGTGCAGCTAATTTCCATGATGACATTGACATAACTTGGGGTGACCATCGTGCGAAGATACTGAATAAAGGCAAGATGCTGAGCCTTTCTCTTGACCAGGTCTCTGGCTCTGGCTTCCAATCCAAAGCAGAATATCTTTTTGGAAGAATTGACATGCAGATTAAGCTTGTCTCCGGTAACTCAGCCGGCACCGTCACTGCCTACTATGTGAGTAGAGTAATCTCATTGCTATATATATATATATATTCTCAATTAAAGTTTAAGTGGTGCATCTTGTAATTAATGTGACTTTCTGTGTTTGCAGTTATCTTCACTGGGACTAAACCATGACGAGATTGATTTTGAATTCTTGGGAAACCTGAGTGGAGAGCCTTATACAGTCCATACTAATGTCTACACACAAGGCAAAGGGGATAGAGAGCAACAGTTTCATCTTTGGTTTGATCCAACAAAACATTTCCACACCTATTCTATTGTTTGGAACCCGCAAAGCATCATGTAAGAAATTAAATGACTCTTGCTGTGTTGCCAACTAGTTAATTAATTCTACTTAATGATCATATATTGACCTTAATTGATTTTTGTTTTGTTTAGTTTCTTGGTAGATAACATCCCTGTTAGAGTCTTCGAAAACAACGAAGCCCGTGGAGTTCCCTTCCCTCAAAGCCAACCCATGAGGGTGTACTCAAGTCTGTGGAGCGCTGATCAATGGGCAACGAGAGGAGGGCTTGAGAAAACCAATTGGTCTTGTGCTCCTTTTAAAGCCTATTACAGCAACTTCAAAGCTGCAGCTTGTACTGTGTCTGCGTCGTCATCTTCGTGTGCTTCACTCTATAATAATGAAACTAATTGGGAAACTCTAGGGTTGGATGCAGATAGCAGAAGAAGACTGAGATGGGTACAAAAATATTACATGATTTATAACTATTGCAAAGATTATAAGCGATTTCCTCAAGGACGTCCCCGCGAATGCAGACTTTCTAGGTTTCTTTAATTAATGCCAAAACTCAAAATTGTTAATTTGGAGAAGAATTAAGTACAATATATATTGTCTTTTTGTTGTTTGGATTCTCTCCTAATTAATGCTAAACTATAAAGATAAATATTTGCGTATAGACTAGACTTGCAGAAGCTGGAGATTATGGGTGGCCAATAAAATTAGTTTTAAAAGAAAATGTTTGAGTTGAGTTGCACGGCCTAAACATTATAGAGTCAGAGTCATGTTCACATGCATAGTTGTGCAGATGTTTGAAGACTCTCAAAATGAAGCTAATTAATGCCATCGTGCTCCTAAAACATATGCCCTGATGAAGAGACCAGGATGATATATATACATATATCTAGCTGGGAACTTTATGATTTAATAAAATGCAATGGTGACTTTCTTAACACTTAGTAAATTAAGGTTGAACTAGAAATATGCATAAAGTCTTTCCATATACATCACTCTAATGAGCATTGCAAATCAAGGATGGCCGGCACAAAATCTTTGTTAAAATTTGATATTATCATTTGCTCATCTCCATTGCAAATCAAGTATGATAACCTTTGGGTTTTTCACAGAGCTCTCATTGGCTCTTAATTTTCTCTTCAGTGCATGAAGCAATCACCTTGTTCATCTCCAAAGCAGCACTCCCAATCCCACCCTCCACCAATTCCCCTGCTTTCACCGTTACTTTGCCCAGCAGAACTGCGTTCCCAAAATAGTTCTCTGCCATTGTTGGGTTCTTCATCCTGGCTCTAACACCAATCATTAACCGTATAACTTACCTCTTTTTCTAAATCTGGATTCTGGTTCCGTATCACAGAACGCCACAAGTGTTAAAACTGATTGCAGAGAAGAGATTCTGCAGGTGTTAGCCTCTGCGTTCTCCTTAGCTTTGAGCTCTGCAATTTTCTCCCGTTTTCATTTCCTTCGTTAAATGAATACAAATTGGGGGTTCCACGCCCTGGAGAAAGAAATGTTCAAATGCAGGATACTCTATCTAAACCTCGTGAAATCTCAGCCAAAATGATACTTTGTTCAAAGCCGAAACACAATTCAATTTGCGATCTTGGTTCATATATGCAATATGCATTGAAAAACTAATTCCAATAGAATAATTTTATCAGTATCAATTTCCATTGAATTCTATTACACAGCACCTAAATCGGTGCAATTCATTTTCCTTTGATAAAACCATTATCTGATTCGTCCGCAACATTCAAAGACAGACCAGACCAAACCAAATATTAATTTATTATTATTTAGACTAGACTAGATTCAGGTTACCCGTGGATCTGATACAGCATCCATGAAATCAGAGTCCTTTCCCATAGCCTCCAATATCTCATCCGAGAAGCACATCTCAATGTCAATGCTACATTCCTCAGCACCACCGTACACAGTAAGCTTCCCATTTCTTTTATTCACCGCGCCGCTCCGAACGGCCACCGGCTTCCCCCAACCGAAGTCATTACCGTAAATATCGAACCTTGGGGAATTACTAGTTCCTAAACCAGTGGTACTTCCGGACCCTCGTAGCAGAACCTTTGGGTTTTTCACCCAGCTCTCATATTGGCTCCTAATATTCTCTTCTGTGTATGAAGAAATAGCGTTGTTCATCTCCAAAGCAGCATTCCCAAACCTACCCTCCACCAATTCCCCTGCGTTCATGGTTACTGTGCTGAGCAGAACTGCATTCCCAAAATAGTTCTCTGCCATTGGTGGCTTCTTCATTCTGGGTCTGACATCAATTGGTATGGCATAAATTACCTTTTCTTGTGAATCTAGATTCTGGTTCCGAATCACAGAACGCCATACGTGTGTTAAAACAGCTTGCAAAGAAGAGATTCTGTTGGTGTTGGCCTCTGCATTCGCCTTAGCTTTGAGCTCTGCAATTTTCTCCTTTGTAAAGTGAAAGATCCTCTCTTTTGGCACTTGTGAAGCAAACCCACTAGTCGTTTTCATTTCATCTGTGAAAGGAATACGAATTGGGGGTTCCGCGCCATGGAGAAAGAAACGTTCAAATGCAGGTTGCTTGGATACTTTATCTAAACCTCGTGAAATCTCAGCCCATGAATTGAAGAAATGCCAGAACGACGTGCCGTCCGCAACACAATGGCTAACAGAGCAGCCAATGAAGATACCGTCTACCAGCTCCGTGACTTGCACTCCTAGCAGTGGCTTCGATGTGTACTCGTAGCTTCTTACTCCGTTGAGAGGGAAGAAAGAGTGGACAATACGGGGAATATAGATGGGTTCGAGAATATCAGAACAAGTAACGTTGTCTGCAATGGCATGAACAAATTCTGCTCCGGCATTGTTGCAGATGATTGAAACGGAGGCTGTGTCGTCACCGTGCTCAACAGCAGCGAGGCGGCCGGCAAGTAATGGGAAGAAGGAAAGAGTGGTGGAGAGTGAGCATTGGAGGTGTTGGATTAATTTGTGTTTGGCTTTGGGGTTGAGGAAAAGAAGCCCTTTCTGAATGGATCCAACAGCAAAGAGATGGAGATCCCATGGAGTTAACTCGATTTTTTGAGTTAAGTCAGCACTGTGACTGGCCGCTTGAATTGTAGTGGTTGAGATAACTTGGATGCCCGTCATCGGGCTCTTTCTTCTGATTATAAATCAATCCGAAATATGGTTTCCTGTAACAGACGTAAAACAGAGGAATGAAACTCCTTAATGATACAATTCAGTGCTACCAATAATAAGCATATCAATAATAAGAAGGTATAAGAAGGCAAAATGCATGTGATGTTTTCCACTTCTGATAGTATCAATCAGCAATACTAATGTAATGAATTCGCATTCTGTCAATCAACAAATTGATCATAAGATGAAGATCTGAGATGGATTGACCAAGATCAGCCAGTGTTCCCAATTCGCAAGGGCCACCAGATTTCCAAACACAGAAATGGACTTGACTTTAATTTACAAATTCCTTTTGGAGATGCACGAAGATTATTATTAATTATACTGGAGAGGAATGCAACATAGATTGGCTTGCAAACTTTAGCTTACTTCAAGGTTGTGGAGAGGAGTCTATGCTCCTCCTCAGGGCAGGGGCCTATGGTTGCTCATGTTTTGGACTCTCTTTGCTCAATAGTAGTCTGTCTACTCTTCTTTCGGTTTTGGGTTTTTAGCTCCTCTCGCATAACAAAACAAAAAAAGTACATTTTATTTTTTAATGAAAATGAAAACCCGTCATTCAATTCAAATGATTTTGTTATTGCTCTAAACTAAAGGATATCCGGTGCATGCATAGAGACATCAATGTCTTCGCTGGAATTAAACCTAATTAATACTTGGAACAGGGAGAATGACCATATTTTATATGTATAGGCATGTGCGTGCATGTGCATGTGCGTGTTTCAAAAAATAATAATTACTTTTACAGTGTTTTACTAATAAGGTGAGCCGAGCCCTCAACTCTTCAGATCAGACTATAGATCATAAAAGGTGTGGTGATTTCCCAAGATCAGTTGGTGTTCTCATTCCCTTTCCAAATCTGATCATAAATCAGTGAGAAATTGACTTCTCTTTAGTTTACCTATTGCTTTTGGCACGTGGAATAAAGACAATGAAAGTAGTTATCTCCTCATTTTGATTGTGGTTTTTCTGACAACAAATTCATGATTGGGAAACATCCTTTGAACAGAACAGTGAAGCTCTTCTTCTCACTGTGTTCGATAATAATTTACACAAAAATTCAATTTAATACATTCGTACATACATACATATTATAGCTTAAACTAGGCGGACCAATGGCTTCATTCCCTATTCAAAACCTTAAGTATATTAATCCATGACCATGATTCCAATCTTTTCATGTATTAGGCTTTGCGGCCATAATCCTTGCTGTGCTGAGCTGCAGGCACCGATATTTTTCCCGAACCTAGTAATCATAAACACAACAAAAAGGTTAGCACATAAATAAATAACGTCAGTGCCTCACTGTCTCTGTTGTCTGTATGGGAATCAGCCAAAACGGAACACTTCCTGTTTAAAATCTCCACTGTCAACATACTATATATCACAAACACAGCTCAAACTGGCATCTAACAAAAGCTTATCGGCAAAGTGAACAGTGAGGAAAAAATGGAGGGAGCAACCTTTTTAATCATGGAAATTCTAATATTTGAAGGCCACATATCGCCAACTTCCAAAGATCAGAGCACTTAATGAATATACATTCCATTTTGTTCTAAGCTAAGATGGTAAAAAGCTAAAAAAGATGTAACCAGACCAGAGTTCATATATAATGGCGCCTAGTTTCTTATCCAGACACACCAAATGCGGCATTTTTGCCAGAGAAGAACAAATACTAATAGATCATCCTAAGTAGGGCATAAAAAGAAATTCGAGTCTTTTTGAATTACTCTTTATTCCCTCTTTTCTTTTCTGTTTGACATCAAGTTATCAAAAAATATGAATCCAGGAATATTCAGTTTCTACCGCTAAGCCATCTGGCCTGACACTTCTCAACACTTGATAACCTTCAGACAAATCTTCATTTTAATTGAAGGATTGATTTATGAACCTATACAAGCTCCAAAGACAGTATGAAACATGTTTCGCGACATCCTTTTACTGCACAAGAACTTGCCCCAGAACTGAGCCATATTTAACTCCAGATTAAACCACACAGGATTTTGCCGCACGTCAACCATGACGGCTTCACCTACATGTACCTAATATCGCTGAGTTTTCTGTCCACCAGATTTCATCCTTCACCAGAAATTAAGGGCATGAAGAAGATAAATAAGTTATCATTTTCTTTTCTTTTCCGAATCTCTATATCCTCACTCTGCAATCTTCTATGCTTGTGAGAATTGTCTTACAAAGGTTTTATTGCAACACTAGGAGAAGTGTATGGTATATCACATCACCAATTGGTTGAAGTCGTTAAAAAATAAGAAATTCATGCCCGCATCCAAGAATGACCAAATACAAGTAATCAATGGCAAATGGCATGCTAAACTAAAACAATTCGACCGCTGGTTTCAATAATTAATTAGATACCCATGTCAGAAATGTTGGACATGAGGAATAAAACATCTCATTACACCAGTCGCAACAAATCAGGTACAGCCAATATAAAATGCAAAGGGGGCAGAAGAAAGAAACAAAATATTCTAATAATCGAAACCCTATCGTGCATCAAAGGAGCAGCAATTTCCAACCACTATCAGACAAGGAAACCCACTCATCAACAATTAGAAAAATGGAGAATAACCCATGATGAGCAAAAGGAAAAATAATGAAAAAGGAGCCACCTTTTTAGTAGAAACCATATTTTAAGCAGCTGAATCACCATTGCCAACGTGGGATTGGAACTGACATTCACCGAACATTTACTAAAACCTAAATTGTTCTTCAAAGAAGAGAAGTAAGAGGACCAGTTTCAAAGACGATTTTCCGGTACAGAGAAAGTAGCTCAGTGAAAATAAGGGCTCCAATTCGGGCAGAAAAAGGGGTCTTAATAGAGGGAAGCTTATAGAGTTATTAGTGCACGAATCACGAGGACTGAGACAGGGAGAGGAGAGGAGAGGAGAGGAGAGAGAAATTTTGTTCCGTTTTTTCGTATCAGAGATAATTTATTTTGCTTGAAAATGAAACCCCGCCTTTGTGTCTTCGCGACCAAAAGCCTCAGCAAAGCTCAGTCACGATTTTTTGTGTCTTTCTTGTCTCTTGGTCCCACCTCTGCTCTTCAAGTTTGCTGGAAGAGCATCTTTAATTATGTAACTATCCTGAGATAATGGAATTGGTATATCTGTGTATTTAGGATGTTAAGAGCCGATATTTTGGTTATTGACTAAGTTTATTGTGTTTAAATAATCATTTGTTTGTTGTCCACCAGGTAAAAAGATGCTATTTCATGCGAAAGTTGTAATTGTCATGGCAACAGGTTCCAGGATGTTCTCATAAGAAACCCGACGTATCTCTACTTCCTTTCCCTGTGAAACTCTGATGATAAATCCTTGACCTTGTTATAATGTCATTTTGCATTCCTCTCTACCTTGGGGCTGGGGCTGGGGCTTTATTATGGCCATTGGAATCCCTCGGGACAAGGAAAAACCACTTCCGTACCCTAAATGTATATATATTTGAAGGCAAATACGTTGGAGAATTCAGATTATCAACACAGGAAGTGTTTTTAGTAATACTCAAAAATTAATGGAAACCATAAAATCAACGTCACAGTAAAAAATTGTATAATTGTAATAGCCCTTGTTTTCACCACATGAACATATTAATTTAATTTCTTGAGCAGAAGCATTTCACTCCCTTCTCAAAATATTGAAAAATGTTTAGATTTTGTTGCCAAATTTTTGAATTATTCTTGAATAAATGTGTGGTGATGATTATCATCTAAAACTTAAGCTAAAAATCAATACTAATCAACATTAGCAATATTTTTTTGAAAAAATTAATTTTCTCATTTTATAAATAAATTTTAGCAACATAATAATGTTGATGTATAGATAAATACTTTTATTTATTGAAAGTTTGTTACGACTCTTCTATAATAATTAGGTTACAGGTAACTACGTGAAGCCGAATAAGAGGATCCATTGCCATTCTTCTCTCACACCATATACGTACCAATTGCACCAAAAATTGCTATTCTTCTGATTTTATGTTTCTCGGCATTCGTGGTTTGAGCATCAGTGTGGTGCCTTTATAATCAAAGCAGCCAAGCCAGTCAAGTTTGTAACCTAATTCGGAGCAAATGAGTAACATGGAGCAAGAAACAAGCGTACCATCTTCGTCTCATCAAAATGAGGGAAAGAAGAAAACAAGAGGGGAACATCAAAAAGTTCCCTTTCTCAAGCTCTTCTCTTTCGCCGATCGTCTTGATGTCACATTGATGATTATTGGTACGCTTGCTGCCGTGGCCAACGGAATGACGCAGCCTATGATGACACTCATTTTTGGGAAGCTCATCAACGTTTTTGCTACTACAGATCAATCTCATATTGTGGAAGAGGCTTCTAAGGTATGGAAGATTTTCTCTGTTTTCTACCTTTGATTGAATGGAGGCATTAATGAATGACATTCTAAAATGAGTGCAGTGCCTTCTAAGTAACTTCCTTGTTTCTTTGATGAAAATATGCCAGAAAGAAAGAAAGAAATTTTTGTGAAGGATACTAATTTTGGACTCCAACGTTAAACTTTTTTGTCTCTTCTTTTTCTCATATCATCATTGATTGATTGATTTGTCCAACACTTCCTAAAGTGACAGAATCTTAAAGGTACCTTCCTTTTTTGGAATAACTTAAGAGAGCGTTACGTTTGTTATATATTAAAGACCAGATTCCTGTTACATGCAAATTAACTCTTTGGTTCTTTTCTTTTCTTTTAATCACATGCCAGCAAGAAAAAGAGTTTTGGTCTTTTTCACCCTTTATGTTTCTCAGGTTGTTTACCTTCTAACTCTCCCTCCCCTCTATCTATTGTGTTTGTTGTTGTACCTTATTTTTTTATGTGGTCTGCAGTTTAGATACTTGGTCCTAGATTAACACAATTTCATATTTCTTTATTTTTGCAGTAGATATGGCTACAAATTCTCCTTTCCATTGGGTTTTGATTGGACAAATTATTTAAAGTTAAAATATTATTTTATAATCTTAAGACTAATCAAAATTAATAGAATGAAAATGAAAAACAATAAATTTCTTTCCCAAATACATGTGAAACAAACTAATTAATTTCTGTAACTTTGAATTTCAGGTTGCACTAGATTTCGTTTTCCTAGCCATTGGTTCTGGCATTGCTTCATTCCTACGTAAGATCATGAATGCAATGCCCGTTTTGTTAAAGGCCATAGAAATTTACTTTTTTTGTTACATTTTATTTTGAAGTTATTCTAGCTTGAAATAATATATCATTTCTGCAATTTTTATGTGTTAGAGGTAAGAGGAATCTAGTATTGTTTTCCCCTCCATATTGCAGCATGCTGAGATTCGTTTTGTTCTATGCTGCAGAGGTATCATGTTGGATGGTCACTGGAGAAAGACAGGCCACACGGATCCGTGGCTTGTACTTGAAAACAATATTAAGGCAGGATATTGCCTTCTTCGACGTGGAAACAACAACAGGAGAGGTGATTGGGAGGATGTCAGGCGACACCATTCTCATTCAGGATGCCATGGGGGAAAAGGTGAGCTCCTTTCTTATATGACAAGCTATTATGATATATATATATGATGATGTAGTGTCCGTTGTTCCTTTTGATACCTTTCTTTCCACCATATTCCCCCCTAATTCCATCGTACGTGGAGCAGAACTTATAAGAAATTTATGACAGGTTGGGAAGTTTCTACAACTTATTTCAACTTTTATTGGTGGCTTCGTGATTGCGTTTACAAAAGGATGGCTACTCTCTCTAGTATTGTTTTCCTGTGTTCCTTGTGTTGTCATTTCTGGCGGAATCATGGCAATGATGATGTCAAAAATGTCAAGCCGGGGACAAATTGCTTATGCAGAAGCAGGAAATGTTGTGGAACAAACAGTTAGAGCCATTAGAACAGTAAGGCACATAAATTTATCAGTTGTAGACAAATTTGCGCGAGTTTCTTGAAGGTATCATAATCCTTGACTTTTCTGATATTGAACCAGGTTGCGTCTTTCACTGGGGAGAAGCAAGCTATAGAAAAGTATAATAGCAAGTTGAGAGTTGCTTATCGTACAATAGTTCATTCAGGAATGGCCTCGGGTTTGGGAGTCGGAGGTGTTATGTTTATCATCTTCTCAACCTATGGACTTGCCGTGTGGTATGGATCCAAACTGATCATTCACAATGGATATAATGGCGGAGATGTCATCAATATTATCTTTGCGCTTATGACTGGTGGAATGTAAGTGACACTTGGCAATTAGGCATTGTACTTACACTTGGATTATTATATTCTACACGTGATAGTGACATATATGAACAAAATAATCAAATGATCTTCCTAGCCAATCACCCAAAACTCCACATATGTATCATACTCAACATGCTTTGATTATGAAACAAAATCTGATTAGATTGGTTTTCTTGCATCTCTTGCCCTTTGAACTAGGTCACTCGGTCAGGCATCCCCATCTGTCAATGCATTTTCGTCCGGCCAAGCTGCAGCATACAAGATGTTTGAGACAATTAAACGAAAACCCAAAATTGATGCCTATGATACTAATGGAGTTGTCTTGGAAGACATAAAGGGTGAAATTGAACTCAAAGATGTTTATTTCAGATACCCCGCCAGGCCAGATGTGCCGATCTTTGCTGGGTTCTCGTTATATGTTCCAAGTGGCACAACTGCTGCTTTAGTGGGTCAAAGCGGAAGTGGAAAATCAACAGTGATCAGTTTATTGGAAAGATTCTATGATCCTGATTCTGGTGATGTGCTTATAGATGGTGTAAACTTGAAGAGTTTCCAGCTTAGATGGATAAGAGAAAAGATTGGACTTGTTAGCCAGGAGCCTATCTTGTTTACAACTACTATTAGAGAGAACATAGCATATGGAAAGGAAAATGCAACTGATGAGGAGATAACAACAGCAACAAAGCTTGCCAATGCTGCAAAATTCATCGACAAACTGCCTCAGGTAAATCAAAATCTTTTACTATGGGTAACAAATACGCAATCCTGTCAAGTAGAAGCAAAACTAGGACTAGAGTAAGTAAGGAATTTAATTCTAACCTTTCCCTTGTTTTGGAACAGAAAAGAAGGGTTCGGAGCAAACCCCCAAGAACCCCTACAAACAAATTCTTACAAAGCTCATTTTTCCACTTCGATCAACCCCTGCACTATGTTTATTTTGTAACTTCTTCGGATTGACTTTAGTTGTTGAACTGTTGTATTCTATGCACAGGGTCTTGACACAATGGTAGGAGAGCATGGAACCCAACTTTCTGGCGGACAAAAGCAAAGAATTGCTATTGCAAGAGCAATTCTAAAGAACCCCAAAATCCTTCTCCTTGATGAAGCGACGAGTGCATTGGATGCTGAATCCGAACGTATTGTTCAAGACGCATTAGTAAATGTTATGGTAAACAGGACAACTGTAGTTGTTGCACATCGTTTGACAACTATCAGAAATGCTGACACCATAGCTGTGGTGCAACAAGGGAAAATTGTGGAAAAAGGTCATATGCTTGAACCAGCTGTTTCAATTTTATATTGTCAATGCTTTTGAAATATTTCCTTTTCATGTCAAGTTTCTAAGTCCTATCTATGAAAACCCATTGAAAATAGAGTTATAAAAACAATTGGACAACAAATCAAGGTTATGAATTGTATAATTAAATGAAGAGAGATGTCATCTCTTGCCTCTTGCATATCTCTAGCAATCTAGTCAAGAACAATATGGAAATTGCTAGTTAATGTCTACGCTGCAAGCATATAGTTTAACTTATTTTACTTGTACACTTACTTTTGATTTCATGCCATTATATTCTAATGAATTATAAGTGAAAAAGTGTGGAGAAAGACTAAAAAGATTTCGTGGTGATATTTTTGAAAATTTAGTTTTTGATAGAATTCAATGGCTTGTACAATCCTTGTAGATAATCTCACTTGATAGAATAAAAGATGTTGTAATATTCTATTGACACTATAAAACGGACCAAAGCACAAGAGATGAGCACCCAAAAATTCCTTTGTAACATAGTACACCAGCCATCATTTCTGCAGCATTTGAAAAGAATGTGTTCACTTTGTCCCCTTTCTTGTAGACAGTCTCGATAGTACCAAGAATAAATGTTCACTTGGTCTCTGCAGGAACTCACGATGAGTTAATGAAGCATCCAGATGGGGCTTATCATCAGCTTGTTCGTCTACAAGAAGGAGCTAAAGAAGCAGAAGATAACCGTCACTCTGAAACAGATAGGCCAGGTTTTAATATACATGGAACCATGGATAGTTCTGGGAAACAGAGACCAGACGTTATGAAATCAACAAGTGTAGGTTCATCCAGATCTTTCTCACTTAGTTTTGGTATTCCTAATCCAGCTGATCTATATTATTCTGGAAAGGAAGATGCTGAACATCATGAAGAAAATGAACTTACAGAAGCGAAGCGTCAAAACGTTTCCATTAAACGTTTGGCCTACCTTAACAAGCCTGAGGTTCCATTCTTACTGCTTGGATCCATTGCTGCAGGAATATATGGTGTTATTCTTCCCATATTTGGCCTCTTACTTTCAACAGCCATTAAAGTATTTTATGAACCTCCAGCTCAGTTAAAGAAGGATTCTAAGACGTGGGCACTTCGATTTGTGGGTTTGGGTGTTATCACTTTGGTGGCTTTACCAATACAGAATTACTTATTTGGAATTGCAGGAGGAAAATTAATAGAACGAATCCGTTCATTGACATTTGAGAAAATTGTGCATCAAGAAATTAGCTGGTTTGATGATACTGCAAATTCAAGGTGAGTTATAAAATGGATCGATTTTTTTTCCTGATGTTGAGAAGGACATGCATCTTGTATTCAATAATTCTAGTAAAAAACTCAAGAGTTGTATCACTTTCCAGTGGTGCAGTTGGTGCAAGGTTATCTACTGATGCTTCAACAGTTAGAGGTCTTGTTGGTGACACCTTGGCCCTCGTTGTCCAAAACTCAGCAACAATAGCAGCAGCTCTAATTATAGCATTCACAGCTAATTGGAAGCTTGCTTTAATAATTCTGTCTGTGTCACCCTTGATAGGTATGCAAGCGTTCCTTCAGACCAAGTTTTTAGCAGGTTTCAGCGCTGATGCCAAGGTTAGCCTTACTTTCAGTGATGTTGATTTCATCAAGAGGATTATGTATTTATGATATGCTGTTATAATACTAAGGATTTCTGACCCTTTTCTAGATGATGTATGAACAAGCCAGTCAAGTTGCAAATGATGCTGTTGGTAGCATCAGAACCGTTGCTTCATTTTGTTCTGAACCAAAGGTGATGGATATGTACCAAAAGAAATGTGATGGACCACAAAAACAAGGTGTCCAATTGGGGATTGTTAGTGGTGCAGGCTTTGGTTTCTCGTTCTTCTTTCTATACTGTGTAAATGCTTTGAATTTCTACGTAGGATCCATTCTTGTTAAAAAAGGGAAGGCGGAGTTTAAAGAGGTTTTCCAGGTACAGTCACCTTTGGACTGTCCACCTACACTTGATGTTGACTTCTAACAATCAGGTACTGAGCATAGATTATATGCAGGTTTTCTTTGCTGTAACAATTTCAGCAATCGGGTTTTCCCAGACTAGTGCCATGGCACCAGATACAAACAAGGCCAAGAACTCAGCAGCCTCCATATTTGCAATTCTTGACAGCAGACCTAAAATTGACTCAAGCAGCAATGAGGGTATAACACAAGAAGACGTAAGTGGTTTTATTCAGTTGGAGCATGTCAGTTTCAAATATCCAACAAGGCCTGATATTGAGATTTTCAGAGATATGTGCCTAAACATCCCTCCTGGAAAGGTATTCTTTAGTATTCTGCTATCGTTTTAGGCAAAATGAACCAATACACAAGAGAATCTTCTATGATGTAATTATATTTGCTGTCTTTCTGCAGACTACTGCACTGGTTGGAGAAAGTGGTAGCGGAAAATCAACGGTTATCAGCCTTGTAGAGAGATTTTAT